>WBMW01006330.1:0-110528 GCA_013396635.1 Penelope pileata
AGCCAACCGATAACAGAGGGGAAGGATCAACTCTTTGACTGCTGGCAATACTTTGTCTAAATGCAGCCAAGGGTCGCAGAATCACAGAATCGTAGTGTTTGGAAGGGATCATCTAGTCCAACTCCCTGCTAAAGCAGGTTCCCTACAGCAGGTTGCACAGGGAAGTGTCCAAATGTGTTTTGAATATCTCCAGAGCCTGAAGGAGACTCCACAGCCTCTCTGTTTCAGTACTCTCTCACCCTCAAAGTAAAGAAGATTTTTCTCATGTATGTATGGAACTTCCTGGGCAGCAGCGAAAAGAGCCTGGCCCCATCCTCTTGACTCCCACCCTTTAGATATTTATAAGCATTGATAAGATCCCCCCTCAGCCTTCCCTCCTCCAGGCTGAACAGCCCCAGGTCTCTCAGCCTTTTCTCATAAGGGAGATGCTCCAGGCCCTTTATCATCTTTGTTGCCCTTCGCTGGACTCTCTCCAGTAGTTCCCTGTCTTTCTTGAACTGGGGAGCCCAGAACTGGACACACTACTCCAGATGTGGCCTCACCAGGGCAGAGTAGATGGGGAGGATCACCTCCCTTGACTTGCTGGTCACGCTCTTTTTAATGCACTCCATAATACCATTGGCCTTCCTGGCCAGAAGGGCACAGTTCTGGCTCATGGCCAACCTGTTGCCCACCAGTACCCCCAGGTCCTCCTCCTAGCTTCATATCATCAGTAAACTTTCTGAGGGTGCATTCTATCCCTTCATCCAGGTCACTGATGAAGATGTTGAACAAGACTGGACTCAGTACTGCACCCTGGGGAACACTGCTTGCTACAGGCTTCCGACCAGAATGCGCCGCTGATCAGAGCCCTCTGAGCTCTGCCAGTCAACCAGTTCTTAATCCACCTCACTGTCCACTCATCTATCCTAAACTTATCTATGAGGATGCTATGAGGGACAGTGTCAAAATTCTTGCTGAAGTCAAGGTACACAACATCCGCTGCTCTCCCCTCATCTACCCAACTACTTGTGACATCATAGAGGGCTACCAAATTTGTCAAATATCATTTCCCCTTGATGAATCCATGTTGACTGTTCCTGATAACCATTAGCCTGAATACCATTAGCCTTCCTAACAGCAAGGGCACAGTGTTGACTCATGTTCAGCTTGGTGTCTACCAGGAATCTCAGGTCCTGGTCAGTCATCTTATTAATATTTACAAGCAAACTCTTTTCAGCCTGGAAAAGACATCAGAAACAGCTGTAGAAATCTAAAAATGTCATCTATATCTTTCAGTGCAGGAAAATCCTTCTGAGGAAAACAATTAAAGAACAAAATAGCAGTAGGATTTATTGCACAAATTTGATGGTTTGTCCAGACAGGCAAAATTGTGATGTCCTTATCCAGAGGACATTTTTAGAGACCTCTTCAGGGCATAAATCCAGAAAAACAGAGCCTATATAGCACTCTTCCCTTCTGTAATAATTCTTTCCACCAGTGCTTAGGTCAAGAAAGAAATTATTTATTTGCTATTCTCTAGGTTTTACTGAGTTTTAGTGACTGACAAGCCAACTTCAACTGAGCCATTCTAGACGAAGATCTGTGTGGAAGGTTCATTAAAAAAGACAGAGCTGTCAGCTAGGAAGAGCAGTGTTTCCGAAAAAGAAAACGAGCATTGTATTTGTTCCATTCTACTACTGTTCTAGTGAGTTTTGTGGCTGCTTTCAGCAAAGAACAGTTTTGAAAACTGAACCAAAGACTGAAGGTATATCACACTCAATGGGAATTTTTGATTTTATTTTTTTTTTTTACTGTTTTACAATCAATTAAATAAGTAATCATCAGCTTTAGACAGGAGCTCAGAAAAATGTATAAATCCACCAGAAAAGAAATGTGAAATAGTATCATTTCTTAAGAATGCATTTTGTTGTTTCTTTTGAAAGCAAGATATTGAAAACAGTACCATTTTCAGCTTAGCTTTAAAGCTCTGTTTTTTATTATTGTGGCTTGTTGCTTATCCTTAACTGTTTCCAAAGCCCATTCACAGCTCGTATGTTCATAGACTGTTTCTGCTACCGTCTGTGAAAGAAATTGCTATTCCTTGTTAAGTTTGTACTCTTTTTGCTGTAGAAAAATATTAGCTGTATCTTCAGCTGCCTACCCTTTTGACTTTAGAAAAGATGAGGACAGTAGTGTGGATTCCATCTGTGCTTCAAAGAAAGATTAAAAGAAATTTGTTTGACTTATGTTGGATCCAGCCCTTTACATTCTGAAAATTCCTAAAAATCTTATCAATACAGGATCAAATCATTTTGGAGGTAATCTGATTTGTGTAGAAGTTTCTTTTGGAAAGGAAAGTGAAAGAAAAGAAAGAAAATTAAAAAACTATGATGAAAGAAATTAAATAATGAAACCATTTTTCCCATAAATGTTTTATCTCAAAGTATAAATTTGGTAATTTTTTTTTTTTTACCTTTTATTTATATGCCTTGAGGTTTTGTCCTTCATCCAGGGTTTTTTCATCTGTTAGGAATCCAATTTTAAATAAACAATGTAGGAATAAACCCACTAGTGATAAGAACGAAGGCATTTTCATCGTTTCTATGAAACAAAAACGCAGTGTTCACTCCTCACCGTATGAGAGTGGAAATGATTGTCTCTGTGCGTTTATTCTCAACCCGGCAAAGTTCCAGTATGAGTGATCAGCCTTAAACACATGAACCTAAACCAGGAAGGTGTGAATAGGAATACGTAAATCCCTTCTTAAGAGTATGTATATACTTAGCGAGAATAGGAATTTACCTACTTGCTCCATCTATTGACACAGAACTGGGAATTTTTGTCACCTCTTGCCTGCTTTCTGTCCTATTCAGGGCATCATATCTATTGAAACATAAAAATATTGTTATTCAGTTACTCCTTAGATGACTGTCAAGAGCAAGCAGTTCATGGAATAAAAGCACAGTCAAAGAGCTTGCCTGTGTGTTACCCTCACAGATGCCACAGATAGCTTTCCTTGCTCAGGCTGTTGATTGGCACACTGGGCCGTGTTTTAAGATGGAGAGATGTTTTAGTTATTTACCTTTATTGTTTAGGACACTTTGAAAATAGTGACTGATTGCTAACCCTATGCTGTAATCACACACGTATTTACAGTAGATTTTTCTTGATTTGTGTTTTTGTATTGGCTCTTGCTTTTTATAGTCTGTGATAACTCATATTTGGTGTCATACTACACAACTCATAACATTTTTATGAAGTATTTTTAAAGGTTGCTCTCCATATCGGGTTACCATGTCCATTCGCCACATGAAGCAGACAGAAACTGGTGTAAATGGATACATATTTTGAGTGTTGTATTGCTAAAAATATCTTGTCTTTATATACCAGAACTGTGACTAATAACCAGAATTAACTGTAAACTGAATAAATGCTGAATTACAGCTCCTTGTTTAGCTTAAGATGCAAAATAAATAAACAGGAGTTAAAATACAAGTAAAATCATAGAGAGAATTTGTCAAACCTTCAGTCTTTCAGATAAAGCTTTTTTGTAGCTAGTGCAGTAGGTTAAATTAGGAATTCTGTTTAGAACTTATAGTAAAAATGTATATATTTTTTGATCTACGGAACAGTTGCCTGAACTGGAATAAAATTGTGTCGTGGTTTGACTCAGCAGATAGCTAAGTTCCACACAGTTATTCACTCACCCTCCCCCCTCCCTAAATGGGACGGGGGAGAGAAGTAGAGAAATATGCAGTAAAACTCGTGGGTTGAGATAAACACTATTTACTAAGATAGTGAAGAAAACAAAAGAAATAACAAAGAAATAACAAAAGAAATATATATATATAAAGGATATGCAGAGCAAGGGCTCACAGCCAGCAGCGACCCTTCATCCTGGCTAACCCCTTCCATAACAAAAGGGACAGGAAATCCCAAAAAAAACCAATCACATGATGTTATATGGTATGGAATAGCTCTTTGGTCAATTTGGGTCAGCTGCCCTGGTCCTGTCCCCTCCCAGTTCCCAGCTCCTTATGCCCCCCCCAACTGTTTCACTGGCAGAGGAATGCAGAACTGAATGTGTCCTCGGCTCTGTTCAACACTGCCAGGATGCTATCAGTTTGTTTCTCTTCTGAGGCTAAAACATATGAGAACTATGAGAAATGTAACTTCTGTTAGAAACTAAGACAAATATACATGCCAGATGAACTCCTATTTTAAAGTTAATCCCTTTTTATCCAAATGGAGATGTTTACTGAGGCCGCTAACTAAACTCCCATCAAGCAATACATAAAAGATTTGAACTTGCATCTCTACATCTCAGCACTACTCATTAGGCTCTTGGAAATTACAGTGATCTCCTCTTAGCTGTGCTTTCCACTGAGCTCAGTCCTGCATATAAATTTCAGATTATTTACTAATCAGCCTCTGCAGGCAAAACTGGAGGCATACCTATTTATAATTTGAATCTCAGCACTGTCAAGTCTCAGGTGGTTCTGTGCATGGCAAGCACATAAAAATCTCTGGGGACACATTTGACCTTCAACACTTGCCTTCCTTCAGGAGAGGTTGAAGGAACTGTTTTTTTTTTTCTGTCTTTCTTTCTTTCCCTTTTTTTTTTTTTTTTTTTTTTAAACCTATAATACAGAGTTTCAGACAGAGTTAATAGCAGCCTTCCAGTATTTGAGAGAAGGTTGCCTAGAAGAGAGTTAGACTCCTTACAGAAGAGGTGCACAGCAAGAAAACAATAGACAATTGTTGTAACTTTAAGAGAGAACATTTTGTCTGCTAACATGTAAGGGAACATTTCTTTCTATAAAGACAGCCGGGCAGCAGAGAAGACTATAGAGGGGGTTGTGCAGTCTTCATCCTTGTCCTTTTCAACACCAGATTACATAAAGCAGCCTCAGCAATCTGGTCTGATCTCATAACTGAGCTGCGTGCAGTAAGAAAGAAGTTAGATCGGAGACCATCTGAGATCCTTTCTGACCTGAATGTTTTGTGACTTTTTGTACTTTATTGAAGAAAATGCACATTTTAGAGTGGTATAAAACAAACCAGGTGTGATCTTTGACTGTGGAAAATCATTATTATGTGAAATATTTGAAGATGTATATGTTAGTTTACTGATGATTAGTTCCTTTTCATTTTTCAGTTCTGCCATTTGACATCTGGGGTAATTAATATAATCTACAAAATTTGAACAGTGTTACAACTGTAGCATATAAAACCTCAAAGTAACGTATTTATTGCTTTACTAGCCAGCAATACTTGTGGGAGTATCATAACGTTCCAGAGCGCTACATTGTGCAAATAGATCTCTGCTGGTAGTTCACATATGTGGAGGAAAAAACATGTGGTCAGACAGCCCCTTAAAGACTATGCTTGTGGACATTGAAGGCAGCAAGTTTTTCCAGATAAAATCACTCTAAAGTTATGATCAGCATGCTTTCTCTCCATTCATCACTTTTTCTGATAGTGTATTACAACTTGACACTGTATTTTCATACCATTACTGACTTTCTGATGAAAGCTTCAGATAAGGCATTTGTTTTTCAGACAGAAATAGTAAGGACATCAGAAGAGTTTCCGTGTTGAAACTTCTGTATGTGAGCTGTAGATGATAAGATACAAAACCAAGTATTTGAGGAACTTACACCTTACATTATCTCCTGAGTTTGAGGCATTCAGTATTAAGCATTGTGAAAGAATAAAGATCTTTTGAAACCTTACTTGCTGTGGAAAGGTACTCATTGGCCTTTTGGACTTCAACAGCTGCCGCTGAGGTTGGTCAGAAGACAGAAAAAGTACCTTGGGAAATGTCCAGATTCTTGTAAAAAGTGATTATGAACCAGCACACTGCTGGTGGACCACCAGCACTCATAAATAATGATAGCACCTCTTCATTTGTCTTTAACTCAGAACTAACTTCACAGCTTCAGTCAGTTACTGAAGGAAAGCAGAAGAGGACTGAGACAGGTTTTTTTGTTTACAGGAAATGCTTTACAGTATATCCACACCTCACATGCATGAAGCATTGCTTTGGCACTCTGATACAGTGAAGAGGTTTATACCTCTTCGTATGAGTGGAGTCCATCCCCAGGACATGAGCCCTGGCAATGTGAGGGCCATTTGGAGACTTTCTTTGAGTTTTCATGGATGTATTGTGGTCATTTGATGGATCTGCAAAGCTTTTCTTTCCCTAGTATGTTAACGATGCTGAACTCGAAGCTTAAAAGGAGGTTATTGAATCACCATAGTCTCCTTGTAGTGGTCTACTAAGATCAGGCTTTGTACAGACATTTTTCACTGCAAAATTGTAAATTAGATTTTGTCTGCTACACGTTTGTTTTTATTTTCTTTTAGTGCACTCTATATGAAGGTAATAATGCAGTACTTCAGAACAGCAGCAAATATTGAACTGTATCCTCCTGTGTAACACTTTTGAAACAGTAGAGGGTAGGTTTAATATTCCATGCTAAAGGCATTTCAAAGGATTTCCAAATATTTTTTAGCAATTGCAAACCACTATTTATTTTTTATTCAGTTGTCATAACACTATGGAACATCTACACATCCATGCAACAAGAAAATCATGTATTCTTCTTTTAACCCATATCCTATATTCTCTTCCCCACATCTGACCTTCCCTCAAGCTTTCTTACTCATGTTAGTAATATGAAAAGAAAATAGCTGGAACGAAACAAGAAATTATCAAACATGAATACTTTCCTAGAAGTACCCTCCCCTGATTTAGTCATGCAGAACTGCCGTTTTTATTAGAGGAAGGGTATTAGCAGCTGAAGGGTAAAGATCAGTATGGTAGAACTGGCACATCAAGACTACTCCACATCTGTGCATTTCCATAAAAAAGGCTGTAAAGTTTATACAATCTCTAATATAGCTGTTGTCAAATGATAAAAAAGCTGTAGAATGAATGTGGAAGGAGGGAATTCAAGAAAAGTAAAGCAACATGGCAGCATCCTTGCATTAATAATTAACCTTTGTGAAATTATTATAGAGTATTGAATATAGATTATAGTATGCTGCTTATTCTGGTATCTATGCTGTATCATTTTGTTGGCAGTACATCCGCAAAACAGCAACGTCTGCAGAAAGGCTGCAGTCTCTACGGCCGCAGTAATTTCTGACATCCCTTTTCCACATGGAAGAGAACTTGTTCTAGAGGAAACCTACATTGTGTTTGGTTCAGAGTTTGTGGGGGTTTTGCTGAGTTACTACTGGGAAAACACACTATGCAAAATTCCTGTTTCAAGATGTCCCATATTGTACTGAGAAAGAGTAGGAACATGAAAAATAGCTGTTAACAACTTGGAGTATGGGCAGATCAAGAGCTGTTTGGCTATGAACTGTTCATCTGTCCAGGCAAAAATATTTAAGCTATAAGGTAATATTCAATGCATGGTTTCACAGCTACTCAGGATGAATTGCCTGTAATCAAATAATCAGAGTAGTCAGAAAAACAATTTCAGTTATGGTGTGGGAGGGTTTACTGTGGGATACGAATGCATCCGTAAACACCCTACATATTCAAAAACTTGAATTTACAGCAATTCACTTTATTAGTGGACACAAGAATGTTAAACACAATTCTTCTCATAAGCTGATTCAAAATACATACGAATGGCGGAGGAGTCCTTAGCTCTATACAGAGCTATTTCTTTGAAGTGTCAAATCTTGGCTTTTGTAGACTGGGTCGTGGCCTGGGTCTGGAACATTGCCCGAATGCAAGTGTAGCCTCTGTCTTTGCAAGAAAAAAGCAGTAATGTTTCTGACATTTGGGGGTTAGCAACCTGAGCCACTTTGATTCACTTATGTTTGCGGTTCTGCCCTGACTGTGTTATCTGCCTCCTCATTGCTCCCTCGGCCTTAAATGAATCACTGCAATCCACCAGACATCTGTCTGTTGAGGAGAGTGAACTGCTGCATAAAACTATTTGTGTACGTCAGGGGAACTTAGGTGATTAATAAACTGCAGTTAACTGCCTCAATATCACTGTTGAGGGAGCCTTAATTTTTGACTGTTAAGGTTTTTTTTTCTGTTTTTACCACGCTCTATTACTGCGGTAATGTGATCTCTGTACTGAGCAAAGCAAAGCTTCCAGTTCAGCACCACTCTCATGTCTTGTGCAGTAGAGCATTGTCACTAAGCACTATTTAGTTTTCAGAAGTAATTAGGGTGTTTTTTTTTGTGGAAAAGGGTCATGTCCAACTAGTGGCTGCTTGATTACTTTGAATGAAAAGGACATGCAGAAGTAAATTACTGTGAGCAGGCTGTTGCAGAGAGCAGGGTGAATTCTAACTCCAATCTGCTCAGTTGGCACTAACTGCATGCAATCTGTTTCTGCCCATGTGTGAAAGCTACCTGCATGCAGTCTGCTGCTCAGTAAGCCATCAAGCTGTAAGGAGACTGCACTTTCAGTCTGCTCCGCACCAGAAGGCAAACCTTTAATCAGTATCTTTTGAAAAGATCATGATTAATAAAAATCCATGAAATTCACTTCTGTGATTATAGCAGCAAGTGCATTGTGAATTAAGTATGGTCAGTTCTGTCCCCATTATAGTTTAGAAAATAAATTACTACATGGCCAGATTTGTAGGTGTTCTAGGAAAACAGACTTGCCTGTCTTACTCCTGTCTCCCAGCTGTGTATGCTAAATGAGTATCGGGGGATATGTAAAATTTTGTGCAGGACATAGCTATTAGACAGCAAGAAAAATATTCTAACTCAAAGATTCTTTTCAATGAAATATGAATTGATTTGCAAAAGCAAATCAGTCCTTAATTACTTCATTCTTTTCCTGGTAAGACACAGTGTGGCATAAGGGAAGTAAAAATGATAACCAGATACTGTCTTTAAATACATTTATCTGTTCAGTTTTGATACAGACTTTATTGTGTGCATTTTCCAGGAAACTTTAATCCTGAATGAAGTTGACTGTCAGATTTCCTTTTAACTATTGTATTTTTACTGAAGTTTTTAACACAAAAAGGGGGGAAAAAAAGCACTTCTTAAATCTTTGCATTCTGTCACTGTCTTTCATATATCTGGAGTAAAAGTAACAGTTTTCCATTCTGAGCTTCTGTAGGCTTATAGAACACCTTCTGAATATGAATAGCTTAACTTTGAGTTATTGATAGTGTGGAATGGAGACCTGTCCAAGCATTGTTCATGTGTTCTGCACATTTGCACAGAGGTTTCCTCTGGTGTCATTTACACATTCTTAGTTTTAGCCTTCATCTTTCTTTCTTTACTCAACAAGGCTCTAAACTTGCTAATAACATTTTCAATAATATATTTACTCCTCACAGAACAATTCATAGAAATACTCCTGTTAAAAATATACTCTCTCAAGATCTTTGAGCCTGACTCTAGACTCACCTAAGCAAACAGCTAAATATCTTAGTAAGAAAAGGACCTGTTATTTGATATTTTGCTGGAGAGCAAGCATGAGTGCTTTTACCTGGGGCGCTGCTTTGCGAAGAGGAGGGCATTCTGCTCCTGAGACTTGAATGACTGAGGTGTTCAGCATAGCTGCTGCCAGGAGCTGGCCCTCTGTGCCCTCTGTGATACCAGAAAAGACAGCCAACATCAAAGCACATGGCTGCACTGAGCTGGCCGTGTGCTTGGTCTGCTCAAACGTGTGTGACAGTGCAGGCTGCAACTGTGTGAGGGGAAGCACCTCCTGTTGTCTGCCAGATACAAGTGTGCTTCCAATTAGAGTGAAGCCTCCATGCGTATGCAGATCTTATCTCTACATGAAAGGCAGGAACTCACTGGGTTTTGGCACTGGCTGGGAAAAGTTTCAAAAGCGTTCCACGTGGTGTTTCTGAGCCTGTGTTAGTGGCTTCCTCAGTGTTCCCCAGACATGGCTCTGATGTTTTCTCCAAAGCCCAGTATGCCACAGGGAACAATTTCTGTATAAAACAATGTATAGACTCATTCTTTATGCACTAACCTTTTAAACTCTCCCTGCAGCAAGACTCATAATGTGAGTAATAAACTTTTTTGACTTCTTTACAAATACATTTATTGCATTTGTTTATAATTTACATAGCTTTGTTTCAGTCTGCTTTCCCAAGCTGAAACCATGCTGTCGTGCCATCCATCACTTGCTAGAACTTTTCAATCCATTAAGCCAATTTCACCTACATTAAGCCAATTTCACCTACATTTAAACAAAGAAAGGACATTCCAAAGTTTCTTTTATATATATATATATATATATTTCAAATAAGAAGAAAAAAAGAAGCTAAATCAGTGTTCTTGTTGCACTGGACTTGCAGAATTTTTGCATCCTGTTTGGCAGTCACCAGCTTGCTATTTATCATGAGCATATTGCTGAAAAAAGCCAGTATTGCACACCTTTTTTTCATTCTCAGGGGATGAGAGAAGGATTTAAGCATACTAGGGCCAGTGGAACGCAAGATGTCTGAATAGTGTAACTAGGTTCCCTTACACATCGTGTAGGGAGCATTAGTGAGGCAAAGCTTGCACAGAAAGGTTTTTAATATTTCTTAGTAGAACAACTGATACAACTGGGGGGAAAAACAACAACAACAGCAAATATTTCTGGGTACAATCCTTTCTTAATTTTGAAATAGAACACAGGTTTGTAAAAATAAGAACAAGCAAAGACAGCACTGTGGTTAGAGGGACAGATTATTGACCAGCAGAAAATAATATGAAAAGGAATGTATCTGAAGTATGCCTTTCTCTGGGAGTTATGCACTCACTTTTGGCCACAGGAGAGTCTTTCCTGCACTTCAAACTGCAACGTGCTCTTTCGGGGAGTTAAGTGCCCACTTCAGTCGGTCCTTTCTTGACAAGAGTTAACACAGAGCCTGGTTGCTCCCACCGTCCAGTTTCACCCTGCATTCTTTACACACATCTAGTCTGTGGGTGGAGTTGATTCGAGGCTCTTTACAAGTCAGTATTTAATTATGTGTACAAAGCAAACACAAATGGCTTTGGGAAAGCCTGAGAGACAGAGCAGCCTGTTGCCCATGACTAGGGGAAGGCACTGGGACCTAGAATGGAAATCTCTGCAGCAAATCAGCTAAAAGAGGGACTCTAAACTATGTTTCCTATGTTACAGGGCACTGTTCTACCTGTTATGTGAAAGGGGAAATACCAGTTAATGCTTTGTGCAAGGCACAGTCCTGGGACATGTCCTGAGAACACCTATCAGATGAGAACCTTCGGCAAAGGAATTTGTGAACGTCAAATTACTCAACTCAAGGAGTTGAGTAACAGCTTTGTAGAGCGATGACTGTTTTTGCCTATGTCCAGTTAACTTAGAAGATTGGTGGCAAGTGAGTGAGGGTTTTGAGAAGGCACATCCCAGATGTGGGTGGTGTTGGACAGAGCTCTAAATCATCTGCCCAGCTGTTACAGAAAATAAGAGGCAGTTTTGAAATGGTCCCAAACATCCTAAATCTCTGCTTCCAGGATGCCTCACAATATGCCCCAAACTCTAAATAATGTTAATAGATGCTTTTGCAAGATCTGTGGGACTTTGTGCTAACAGTGAGAAAGAAGTGTTCTTGATATGCTAACTCAAATGTGCAAACCTTGCTTACTCTAAGAAACAGTTTTAACAGTATCTTTAGCAGACATATGAATCTCTGGATAGAGTCCTTAGCTAAAACGTGTTTTTTCAATGTCTTGCAGCTTGTGTCAGTATTTCAGTTTCAGAATTCAGCAATGAACAATAATGCTTTTTAACTCACTCTTTCTCTCACATCTTGTCACACTTTCTGAATGTAGTGATGGTTGTTCAGTCTGAGTTCTTCTGTTGTGTTTGTCATGCTGTGATATAAATGTCCTGCTTTAAAATCAAGGGGACAGAGCTAGAGATCTAAAGCCTCTTGTACATGGGAATATGTATAGATTTATTTGCAAAGTGAACAGTGAATGCTATACCTTTAGCAGGGAGGGGTATAGCAAAATACTCCTTGAAAAATAGACACAAGATTGTGGAATTTCTCAGCTAATAATATAGCAGATTTTGTACCTAAATATCATAGAAAACAGTCAGGGATACATCGGCACTTTATGGAGAGAGAACCATAAATACCTAATAATTCCCTTGGTTGTCACATGTAATATTTAGTTCCTGAAGTGTCAAAGCACATGGTTTTCTCAAACTATTACACATTTGCAGATTTGGGACTTGGCAAAATTCAAGTCAGTTCATATTCAGAGCTTGCACTGGGAAAATAGAGGGGAAAGAGGAGGACTAAGTGGGAATCCAGAGCTGATGCATCTCCTAAAGTCTCTAGGTTGATACCACTGTGTCACTTTTTAGATTAAAAATCCTGCAGAACCCAAAATAGAAAAATGCCTCTCTTTATCTGCTTTTCCACTTTTATCTTCATTTTTAGGGAGGAAGGAACACTGAATTCTTTTCATTCCTTTTTTTCTTGCTTTGTGTTTTTAGTTCATAAAGCATGCAAGCTCGTAATCATGACTGTTCTTACTTAAGAAAAATATCATTTAGTTGCATTAGAAAAAACATGTTTGCTAAAAAAATGTAGTTAAAAAAAAAAAACAAGCAGATGTTAGCTTTAAATATTGGGGAAAAGAAGTAGTTATCTTTAGGAACTGTTGAAAATATTTTCCAAAACTTATGTTTACAATATTTTGTTCTTAACAAAATTGAATTTCACACTCACCCATCTTATTTCAACAAGTTCTACTGCGCCTCTGAACTGTTCAGAATTGTAATTCATAAGTCTACTAGATTAAGAAAGATGCTTTTAAGACCTCATGAATATTTTTTTCTAATGTTCACAGATGTAGAACTTTGAACTATTTACCATTTTAGAGTAAGAAGTCAGATAACTGATATCTAACTGACATCAAGTGTACAGTATTAAACATTATGTAAAATAGAATTCAATCAATCATCAGTGACTAATATTCTTTTATGTTCTGCACACACATGAAGAGATATTAAAATAATGATATGAAACTTGAATATTTTCTCTTGATTAGCAGCACTCGGTTCTCAAAACATTTCTTGGCTTTCTCTGAGGTTAGCCTTCTCAGAGCAGAGGAAGTCACTCTGCATCTGCTCTAGTGTCAAGATGACTTGTATTTGTCCATTTGCTGGATTTGCTTTGAAGCAATTGTCTTTGTAGATAGGGACCTACTGGGGTTTTCAAAAGCCCTTTAGCAGATATTAAAAATATTTTTCCATCAATGATTAAAGCACGTTACATGATTGTTCCCATAACTTCCTGAGCAAAAGTCTGTGATTAAGAGAAAAATCCTGCACTGCATGGTATATTCGTATTCTTAAGACAAAATAATGATAGCAACAATGTGAATAGCACTAGTAAGAACTTGAAAGCGATTTAGTCTGATGGCTGCACTTTGTCCACATTTCAAATTCTTCTCTGATGTCTCCACCATGCCTTGACAATATGTCCAGTATCTCAGCTTTTTATATCATTCCCAGGCTCCTACTGGCGTCTGTGTACTGCATGTTCCAACCCTGTGAGTGCCCAAACCTCTTTTCTGAAGTGTTTTTATGACCTCTCCCTGTGGAATTGAGCACCTCATAGTCTTTTAATGTGTTTTTCATGACAGTGCCTTTAGGGCCACTGGGGAAATATTATTCCATTTTTGCAGATGGAACACATTAGGTTCCTCACAAAACACGGTGGCAGCAATTTCTTTCTTTCTTTCAAAATATAGCTGCAATACATGAACATGCTACTCCATCAGTTCACCCCATTAATCCTAATTTCTCTGTTTAATGGATCTGTGTATCTTTTGATGGTAGGCAATGTCTTCATATATGTCTTAGTGCGTGATGAAAAATAATAGTCGTTGTTTCCCAGCCAAAAGTGAACTAAAATTTCTCAGGAGATTGCCTTTCTCCACACAAGAGCTTTCTAGACCTCTTTTGTGCACAGAAGAGTTTCAGTTTAATGAAGTTAATTTTGGGTGTTGATCTGAACCAGCCTGAACCTCTGAAACTTTGAGGGTTCATCTGTCACTGAATAATGCAGCCGGACAGAGGGAGACAGCTACATAGAAGTCAATATGCCAACTGTTCCTTCATTTGTTATTGCCATATTAATAAAGTCGATAGAGTGGAACTAATCCATCTGCTCACAATTTATTTCCTAGCAATAAGATACAATTTCACTGTTTCATGAGCTCACCCTTAGACTAATTTTATTAAAGTTCCTTCCATGGCATCATTTTTAATCTCTTTTCATTCAGTTTTAGTTAAGTGTAAAGTAGTAGAAAAAGATGAAGTAAGAGGAGAGATGAAAGGGTTTCATGAGAAACTTGGGTCAGTCTAAATAGAACCAGATCGAATAAAGTGAAGTCAGCAAGCCTATAAAGGCCAATAGAAAAGCATTAGAAATTGTCTCTCTCACAGCAAGTTTTGTTCTGTCATGTCTCAAACAAACAGAGTTGAAAGCAATGTGACAGTCGCAGCAGAATTGTAAGGCAAGGCCCACCTTAGTTGGGGTGGGCTGGCTTCATCACGGCCAGTGGCTGGGGGACTGCCCAGTTGATGGGCAGTGCTGGCCAAAGGCTGCAGAATCAGAACACAATGGGTGGAAAGGTCTCCCTTCTTTGCCAAAAAGTGAATGAGGTTTAGCACATCCACTAGTCCCCAGACATGTGGGCTTGGGGTGTTAAAGGATGCTGGATTTTGGCTATGTGTTGGTCATATGCAATGCTAAAATGAATTCCTATGTGCTTTGTTATGTTTGTCTTATATTTTGGTTTAAAGCACACATATGCTTTTTCTTTATTAGTCTTTATTATTAGATGTGGTCTTCAGTGCTTTGGATGGGTGCAATCTCAGACACGAGTACCTAAGCAGAGCTGATCAGTTTTTCAAAGTGTTGAGCCCACCATTACCATTGATCATGAAGGATTTTAATATAAATACCATATATTGGTAATATAAATGGGAGTTTCCAAAGCATTCAATTCATCAACAAAAGTCTACTTTCACTGAAAATGATAGCTTAGCAGATAGCTTTGCACAGACAGAGTTGGGTTGATCTAGTAAAGTTTGGAAAATCCTACCTTCCTATTTTAAAGGGCTTTTTTTGAGCTGTCAAGTAATATCAGCTGTAAATGCTAAAATATGCTTCCTTTTCTTTGTATGGTGCACTGCCACTCCGCTGGAGCACTGACAGTTCAAAAGAACACAGAAGGACAATTAGTCCCTATTTGATGCAAGTTTTCTCAGAAAAGCTATGAGCTTCTTACCTTTTCTTCATTCAGCTGCTTCTAGCAAGAAGGAAACTTATGATGTTATTATGTAGGCAATTACTGTGAATTCAGAGAAATTATTTTTTTCACTAGAGCAGAGGTGGTAAAAAGGTACAACAGAAAGTAAAAATCTATTAATAGCAAAGTTCAATCTCTTAATCTAAAACATAATTGCAACTACAATGTCATTTAACTGTGACATTCACTCCATGATATTAACTGCATGACTAGATCATTACTGTGCTTTAGTTCTCTGTCACGCACGCGTGTATCTGAATGCTGAGCTAGACAAAATTCTTCTTAAATCAGACTCTTATTAAACCATAAATAAATGAAATAACATACATCGATAGCTCCAAGACAATTATTTGAGAAAACTTTAGAGTAGCAGGCTCAAAAATGTCTGTGACTTATTTATAAAGGCTGTAACGTATACCCATTTTGAAGAATCAAGTTCATTACAGTGTGCTCTGAAGAGAAACAATTCTCTTTTCATACAGCAGATGGACTCCAGAAATGTTCCCTCTCTAAGTATCAGCTGATGTTGACTGAAAGGTTTCTAAATGTACATAGGAAAGCTTTATTCGTCTTTATTTGTTAGTTTCCAGCAAATCTTCTGTAAAGATAAAAGCAAGTTTACTAGTAAAACACCAAACCAGTCTCATGAAGAGTGAATTCTAATTGCACACTGAAGTATGTAATGCAGGGTAACTTTTCTGTTGATTCTAGTGCAGACATTTCAGGGCCTTTTTATGTCTGTTTTCAAAAAAAGAAGGGAAAACAGGCACAGCAAGAGCTGTTATCTAAGTTTACGTGTCTGGCTCTCATCTTTGCCATGAGTGATCAGTTGTAAACATATTTAAGATCACAAGGTATTTAATCTTTGGGCAAGCAAGCAAGATGTCATGTCACTACAGCACCTGAAGAAAACTTAAAAAAATCTGCAAGCTGTTAGTAAAGCTCCTAATGCACTCTGTAGTGGTGTATCTGTGTTAAATCTGTGGCTGCCAAGGATTAGTTTTGCACATTATTTTAAGCATGTCAATGATGATAAGAGATTGGTGTCCTACAAAAGCAAAGACGAAGCAAATAAGGTTGTTTCAGGAATTCACAGTCTCTCAATGATCCTATAATTATAGATGAAAATTTAATGTTAAGCAAAAGCATTGTCCTTTAGGATTCATGGCTTGTGTAACTTGAAAACACACCAAGTCAAAGGAAATTGGTGACATAATACGGCTTGCAAATTGATTATTATTGTTTAGCAATATATGCCAGCTGCATGAATCTTCTGTTAAAGATATTGCTCAAGGAATGCAATTAAAATCATTTTTTGATTGTTTAAACACATACCCTGTGCAGAGGTATGAACAAGAAAATCCCTGTAAAGTTATTTTATGGCACTATGTTGAGAGCAATAGCAGCTCATTCAGGAATTTTGGACTTTCTTGTGAAGTCCTATGCAAATTGTTTTACTGCAAGGTAGCAGCCTCTGATGTTGATGTTAGTTGAAGTAATACTGTCAAATAGCTGTGCCGTGTGTCCAGACCTAGAGGCTCCAAGACAACATCACAATTTGATGCTAGAAGATACTATGCCATCCATTTTGTCACAGCATCTTTCCTCAGTTATAGAGCATTATTATAGAGCAGAGAACAGGACAATTGCACAAAAGAATCCAAAGATATCTCGCTGTTTTTCTGACACTTTGTGCACAAGGATGACCTAAGCCCTTGGAAGTCAGTAGGAGGATTTTTTTGACCTTTTTTTTTTTTTTACCATGAAATCAGATGAAAGCAGATTAAACATTAGACAATTGCTTCACTTAATTTTTTATTTAGATAATCAAGATACACTTGTATTTACTAAATTCCAGGATGTATTCATATCTCCACCCATATCAGCAGCGCAAATTCTATCATCAGATTTCACCTTAACAATATTTGGACATACTTGTTATCTACCCATTGGTCCAATTTAGGAATAGCATCCTAGATGTAGCATTTCATGGAAACAGTGGATGATGTTACATGACAGTTGCCTAATTAATTTTAATATTGTTTTAGAAAGATAGAATCATATTTCAGTGAAGAAAAATGAACAAATCAATTTTTGTTTTTGGAGAACTTGCATTTTATTCTTATTTTAAGTTTCAAGAATACCCATTTTTGAAATGAATACACTCAAGTAAAGGTGTGTTTCCCTCAGCACAGTTTGTCTGTAACTAATTAGAGGTACTGAGTATGCACAATTCTTAAAAAAAAGTTTTGAATTATTGAATTTCATTATTAAATCTAAATTACTAATATTCAGATTTAGCCAGAAAGGGCTACATCTTCATTTTTCCTACAGTATTTAAAAATTAGGCAACACGATATGGAGGAAGAGTATTTTTACAAAGTAATATAAAATGAAATTCACCTGAACTAATGCAGATATAGTCCTCTGAAGTTCTGAACTTGTTTTACAGTCAAAGGAGAAAGGCATTTTTAGGATATGATTCATTTTGTCCTAAACTAAACATTGAATGCTATTTCTCTTCTAAAATGATCAGGGAAAGCAATAATTGGCAATTTTGCAGCCATATATGCTGTAGCTATCTAAAGTTAATAAAGAACTGCCCCATATCACAAACACTGTGACGTAATTTATGTTAGTGAATGCTTGACAGTTATGGCTGTAAGGCACAAATTTAAAATGGAAGAAACCACAAATGCAAAAATGCAAAAACTTATGGTTAGGTATCACTATTCTCCTGCATATTTCCTTTGAAATTTTTGAGAGCTGCTGGAACCTTCAGATACCTTCCAAATAGAATAATATTCAAGTTTTCCAAAAGCCAATAATAGACAAAATATTTCTGTGTTAATTCTGGCTCTTAGCAAACTCTACCTGGAACATGAAAAAGGTCAAATTATTTTCTACAAATAAAATTAATTAAAAGGTGTATAATTTAAAACATGAATATGTCTGTCATTTATTATACCCTCATGATAGTGTCTAAAGTTTACTATGGAATACATCTCTCCTGAAGACCCAGTCAGAAGCTTATATATATAGTTATATTAATTCCTTTCCTTCCTCACTTGTATTAAGGTTTGCAACCCTTCTGTTAGCTCAAACATTTTCTCTTTGAAATTTTTCTTTTTTCTCTCCCTTTTTCTGAATTTTCATTTCTTTATGCACCTGTATCTCCTCAAACTACTTTGAGGTATTTCATCAGAAAAATATGTTCCATATGACTGCAGGTATGCATACAACATTGTTGTGGGCAAATAAGTAAAGATTGTATGACAAATAGAGACAAAAAGACATTTCTTGAATGTTACACGTGCCTTAATGCATTTTATCTTTAGCAAATGTAGTGTCTTGTACTGCAGATTGAGATAATTTATTACTAAATCATTGTTTAAATGGAAAAAATTATTTTATTTCTTGTTAAGAGATATATTGAAGACCTAAGTGTGAATGAATTGCAGAACCAACCTCAAATAATATTGTTCCTTTCGTGTAATTGAAGAAGATTTCAAAGTCATGTGGTTAGGTGCAGTGCTCTAATTTTCACTCCTTTCTTTTTAATGCAGGACTGTGGTTCTCAAATTCATCCAGAGGAGTCCTGTGGCTTGCAGCCTCTGTCTCATGAATATCTCTCTGCAGTTTCACAGACAACGCTGAAGACATGCGAAGCTGGAGATGCAAAAGGTTTGTGTTTAACCTTACTCACACACTTCACCAAAACTGAACTAGAAAAAAATCTTTCCTTTTCTCTTTGCATATGCATTAACCTACACACAAGAGATATAACTAATCACTTGTAGCAGTTATGGATTTTTAAAATCAGATTAATTAATTTGTGACAATTTCAGTTTAAAGAATTCATTATCAGTGATCCACCACTTCTTGTGTTATTGTCAAGCAGCCTGTAGAATGCATTGAACTGTTTTCCAAAAAACATTTAAAATAAAATGATTCTTTATTCTAAATGAAAGGGAATATCTAATTTTTTTAAAAACAAAGGCTTTTGAAAAAGAATATAACCTTTTGACCCATTTTAATTTTATATTTCTACTTCTATGTTGGAAACAAAAATAAAAACAAATATTTCAAAATTAAAATGTGCGTTTTTACATATATCAATACCTTCAATATCAAGATGGACAAATCAAACTGTGTGATTGAAATGTCTTTAGTTAAAATAGTAATTATACAACAACCAATATGATTGAGGCATCCCTTTGGTTTAGTGAGAACCCACATTAAGGCAGAATGGCAGACAGGTCACAGCTGAATGAAGATTTATGCAAATGTACGTGAACAAATATGAGTAATCCACAGACTACTAGAATATGCAGTCCTATGAATGGCTTAAATTGCTTCTGGATTAGACAATAATTAATTTCGTTCAATTCTTTGTTAGACAAATGAAAAATAAACCCAAACTCCTGTATCATCTACTACCACAAATGTATTTTTTGACTTCCCATAGGTAGGAGCAGCTTCTCACAACACTGAACTTGCACAAACTCAAGTAATAATCATTACAAAGTAACAGGAATGAATGAAGTGCCTGAATACATCACTTGATGTGAAACACAGGGAACTAAATTTTCTTTTCAGTGTTAAATGAAGGAAATACACAAAGGAGACACTGCACTTCCTCACAGCATATTTTAATCACACAGCAAGTTATGAATCATAAAGAAACGCAACACAGACTATGCTACTACATTAGGATCTAAAGCTCCTGACTAGAAAGACCAAATCAAATTGACAGAAGAGTCCTTCTGGGGCAGAGAGTCTGTTTCTTGTGATATATAACACACTTCTTTTGAATACTATGTCTAGCAAAGTGAATCTTAATATAAAATATATTTAAAGGCTTACTGTGAATAGTATACACATTTAAAATGGAAACCACTTCAGGAAATGTAGTCTTGAGGGACAGGTCTATAAAAAAGGGAAGAGTCATTTTGGCTTATAAAGGGAAAAAATGCCAAGAGATGTCTAATGAGCCTAGAACTGGGGTGTGTAGCATCCGGCAGCAAGTGGCTATATAGTTTTAGTGCAAAGTGGAACTGGAAATCATGGCTTTTTGTGCAAAACCATTCAAAGTTTGTAACTAAGCAATATCCCACTCCTGGCAGTGAACATTCTTCTAACATGTAGAATCATAGATTCATAGAATTGTTTGAGTTGGAACGGAATTTCGAAGTTCATCTGGACCAGCTCCCCTGCAATGTACAGGAACATCTACAGCTAGATCAGATTGCTCAGAGCTCTGTCCAGCCTGACCTTGAATATCACCAGAGACGGGGCTTCCACCACCTCTCTGGGCAACCTGTTCCAGTGCTTCACCACTATAACCATACAAAACTTTTTCCTTATATCCAATCTAAATCTCCCCTCTTTTAATTTGAAACCATTTCCTCTTGTCCTGTCACCACAGATCCTGCTAAAGAGTCTGTCATCTTCTTTCTTATAGCCTGACTTTAGATTCTGAGAGGCCGCTATCAGGTCTCCCTAGAGCCTTCTCTTCTTCAGGCTGATCAGCCCTATACAAGAAGGATGCAGAGCTGTTAGAGTGGATCCAGAGGAGGGCCATGAAGATGACAAAAGGTCTGGAGCACCTCTCCTATGAAGAAAAGTGAAGGGAGTTGGGCTTGTTTAGCTTGGAGAAGGCTCCTGGGAGACCTCATTGTGGCCTTTCAGTGCACGGAAGTTGCTTACAAGCAGGAGGGGGACCAACTTTTTACATGGATAGATAGTGATAGGACAAGGGGGAATGGCTATAAACTGAAAGAGGGGAGATTTAGGTTAGATATTAGGAAGAATTTTTTTACTCAGAGGGTGGTGAGGCGCTGAAACAGGTTGACCTAAGAAGTTGTGGTTGCCCGATCCCAGGAGGTGTTCAAGGCCAGGTTGGATGGGGTCCTGAGCAGCCTGACCTGGTGGGGCCAACCTGCCCATGGCAGGGGAGTTGGAACTATGTGATCTTTAAAGTCCCTTCCAACCTAAGATATTCTATGATTCTATGAATTCTCTCAGCCTTTCCTCATAGGGCAGGTGTTCCATCCCTTGGATCATTTCTGTGGTCCTCCTCTGGACATGCTCCAACAGGTCCGTGTCTCTCCTGTGCTGAGGATTCCACATCTGGATGCAGTACTCCAGGTGAGGTCTCACCAGTGCAGAGCAAAGGAGTAGGATCACCTCCCTCACCCTGCTGGCCACACTTCTTTTGATGCAGCCCGGGATATTGTTGGCTTTCTGGGCTGCAAGGGCACATCGCTAGCTCATGTCCGGCTTGCCATCCACCAGTACTCCCAAGTCCTTTTCCACAGGGCTGTGCTTTTTTCTTTCATTCCCCAGCTTGTATTGATAGTGAGAGTTGCCATGACACAGGTGCAAGACCTTGCACTTGGATCTGTTGAACCTCATGAGGTTCTCTTGGGCCCACTGCTCAAGGCTGTCTAGGTCTCACTGGATGGCGTCTTATCCCTCAGGCGTGTCAACTGCCCTACACAGCTTGGTATCATCTGCAAACTTGCTGAGGGCGCACTCAATCTCACTGTCACATATGGGAATAATCACAAATTCCCAGCTAAAAGCATCAACATCTCTTTTTTTAAAATAAATCATATTTTCAGAGAAGCCAAGCAATGTCCTATTTCATCTCAGAAGAGAATTCAAAACTTCTGCAGAAGTAAGGCAGCATCATATTTTCTTCTTACACTAAGAAGCAGCTAAGCTGAATGGGGATACTTGAGATCCTATCACAGCAAAATGTATCTATGCTGCCCAAACCTTCTTGTGTTGATGGAGACATGGGCAGAGGCTGAGGCAGGGCAACAGAGACAAAGAAGAAACCTTAGTTCCTCTGCAGTTAATTGTAACGCTTAAAAATGTCATTGGGATTTCATGCCTCATTTCTAGCCCTTTGATGCAGTGCAGAGTAGTAGAGAGTCTAATCAAGGGTGGAACTGACCACTTCTGTCCTAGTCCCCATGACATAATTCTCTGGAGTAAACTCAGTGTCTTACCAAACATACACTTCATTTACACCATTTCTTTCTTTTTTATTAATAAATGCAAAGATGAATATTGAACAGGGGAAGCTTCTGTCTTTGCATCTTGCTGGGATGATAGAATGAACTAATGATTTTTTTTGCAACAAAAGTCACTTTCCCTTTAGAAAATCCCCTTTGATCCAATGGGTTTCAAACCAGGCTGTCATAGAAGAAAAACAGCACTCTGTTCAGTATTGCTATACTGTTATCAGTGTTACAGATGTCAGCAAGCGATAATTGTGTGTTTGGTTCCTCAGAGAGAGCGACAATTGTGTAAAGACTGTAAGAACCCCACAAGTTGTGCAAAATTCCTGCAGGTGAATCAGGCTATTGCCGTCTGTGGGAATTTGTTATGCAGACAGTCACAGTGTCTGATGTGTTAAGAGGTCACAGCTTCACTTCTAAGTTGTGCCTCACTGCTATGACATACATGCTTTAGTTGTATTCAGCTTTCCACACTTTCCACAACTGTGTCCAGTTTAACATAACTCTATACAGACTCTCTTTTTACGTTCAAAAGGTGTTTGGATTTAGGTCCAACAGAGACATAAGCTGATACTCAAACAGATGAGTGTCTCCCTTGATTACAAGGAGTACATGTCAGTTGGGACCTAAGTCTGCAGGTCTAAGGACATTTTATTCTGTAGTACCAAAAGCACAACCTTTTTTAAGTAACTTAATTTTTGTTTTCAATTAATGCAGCAAAAGCAAAAGAAAAAATGTTTCCATATCCTACTCCTAGAGAAAATATCTTTAAAAAGTCTTAGGATTCCAAGTACAGCTGAAATGTAAAAATGAACTAGTCATAAATCAACAATCTTTAGCTTTAGTTAAATATTTAAATTCAAATTTGAGTTTTCAGTTTTATTTTTCTTTACTCTTCTTTGGGTAATTGTTTGATGCTGTATGAAAACTTCAGTTTTGATCTTGAAAGTAAAATATGTGTATCTGTGACATTGACAATGGGGAAGGTTAAAACCCTGTCCAGAAGAAACAAAACAATTTGATCAGGTGCACAGCCTTTATTGGTTAAAACTTTTTGACTTTAGACTAACATTTGTGTGCTTTTTAAGCACAAGGTAAATAGTCCTAATTAATTTTTAGAAGTATATTTGTTTTCATAACAGTTTTGGAGAGCAGCATATGGGAGTACTGGCAATGTTTGATCTCATACCCTAAGCAAGAGATTTACGTATGCAATTGATAAGCCTCTTTAAAGAGCCCAAAATCCAATTTACTTTCACCATCTTTCTGGAAGCTTTTCTGGCTTTCCTAAAACTTTGTTTTTAGTAATTTTTAATTTTTAACTTGGGGATAGACTTAAACTCACAGAAACTTGCTTTTGCTCTCTTTCAGTGAATTGTAAATGATCTTGCCTTTGCCTGATAGAACCAGTGCTAATTCTTAGCTGAAGCAGCACAAGGCATAGAATAATTTAAATTGTTCTGAAAGCTACTTTGTGTGGTGCTGCTTTACAAAAAGAAACACAACTTATAATTTGAAAAGAAAATAATCTTAATTTCCAAACTAATATTGTTTGCAATTTTTACTGCTAGTTGTCTTCCATTTTTATATATGAGATTCATTTTATCTTTTTACAGCACCTCATTTGTTAAGGTTAGGAATTCAGTAACTAACTGTTGTGAAGTTACAATAAGAATAATTAGATTTTAAATCCATACATTTACACAATTTAAAAAATCTATGTAAATATAGCAACTGCATCTGTTAGCATGAAATGCCTGTGCTTCTGATAAACATGAGTTTGCCATCATATATCATTGTTCTCTATTTTTTTGCCATTTATCTTTAGCGTATATATCAAAATAAATCTTTTTTTCATAATATACTTGCCAATTGAATATAAATCAAACCATTTTAAAGAATCTTTTCAAAAAGTACTTATCACTTTCAGTTGCCAAAATTTAAACTTTTATTGTTCAGATGTTTCAATCCCTCAATACTCATTTTATATAGTTCTACTTCTCTAGTTTATTACCTAAAACCAGATCAGCCCATAAATGTATACGATGTTAAGCAGAAAGTCCCATAAAATGTGGGATCTCAGATCTTGTAGCCATTGCCAGAACTTTTATATATTTGGTTTGAAAGAAAAATTATAATGTCAGGACAAACCAGCAGTTTTCATACATTTTTAAAATATAAACTACTGCCCAGAAAAACTTTTAGATCATTTTTGAAGAACCATACAGCAGTGGTAGTCTCTGAGTACAGACCTCAAACCAACCATTTTCTACTGTGTTACTCAGAAAGCACAAAGCAATAGAAGGTATTTACATGGCACCTATTACTGTGTTACCTGAGACCTAGCACTATTTGCTCTATTCATACAACTGCAATGAAGCTGAGAATGGCTATTTCATCACAGATTGCAGATAGGGCATGGAGGGAGAGCTGAGAGAACACAATCCACCACTGGCAACACAAATCCTGGAGTGCCAAAGCATGCATGTCACCAGTGGTGGAAGAGCACTCCCTGCTCCAGAACTTGAGTTGTCACTTTGTAGCTTTGGGTAAATATTCACTTTAATCTCTAGATAAAAACTCGGTGTAAAATTTCACCCAGAGACCAAAGGTCAGGTCTCTCATCTCCCAAATGTTGCCCATTTGCAACTATGCTACTTTCCTATCCCAATGAATTTTGAACTTCAAGTGATCCTCACATGACCAATGTGGGGAATGTTGTCCATAAGGACTAACAGCTCAGTGATTAGGATACAATGAATGCAAATTTGAAACTGCCCTGTGTGAGGAGCACTGAGCAGCTCCATCTCCCTGCTTGCGCGCTGCCATCCTGAGCCATCCCTCCCTCCTTCCTCATGCTGAAGCAGGCCACGTGCCCAGTGGTGGCCTGCAGGAGCTCAGTTAGACTCACTGCTGCACAGTGCAATAATGGCAGTGTTCAGGCTTTCATTTATTTCCAGCCTGCTGTCATTTGCTCTGCGTCATCTGCAAGTATAGCTGACGGTGGGTGTGTTCTGCATGGAGCAGAAGCAGCTGCAGCAGGACAGGCTGAGCAGCAGCCAGAGCAGTTGTGGCCAAGTGCGATACCTTCTGCCCTCAGATATGTCACTTCAGGTTTCCTACAAACAATTCTTTATAGTTTTGCTTAGGAGGACACTTTTATCTGCTCCTTACCAAAACATTTGCATAGGAATTTCCTGCAGTTCAAGCATGGGGTGCCTCCTGGAAACGTCCTTGCTCCTGAGGTAGCAGCTGACTCCTCAAGGCCGCTGGGATTCTTCAGGGCTGCTTTACTCAGCCTCCCACTCAGTCCCTGGCCTGATAAATGCTGATAAACAGCAACCTTGTGTTGTGCTTTGGCTTCTTGTGTAGCAGCAAACTATCAAAGGCCGAGAAGCACGTCAGGCTGGCTGCTGCTGTCTGATAGGAGGGACTGCAGGCCTGCTCTGCAGACATTTGCTTGTGGAGCCATTTGCTGGGCTGCAAGGAGAAAGAAAAGCTTGCTAAGAAGGCTTGATAGCGTTGGCACAAGAATCTGGGGGTGTTTACTTTTTCTTCTGTAACTCCGTTAATCTGAGGCAAAAGCAGATTTTGGTGGCATAGGTACATAGGCACTGGGAGCTTTTGTCAGGACTAGAAAAAGCAGTTAATCTCAATATAAATTCAACTCAGAATTTTTCTATCTTCTTTCAGAAGCTAAGTCTCTCTGAATTCCAGTAGGATTTTGGAATTAAACAGCTTTAGAGAACCAAACTATCTGAACCATTCAACCTGACATAGCAGATGCCTGAAACTCACCTACTTTAGAGAATCCCTCTTTGCACTCCTTAACTGCAAAATCATGTTTGAAAAAAGAGATCAGGCATGTAGATTATTCATCTAACTGACTTTATCCATCTGAAATGCATATGTATTGTTTAGGTAGGTTTTTTGAATTCTCACAAAATAAAGAAATGAGTATTGCTGAGAGTTAGGGTTAGGGCTCTCTTTCTCCATTTTTCTGTCCAGGGGCTCTGGCATTGATCAACTACTCAACTTTTAGATGAGAATGAAAATGAATCTTGATAGATGAGAATGAATCTTGTCTTTAGATGTTTCTGAAATGTGAATATTTCCTTTTCTCATTTTGCCTCCGCATCCCTTTGCCTTTATTTTATCCCTTCTGCTGGGAAAGGACAAACTGGTGCAAGAAAGGCAAATTGAATTGAGAAATGAACCCTCACAGTACTGTCAAATGTGAGCATTCACAGCTCTTTCAGAGAGGGCAAAACTTCCCATGCTTGCTAGATTCAAAGAAATTCAGAAGAAGGAAATAGTCTCTTCAAAGTGTTGAAGGGGATTTAATTTATGGAAAACTTCTGTGACAGAATGCTTGAGAATATCTCACTTGCTACACAGTAAGGCCACTCACAAAAATACAGAGGAGATGCTGACACACCGTTGCTATTTTCCAGGGCAGTGGATTGTCCCTTGCCTCAGTTGCTCTGACAACAGAACCTGTGACTGGAGAGAAATAATGTGGCAGCCCCATGGCTGCCAATATTCTGTGTTAGCTAAGCCTGAGCTCCAGCAGTGTGTGGAGGGCAGAAAGGTAAGTAACAGATTTTGCACTTTAATTTGTTGGTATTTACTTGGAAATTTGGTGTCCTGGAGTCTTAAAAGCAATTTTATGACTGCCGTTTAAGAAAAATCCCTTTTTATTATAATGGGAAAAAAAAATCAAATAGAAACAAAACCCACTATCAACAATTTAGCCTTCTATGTAGTAGCTTTTGTATGCTGCCATGTCACATACATAAAACTTAGGTCATACCAGTGGAATTTCAAGACCTGCAATGTACATGGTTATCAACTAGACCTGCAGTATCTAAGCACTGTAAGTGGAGAAGAGATTTGCATCATTACAGTTTGTCTCACACTTTACATGCAAGTTCGGTTTCTTCTGCTGCATACCTAATGCATGGCGTTGCTTGTGCACACTAATCTTACCAAGTCTTCTTGCACATTCTTTTCTTATAGTGAAGCTTCTAAGGTGATTGCTTGGAAAAACAAGGTCGCCTTAATAGGCATGCTATGACTATAAAACTTTGAGAGAGAGATCTGATCTGAGGCTCAGGTACATTACTGAGGATACAAGTATCCAGAAAGTAAGTAATTAATTGTTATAAAGATTTTTTACAGTGTGTTGTCTAGGTAAGAAAATAGTAATTAACAATGACATTTTGATAGAATCTGATACCATTTCTATAATGGTATAATGCAAAAATAATAATCTTCCAATTATATTTCTTCCTTCGTTTCTGGTCATTTCTTGTCCTGCATGGAGTTCTTCATTGCCGTTTGTCTTTATTTCTGCCTGTGGGTTTCTCCTACCATATTTTTCTAAAAAAACCCATGGATTTATATGACAAAGGAGAAGCTCAATTTACTCTTCATGTACAAAACAAGTGTTCCTGGATTAACCACAGAAAAAAATACAGAAGAAATTCCTACCTTTGGTCTTTAATTTCCGTAGACATGGAGCTGCTTCAATAAGCAAAAACCCTTTGGGCAGACAACTGAAGGGTAGCAGAGGAACAACATACTGCTGTGGAAGTGAATTGCCAGGGTAGCATGAGAGAGTTATGCTGGCATTCCCACCTCCTGAATCCAACTACTTGCATTCACCAGTGTCAGAACGAGGCCAACATTTCTTAAAAGTACATTAAAACCAATCTTAATTCAAATTCCACTAGAGTTTTCATCTATTCCAGTGTCAGATGAGAGCCAGAGATTATGTGAAGCACATTAACACAGTGTGAGAAAAATCTCTGTAAAACTAATTGCACTTGTTTCCCATTCTATATCTTTTGCAAATGTCTTCCATCACTGTCTGATAACCTTTCCTGATCTGTAGAAAGCTGCTGAATCACTCCTGTTACTATTGCACAGATGTCCGTTTGCCTGGTTTATTCTTTTAGAGTCATCATTCTAACGCATGTTCCCATTTGCTAAATATCTCCTGTATTTTTTCTCTAGTGTTATTCATGTTGTCAAATTGTGGTAATATTAATTTTGTGTATCATTTTCAAATTTGTGCTTCTTTCACCAAACAAATAAATGTAGGGCACGGATTAAGTTCCTCATGTTACTTGAACTTAGGAAGTCAGAAAGACTTTGTTCATATGTAAATCATATGAGTAGAAGTGGTTCTCAGCTTGGGTGTTCAGGTCCCAATTCTGTCTACGATTAATACAAACTTTACACAGTCTGAGGAATATAATAGAAAAAAGATTTTTTTGTGTGTTCACTGAAAGAGGCTTTTGCACGTCAGTTGTATTTAATGTTGATATACATGTTTAAGCAATCCTGAAGTTTTATAAGGGAGCTATTGAGTAGACAGTAAGATATAATTCATTTTTCATATTCAAGAGATTTTTATAACCATCCGTGAATATTTATTTTCCCTAATTTGTGATATTATTTTCAAATCACTATGTAACTCAACTTTAAACACTACAGAGATCACCGAGTTCCTCCCAAATCAATGATATCATAGTTTCCTTAGTAAAATAAGCAATGATACTGGCAATGTAAGAAAACAAAAAAAGATGAGGGCAAAACCCAAAATTGTCAGTCTAGATGAGGATATTGAGATGATTTAGCATGCTTGTTTGTCTTGCTGAAGTTAGAGAAGAACAACAGAACTCACTCGTGTTCACTTCTCAAAATGTGCCCAAATAATCTGCATTTCTCTGTATTCTGGGGTTTTGTAGTATATCATCACATCTGAAAAATTCAGCTTGTGTAACGTTATTCTCTGCAAAATCTATACTTTCCAGCATCAGAAGTAAAATTGTTCAATCAGAACTGGAAGTAACTATGAGATCTCCCAAATCAGCTTTGTTTTCTTACCTGCAGACCACACAGTAACGGAATTCTTGCTCAAAATTTATTTCAAACTAAGGCAATAAAACAGCCCACAAAAATACCAAGTCTTCCTTTGGAAAGCAGAGTGACATATGTCAGTAGCATCAATGGATCAAATGATGTCACACCTTTCCTCAAGCCTCTGTGACTGAGTTTGCCTCTAGAATACCCTTCATAGAAAATTCAGTTTCATGCAAGATTTGATCAGAAATTGAAGACAGGTCAATTAGTGAGATCTGTGATTCATTAGGCTTAAGTGTCTGAATTTTGTCCTTAAAAAATGCATAGTTTGGTTTCAGGATTCTAACCTGCTGGTTTTCACTTTGTAATGGTTAGAATTTTGCAATAGGACATGATAAACAACACAGGTGCATGTGTTTACATATTTTCTTTAAAAAGGAGTCATCAGTTTCTCTACTGCTGTCAAATTCCAACTGTGATAACCGCAGGTTGTTTTCTTATGCACCTCTTCTAGTTTAATACACAGGCACCAAAAAAAACCTCTGTATGTTGTTTTACCTATAATGCGAAGGGAAGCATGCAATGACTTTATCACCGCACACTACTGTCCTGTGTCCCTGCTCTGGATGTACTTCAGTAACTAACAAAATAAGATAGAAGATGAATGCTAATGGTCTCTTTTTGGGTGCAGCATGTGTAAGATCAACTGCATATTTAAATGCAGTTATACTTTTTTTGCTGTGTTTTGTAGAACAGTAAAATGCGGTGCTCAGATATGTCCCTTACTCTTTAATTTCTTTTATGAATTTATCAGTGTTTCTGAGGGATATTTATGGTCATCCAAACAGCACTTCTTTCCTATCTTGATCATAAAAAAAGCCTACAAAAATATGCTTTTTCTTTCAATTTTGTGTTCTAACTTCAGGTTGTTTTCATATCTTCTATTAAAATTGATTTGTACTTCAGAACTCACCTCTGAAATTATCATCTCCTTTCTCTACAACAGAAATTCATTTACCCTGGCTATGACTTCAAATTGGTTTCACATCATCATTAACTACTATTTTAATTTGTGTGCAAATAAAACTGTATTTGAGCTAAGTTGTTTCTGTTTCATAAAAACCTAAGACCACCTGTAGTGAAACAGATTGGTGGAGATACGAGAAAGGATACACATTCACAAAAACAGTTTATAAGAGGCCTCATTTTGCTTTATGATGTGTTAGCAAGACTAGTCAGTCATATGTTTGCATTTCAGACACCGTAAACAGGAAAATTCTGAAGTGTTGAGGTTAAGGTCATTCTGGCTGAGTAGATTTTCCAGTTCTAGCATTTGTAGTCTGTATTCTCAAATACAGAGATTCTATTCTCTTAAACTATTAGTAAGGATAATGAGAAGCAGGATATGTTGGTTTTAGGGTGCTCTATGTGTGCCTTAATTGAATGAAAGAAATAGACCATCATAATAAAAAGATTGTATCTGTGCTATATTGGCTTAACAAAATCCTCTGTAACTGTGGTGGACAATGCTCTGACTTTTGTGCAATAATTTTTAAAATTAGGTAAAGGAAAAGGGGTTCTAACAGGTAATTATTTATCCAATTAGCAGCACATAGAGATCTGCCCTCATATGTATTTTTTTATCATTGAGAAATATTGCTCAGAGTTTAGTCTTGTAATAAAGTACCATTGAGTCATGTGTAATTAAGAACAGGATATATGAAAAGGCAATATTTGCTGAAGTACTTAAAATTCAGCTGTTAAAACAGGAATTTTAGCTTATAATTTCTTAATAATATTTTAGAGTTAAGTACTGTTTTGGATTTACAGGTGTTTAAATTTCCTAAGCATGGTTAATTTATAATGATAGGTCTAGTTAAGAAGTGAATTCCACTGTGCTTACACAATCTCTTAAAGCTTGTAAGCTGTAATGGATTTTTTTCACACAAAACATTTGCAACAGAAGACACTGAAAACATCTGTCTGCGTGACAGTGTTGTTCTCTGTCTGGTAAAATTATAGCCTTATGTACGCCTGATCCTTTAGTCATCCTGCAGACAAATCCCTCATTGACCTGAACAGTGCATGACTAAGCCTTGCGCCAGACTGTGAATAAAATGAGATACAGCATATTCTGCACACCTGAACCATCATTTGGCTCATTATTGTTATAGAGCAAAATAGAATCATCCACAGAGACCCTGATTCAAATAATATGTGGCATGCACAGCTATAGTAAGTTCTTGCAACTGTATAGAAACAAACGTTACCATAGCTACCGCACATTCAATTACATTCAATGATTATTCTAATTCAACAAAGCTCTTGGGTTATTTGAAGGACGTGAGTTTTATTTCTGGGGCTACACACCACCTACTTTAGCCTCTGGGTTGTCCAAACATTTGCTGATAATGAAGCTGACTTGCAAACAGTGGATGCTTTGAAAGATGCTTTCTGGTGGTCTGCATACCACAATGAAATGTGCTTGGCCAGTTCCGCACAAGGGCATTTTGAAAACACATTTTGCAGGTAGGATTACATGCATATGTCCTTTTCTTTCACCTGGAATTCTGTTAAGCAGAAGAAAAGGAAGAATTTGCCTGTTTTTTTTCCAGGATTTACAGATGTCTCACAGCATGGTTGGAACATAGTTAGATTGTTGGATGCAGAGAATGCCTTAATGAATGGACGGTCTGTGTGTGCAGATCTGCTGGTGATGTGCTGTGCATCCAGCAGCCTGGGATGCATTGGATTACAAGGAATGCACAGCAATCTTTCTATCTGAGATCTCTGCTGCATTTATGGGAGAGTATCCCCTTCAGAATCCCAGGACACACAATCTCCAGAATGTGGCTGCTAACACCTGTGGTGAAGATTACAGACATCAGGGTAGAGTGCAGGGACCATAGTGTTCACACACTGCAGTGCTAATTTTAATGATATATCTTTCAACAATGCTGTGATTTCCCTGTGAAAGAAGTAGCTTGATTCCAGTGATACTGTCTTGGTATGGCTCATAGCTGCTTGAACAGTCACAGGTTTCTTGACTGAAATCTAATATGGTTGTTATAATTGACTGACATCTTTGAGGATAATCTACATTTTTTATCTCTCTTTCTGTACAAACACAGATCTGCTTTGGCTCATTTTTCCCTTCCTCTCTTACATCAAGTCTTAATTATTCTCTTAGCAGACTGGTTTCTGCGTATTTAGGTTAATTTCACTAGTGTGACCTGTATTCCTCAGCAATGTGATGTTGTTGTCTGTCTCATTCCTGACATTGTCTTCAGCCACACCTTCCCCTTGTAATAAATGTACATTCCCACATGGACGCCCAGACACTGATCTAATCCTTTTCCTGATCTGCTTTAAGTCCTCACAGCAAGCTCACTTAAGTGCAAAAATGGAGATGTTTTGAGACTCAAAACTTCTTCAGAGGTGAGCTGTGTTCACCCTCATGAGTCCTGTGCTATTTGAAGAAATATCTTAGGGCATTAACAGTTATCTATTTCATCTAGTTATGCTGGCTGCTCTAAAAGAGTCTGCTCTGACTTCCGTCACCTTCTTCACGTTCTCAGAACATCAGCACAACAATAATGCTATCTGATGGCCCACGCTGTATTTCTGTATGGTGCCTAGCATCATGGCATTCAAGGACTAGAACTGTTACTATGAGAAGTGATATCACCTCGCTTCTCTCTCCTGATATTGATTTTTAAATGACTGCACACAGTGTCCTCCTGCAGACTTAGCAAGCAGAGCAGACTTGAAAATTCACTCATGGACCCACTTCTTGCATGAGTAGGTGTAGAAATTTTGAAGCCCTACAAAGCTAAAATATTTAATAGAGTAAATGGAGTGTGTGTGTGAGGGAAATGTTTTGTTCTGTTTTTGGCATTAAAAAAATGGAAAAAAATCTGGCGTCTCTCACTGATTGTCTGCAATGTTTGAGACTTTGAAAATATTTAGAATATTTAGTATCACACTTAGATTGTTAGAGCACCCACAGTCTCAGAAAAAAAAACGACATCTTTACATCTTTGCACCATGTCTTTCGGCCTTCGCCATGGCTCCTCTCTCCTTTTTTGTTTGTTGTTGTTGTTCTCCTGTGTTCTCACCCCCACTGAAAATTAATAGTATCCTTGCCTACTAATATCTAAGAACTACTCTTTAAATAGATATTCATCTATATACTGCAGTGATGAACTCATGGAGATTAAAGAGACAGATATAGAAAGACTAGAGAGATTAAGAGGATTTGCAAGTTGAAAAAATTCTTATTTAAAACCTCAAGTTAGCTTACTTTAGAATTAGAACATACTGTAAGTGTGGACTGTCTTCCAAATTGTAAATAATTGTGTGCATGTTTGTGCATGTTAGAGAAGGAAAGAGAGAGAATCTAACAGATCATCCCATTGCCAAAGACCCTGGACTTCTGAGTCATGCTATGCTTGGTTTAAAGAGTTTTTTTGTGGCACAATGTGAAAAGAGTTGGAAATCCCCATGCATGTGGGAGAAGCACTTGCGTGGTCCAAGCACGAATAGCAGCTGTTTAAAAATTCAATCTGCAAAGCAGCTTTGAGAGATCCAGAAAAGAAGGTAAAAGAGCTTCTATGTGTACAGTCCCTGTTTTAATGTATTTGCTATCATATATAATGATTCTCTGTAGCCCGCAATGAATAGGGCAAGGGATGTTCAGGCCACTGTCATGTGCACTCTCAGCCCTGCCACCAGATCATGGTATGTTCATCCAAAACAAATTCTGCACTATGGGGACTTTCTTTGGTACTCTGCTATGACCCATTTTTCCTCTCAGTAGGCTCAGAGTGGAAATTGGATTCAGCCTCTAAAACTGTTCCTGAAGGGAATAGGCAAATAGAGATCTTTTAGATAAGTCCATGATGCATTCACCGCATAAAATCTCTAAGGCAAGCTTTGAAAACATGTTCTTAAACATGTAATCTTATGTTGTCTGAATTCTATTTGGATAACCAAACATTCAAAGTGGAATTGTTAAAGCATTGAAAAAACAAATCAAATCAAAAAACAAACAGCAGCCCTAACTTACAGGATGACAACTACCCTGAGTGCCAGAGGAGGTAGGAAAAGACGCATACTGCTGCCCAGAAAACAGGGCTGTTATTGTGTCATGGCTCTGTGGGGTTTCTGTCTCTCAGTTTTACATATTTGCTCCTCTGTGTGCGTTTCTGGCTAATGTGACTGTGGTATTAACAGATCACACAAAGAGTTTTGTTGGCAAACCTCAGTGAACCTGCGTTATCTTCACCTTTGAACTTTTGTCATTGCTTAGACTTTTTCTTCAGCTGGAGGAAATGTTAGTCTCATTCACTAAAAATAGATCAATTACATTAAAAAAATACACCTTAAGTTCTGTGGTCTTCACATATGGAGATGCTTGATTTGTCATGGGAGTCAGCAGAATGAGTGGAAGCAACCCTAAATTTAACTTCTTTATTAATTTGCAAGATCAGAGTCAAACTGCTGACATCTCTGTTATCCTAATGGCATTTCCAACTCCATTTAGGACATAATGCTTCAAGATGATCATGTCACGGACAACCCAGGACTGGATTCAGATTCTTTGCCACCAAAATAACCCTCTTTTTGAATTCTCTCAGAAGTGTTAGAAAGGCCATCTCTTCACAAATAATGTAGCAGCTGCATTCATTGATGTGTGTGCCACTTTGGTGTAAACTCTAATGAATCATATTTATGGGAGACAGAAGTTAACCAAGACATGCTGTGTAGGAACAAACCACATGAAAAACTGGAGGAACTAAAGCAGGAAACTACAAGAAGTCAAGAGAGGCACTGTATTAGATATTTGAAGTAAATATAAACTTAAGCTAAAGAAAAGAGCAACAGGGATTAAAAATGAAGTACTAACTGTGCCACTGTAGACATCTAAAACTTGTACTTTTTGTCTTTGAAACAGATAATGTATCTTTTTGTTGAGCAGATAACACATATTATGCTAAAGAAGAATTTTAGTACTGAGCTGTTAGGCCTAGAGAACTGGCAGCTCACAAAAGTTTTCTTGGATATTATGAAAAGAGTCTAAAAGCTTCCAGCCTGGCTGTATTCTTTCCTATGCTTTTGGTTTTTGGAGTGTATAACTTCTAAGTCACATCTTTTTTTCCATCCAAAGATTCTTTTTATAGGTGACTCAACTAACAGAGGGATGATGTACTATCTAATAGAAAGAGTGAATGAGACTCTTCAGGAGTGGCAAAAGACTCATGATGTTAAATGTTACAATAATATAAATGAGGGGAAAACATTTATCGGTTACTCCTACTATCCCCAGTTTTGGATGAATGCAAACCAGAGACCAACTTTTGAAAAAGCGCTAGAACAACTGCTGCAGAGGTACTGTATGAACTCCACTGCTGGTTTGTTTGTGTTTTATTCTGCTCACAAATGTGTTTAACAGATTTTACAAGTAAAGTAAGCAAACAATTAAACACAACGTGTGCAGACCGTAGTGTGTGGTTGAAAAATAGTAGAAAATTACATCAGGCCTCTGATCAGGGTGCCAGATACAGTTCACTGAAATGCAATGCAATGTAGTTAAAATGTTTGCCATCTGTTTTAAGGCAACATGTTGTTTTTTCTTTCTGGGTTTCAGATCACGTCCCCTGGAGAACACAGACCAGACCGTATTAATTGTAGGTGGTGTTCAGTGGCTTAATTCCAATCACCTGCAAATTATCCAAAAGGTGTTGAACAGGTAATGTTATGCACTTAGTGTTATTCCAAGTCAAGTCTTGATGCGATAAATTATGGGAAAACACCAGAAAGTTTAAATGCAAACATTTCATTTGTTTTCTCATGGGTGTGGACTTAACTGAATATAAAAGAAAAAAAATGCGGTGTCTTTTGATGCATCTATTAAGTAAAATGTATTTCTTGTTTTTCTTCTTTTTACTTCCCAAACAGGGAAAATCTATCAAATATCCTGGTAATTATCAAATCCATAGGGATGGGCTTTCACCTCCCAGTGGATGGAATACATTCTTTATCACAGGTAAGCTACTGTATATTTAAAGTGCATTTTCACAGAAGACTTGTCATTTCAGCAATTATTTTTTCTGTCTGGTCAAAATATGTTACCTCCTCTGCTGAGCAACTTCAAAGTGGATCAAATAAAGAGTATTGTTTGTATCGTTAGTGTGGCTTGCTGATGTGGATTCAAACCAATTTGCTTTATTTCATGGATTCCACTGCAATCAGAGTCATTTGAGACACTGCTCAGTCAGTTGTCCTAAGAACTGGAAGAACCTTCAATACTAAGCCTGCTGCCAAAATTGAGAAATTGAGTTGGGGCTAGGCAGATTGCTTATTCTACCACACAGAGCACAGGCCCTCCTCAGACTGCTTCCACAACCACTGCTGGATCAGATTCACTGGTCTAGCCACATTGCACAGCTCTCCATAGAAGTTATCTCAACCAACATATTCAGCCATAGCATTACGAAGCAGCTGGAATGTGTCAGTGAGCCTAGCCTGTTACCTGTATGTTAAGCAGGTGATACAGTCTGTTAAAATCATGTGCAAGACTTCTCAGAGTGACAGATGGACTAATTTCAGTATTCATGTAATTCATTCAATTCAATATTTTTGTTTATGATTTTGTCAATGAGAGAGAGAACAAGTGAAATGTGTGAATGAAACAAGGCTGGGAAGCACTAGAGGGTAAAACAAAGTAATTAATACCTACCAGCATTGCATATAACACTCCAGCTATTCACATGTGTTGAAAAGAGAAAATTCTTGGTTTTCATAGTTTATATACAGCACTCCTATCACACTGAGGTCTGGTGTTCACCTCTTCTTGTAACCATAACATATTGCTTTATTTGACATGAGATTTTTGCTATAGAGACTGCCTTATCAGATTTTGCCCAGTCATTTCTAGGTTTACACTATTTGCAATAATCTTCACTGAATCTCTTCTTACAGATTCTAAACATTTCCTCATTTTATACAGATGATCAAATTAGGGTTCATTAGAGAAGTGGTTGGAATTAGTGGGAAGAAATGTGGTCAAAGCTCTTTCCATATCTTTTGACCAAGTTCAGTCCTAGGAGGAGAAAGGAGAACTTTGATCTCATGTAGGTGAGGCAAGAATAGAAAGAGTATTAATGGCTTCCCAAGGTCACTTTTTTTCTGTTTTTCACCCAGTAAATTCAAAAAATTCCAGAAATCAACTTTAGTGCTCAACTGACTTTCTTTTCATTTTCAATATTTGAATCATATGCCAAATTATCCATGTGGTCTGGGTGCTGTGGACTTCTGGATTACTCCATCTACTCTCAAAGCCCTTCTGTCTGCAGTGTCAAAATGTTCTGCCTAGACAAATTTATGGCTAACCTTTTTTCTATTCTTGGCATCCCTGCAATATCTTGAGAACAAATATTCCTTTCCTCATTATGATTGTGTCTAAGATATACATGGCCATACACTCCTTTTTGAGCAACAGTCTTAGTGTCTGTGATTTGAAACTGAATTTACCCTTTAGAGGAACATTTGTTAGCACAGAAAACTTTATAATATGATTTTTTTTTCTGAACCATACCTCATATGAAAAGGTATATATTAAGAAATTACCCAGTAATTATATTTCAATCAGCATTGAAAAGTTCCCATGAAGGAAGTTGTGCAACAACTGCAAAATAACTGCAATTACTGATAATTTGATTTCTAGTACAGATCTTCTTGAAATCAACCTTATTTGTTACACAATTAAAGGAAAATATTGTAGATTTTCTTACAACTATTTGTGTGCTGCAAAACCTGTTCTAAGAAAACATAACAATTGTTTTATTCAAAATACAGTTTTGCTATTCATTTCAATGACAGAATAAAATAACCTTCAAAAAGTCCTTTTGAAAAACTTTTCAATATTTTATCTGGAATGCAGGCAGAAGTACAAAACTTGTGGAATGAAAACTTGGTTATCCTGGAGACAGCAAAGAATTACGGCTATGAGGTTGTTGACACCTTTATCATCACAATGGGACGTTACAAAGAATTCCTGCGAGGGAAGTGTGGGTGTCATTTCCATGAGGTAAGTGTTTATGTCTTTCTCGGGTATTTAAGAGAGATTTTAACTAGAAGGAACTACATCCCTGGTCTATTGCAGATGTACCTGACTAAAAAAAAGAGAATATAATTTCTGATTCATCAACTAATCAGGTATTTACTGATGTAAGGCCGATTCTGCATGTGGTAGTTCTGAAGTGTCAGCAAGGTCACCAGTATATTCCAGTAGCTTCCAGCTAAGTTCTTCCTAGTACCATGCCACCAGCTTGTTGGTATAAAAGGCCAGTTCCCAGATTTCTGTTAGGAATGATCAGTCTGTTGAAAATCTGAGCATTTCATTCACTGTTCTAAAGAACACTCATGAGTATTACATTACTCTCTTCAGAAACTAAGAAAAATTTTGAAAAATAAAGGGGATATATCTTTCCAGGTGCTTGCTAAAAAGAAAATATTTGTTTCTGGTAAACAATATTTCTTCAGTGAAAACCGGAGTCATGCATTCAGAGATCATCAGTAACGCAGTCCCTCAGTTCATTGCTGGATCTAAGGACAGATAAGCCTTCCGGAATCTCTATAGATAAAATCATGTGTAGCACAGTAAGAAACTGCTTGTGATGTTACAAGGGTTCTTATTCTTATGAACTGAATCTGGATTGTCTCTTTACCAAAAAGCTAGGAAACGATCACAGATTATTCTATTAAAATCTGTTTCGGACCACAAAATTTGAATTTCTTGTTTTTCAAGAAGATTATGCTTCCTTTGAGTGACCAAAAGAAAGATGACAGGTACAAGTTCTTTCACAAAGCAAAATGAAAATACTGAATGAAAAGAAATTGTTACTGAAAAGTTATAACTGGAAGAAAAAAAGGATGCATTGAAGGATGTCACCTTGAAATCAAGAGTTAATGAATATATGGTATTTCACAGTCAGCTAGGGGCTTTGCATCAGTAAGAAGCTACTTATTGGAAGAAATATCAGGACTTTGGTCACTGACAAGGATAATGACACTAGCAATCTGAAGTACCATTTAAGAGACAGAACACCACAATTTATTTCTTATGGAAAAAATTGTACTTTTTTTTTATTAGAGTTATCAATGCTAAATTAATAATAAAAGATATTATCAACTACATAAATTGTTAGCATTTTTCCAGCTTGATTTCAGGAGTTTGTTTTCTGCCAAACTGAGAAAGATCACCAAATGTTTTCTGAATCCCTCTAAAGAAGGATAAAACCCTTTTGCTTACTTTGCCAAGTCATGCCTATTTCTCTGTAAGCCTTACCCTTGGCCACGCCTGTTCCCGGGATGTGGACGTATGCAGGATTAGCACACTCTGTTGAGCTTCACGGCTACAAAGGTGGGCTGTGACATCCAAAACAACTCCTGGCTGGAGTCCATTCTAACATGAGGCTGACTGGGACAGAGCATAGGCTTGGGAGTGCTATGAGACCTGTTGGAGTGTATTTGCTGAGCACAAACCTCACAGCTGGTTTCTACCTCAGGCTGCTCAGCAGCTCATATGTTTTCAGTCCATTGCTGTGGACTCTGTCCTGCTTTGGGAGCAAACACAGTGTATGTGGTTAGTTAGCTGATCCTTTAATCTGCTCTGCTCAATACATTAGAGAGGGACGAACACAGCTCTGCCCAAATGGAGCTGAGAAGAAGGGAATAAGTCACAGAGCTGATATTTATGAAATGGATAAATAGTTCTGTGGAGTAAACGCCTCCCTCCATTTCATCCAGACAGCTACATCAACCCCTTTTTTGTCTACTACCCAGATGTAGGTGTCTTCATGGGTCATTGCTGATGCTTTCCGTTTCCACAGAGCTTTTGAGAGAAATGGAGAACTTCAAAGTGAAATCTTTCAGATGCTTTGTAGGTGGAAAACAGCAGGGCATGATCAGTCATCAGCATTTTTCATGTACTTTTCCCTCATTCTACATGAGCTCGTGTGCAGATTTGGCATTACTTAACTGCCTGAGGACCTCAACAGAGAGCATGTGTTTCTGGAGAAGATCAGGGAAGAATTTGGCTCATGGACCTGTTATTAATGAGGCTTGAGAGGCCAGTGTGTTGAAAGAAGCATAGATGTGCCCAGGAGAATCCATCAGCCACCAAAAGCCAGACTTGATCCTTGACGAAAGCGCAAAGAAAGTCCTCGAATGCTTTTGACACCTCATTAGTTTTAATAGTTTTGTCATCAGTTTATTTCTACATCCTGGCAAATGGAGTTTCATCAGGTGCTGAAGTAGTTTCCACTAGGAAAATGGCATTTTGCCTCTGAGGATGGAGCCAACAGCATTATGTAAAACTCCAGAACTTTACACATTTTATGAAACCAGATGAAGTGGATTAAATCTACTGTTTTTTACTTTCACTTTCTTTCTCTTAAAAAATGACCTCCTAAACTCCCAGAAGACAGCACCCCTCTGTAAATTGCATCTGAAGTAAGGCACAGCCATGTGGGAATGGAGCGCTGTCCATTCTGTGCAGTCAGAAAACAAGAACTGAAATGCATTAATCAGTTCTCATTTAGTTCTCACTAGCTGGTCAAATATTTCACGTTTGTCTGGATAAATTATTTGAGCTGAGTTTCAGAGGGCCTTAAATCTGCAGCTCTGAAGACCCTATAGTCTTTGCTCAGATTGCCAAGGAATCTGGACTCATGTGAGATTACATTGATCTGGGACAAAAAAAATCTTGCGTAACTGGAACTTTCTGTCGAAACATACTTCTAGTTCTGTGCACATATACAAACATAAGCTTTTAATTACTTCATACATCAAAAATGCTTATGGAGAAGTAGATTAGCCAGCAGTTATAAAAACCTTAACAGAACCTATTTTTTATTCAGATTTATTCCCTAATTTAATGGCAATGAAATCATGGGCACACAGAAACTAGCAACCTTGGTATTTTGCTATCTTAATCAGTGCCTGGCTTCTGGGTGAACATTAGATTGCATTCCTTGGAGATCATACCTAACAGGAATGCAGTTTGGGTGATTGGTTCAAGGTGGCATCATTCTGGAATAGTTGTAAGATCTAAGGCCCTAATTTAGAAAAATGAACCTGCTTTAATTGCCTGAAAACAAATAACAGCCCTTGGCTTAGCTGTATCAAATTGATCAGAGGATATATTAATTTTCTACTTGAATAATTCCTGGTCTTTTTTTTTTTGATTCAGCCAGCTCCATCATAGCCTTTCTGTTCAGTCTGTCAAGACTTTGAACATGTTTTTCCCTCATCCACATTTAATTTTGTGTGAGTTGTTTCAATATATTTACTATGAGCTTCATTACATATGAACATCATTTCTGAATGTTCACTGACAGTAAATGGACATCATTCTTTTACAAAGCTAATATCAGAGATATCAGAAATAAGGTAACTGCCTGGCTCTTCTTTCACTGTCTGGATTTCCCCCTGTCTGGGTCAGGGTCTTCTGTCCTCCGTCCATGCAAAGTTCTGTTTTCTCTCTGGTGAAGTTTCTTCATTATTCATCAGTGACTATGTGTTCACTTAGACCAGACTTTCAACATCACAAGACTTCTCCAGTAATGAAGCTCCTGAGAGCCCTACCTTTCACTTTCTCACTGGTCCCATGGACATTTGATTATTCCATACATATTGAACATGATAATCCCAGAGATTTATGCATACCTATTTGTGCTCAAGGAGAAGGATTCTTCAGCACATAACCACATTGTAGTTATGTCAGTGTGATGCCCCAAACATTCTAGCAGGGAGAAGACTCTTAAAACACACTTAACTCCCTTCTCTGAGAAACAATGCACAGCCCCGTTCTCAAACTGGTGTGGAGCTGGGCCACTCCTGCATCAAGACCTGAGAGTGAGAACATTCTAGCAGGGCTTGCAACTGAGAAACAGCATAGGTTCCTCACTTACTTGGGAACTGAGAATGTCTGGATTTAAACCAATCAGGACAGCAAGTCAGGACTGTCCTGAGTTTGTTTTTTACAAGGTAGATGTACAGGCAAGCTATGAAGTATGAAGAATTTGGTAGTGCAGATCAAATTGTCCCTAATGAAGAGAACATAGGTTCTAATATATTGAAGACATTGCAGAATCAGCCAAGTGAGTGTAATGAGGCTATACGTTCATATTTCAAAGATTAAATAGAATTTTACACTTTAATTAGCATGTAATGCAACAAGTTAACCTTCTAAAGTAATGTTTGTAAGCAACTTGCAGCTCAAGGTAAGAGTATCAGGACCTGCTCTGTGAACTCTCTCAACATTTGTGTAGACACAGCTGTGTGTCTTTCTAGGTGCACGCAGAAAGCATTCACATATGTCACTTCTTTTGCAGGTGGTGAAATCCAATCCTTCTGAAGAAAGTCCACACATAACAATGACGTTATCAAGGCACTATACACTGGGGAAATACTTCAGCAATCAAAGCAAGCTGTCACAACTGCAGGACTATGCAACAAATTCTCGGTCCCCATATCATGTCCGAGGTCCAATAAATCAAGTTTATTCTGAAATCCTTCTGAACAGGCTCTGTGCAAGGAAGAGGGTGCTTGTCAGCGCATAGACTCTCCTGGATGTAGCACTGGGACTTGTGATGTGCTGCTACTTGAGTGACAATCGAAGGACTATGCTGAAGTTTTGATGTGCTTCCTTGATTGGCTGCACATGTACCAACAGAGTTTGAGACATGGTATTTTTCCTAACATGTTATGAAATCAAGATACACCATTGCAGTTTCATGTTTTCAGAATGGAAGATGGAGGGATTCAAAGAGAGAGAACAGGGGAAGTTACTTGAACTGTTGCCAAATGCTAGAACAGCTGTAGCTCAAGCAACTGTGTATTAATGATAGTAAAGAGAGAGAAATATATGCACTTGAACAATTTGGAAAGGACTGCTTTAGCTCTTCAGCACTATCTACTTTTCTATTTATAGAGACACTGTAATATTTGAATGTATTTAGCAACTGGTTACATTCCATTTTAAAGAGTTTTATTTCATGTGGATGGGTTCCCCTCCATTATTAAACATTTTCCATTGAGATTGGTTTAAAGAATTTGAAAATGTCCTTTTGAACATTTGAACATCCTGTTTGTATCTTATACGGAACACATCTACTCTGTTTTTTGTATGTTCTAAAGCTAATACAGAAATAGATTAATTGAACTTGAGACTGAATGTGACTCTTGATGCAACATGTAAATTCAGTGAATATGCTAAGAGACTTATTAAAGGTCACAGTTTAGAAGAGTGGCCACATGCAGGAAGACTACCCTTTGACACTTCCCACTGCAGAAAGCAGGCCACACCATAACAGAGAAAGGTTGTACCATCCTCATCAGCACTGTGGCCGTAGTTAACTCTGACTAGATGACCATGAACAGATACTTTTGAAAACATCTGACCAAACTAGGTCCTGGTATGTTTTGGCACAAGAACAAATGACTTAAGAGGAAGCAGTCTTGGTTTTTTTGTAGAATTTAAAAGCACCAAGAATACTTGAAAAGTAAAATAAAAAATAAAATAAAAAAAAAATGTCAAGCACACACTAGAGAGAGGAGTCAGAACCAGGTAAATATGAATCTAATAAAGGATCCACTGAGCTCTGTGACTTGGAATTTTATATATAATTTCACAATTATATATGTACAATTGTGAATTTCACAATTACATATCATTTTATATATAATTCTTCAGTTGCTTCCACTGTCTTTGGAAAAGAGAGACACAAGCAATGTTAGTGAAGATACAAACTATAGCACAAAACTAACTACCATCTTCTCGGCCTTCGTAGCAAAGAGGGGCTGTCACATATAGAAGTAGGACTAGAAATTCTTGACACCACAGTTAGAGTTTGCTGACAAGATCCTTAAGCTCAACAAAGTCTGTATCCCCAGCTAAAGTACTGTGAACTCTCGCTCCTTTGGATAAGATATGTGAAGACATGCAATTTGGAGCCCAGCTTCCCTAGATGGTCAGAAAATTCTCAAGAAGAGGATCTGGTACATCTAATCTGGGAGACCTCCCACTATATTAACAAAGCTCCATGATTAGGCAATGACATTGTTTAGTGAAACAGTGTGAATATATATATGTTTCTCTATGATATGCTGCTGCTGTGCTTACAGTAAATGTCTCTGAATTTCCACATAAGGTTTTCCCTGACATGGAGCTTTAAATGAAAGACAGGGTCAGGAGTTGTACATAAATACTGAAAATGTCAGTATTTGGTTTTGAGCAGTATGATTATCTAAGGAATATAATTGTATGCAAATGACATAATATATAAACTTGGGTTTGGAACTCTGCACAAGCAGAAAACTGCACAAGCTTAAAGTTGAGAGGTTCCATATCAAGCCATTTATATCAGCAGATGCAAAAGGCAGCCAGATATAATTGGCACTGAGATGATCAATAACAGGAGCATTACAGTTCTGCTTCTGTTAAGATTTTCTTTGCTCATTTAAATCCACATGCTGTTGCTGTTATTGTTATGTACACAAATGTTTTTAAAGCACAACCTATGTTTGTATGTTTGGCTGGTTGGTTCTTAAAGACTGTTGCTGAAGCACCAGCTACAGTGAGGAAAAGATCTGACTGTTATACTTCAGCTGATACTGGCGAATGTGCAATTCATCACTTCCAGTTTCACTACATATGGTTTACATATGCTGTACACTCAGCTGTCTTAAATGTTTTCTAAATCTTAACATTTTTAAAATGTAGAAAGCTGAATTTCTTCTGTATGTTTGCTATCTTTTACATATGTCTGTATGTATTTACATGTGTACAAAGTTATTGATACGATTTGCAAACTGATGTTTATTTAAATGGATTCTTTGAATAAATTTTTTTCATCACTGCATATGATCCATGTAATCTTAGGAATAAACAAAGGGAATGCAGACTAAAACAAGTGCCAAGGTAGATTTTTTCATTATTTCACTCAAAATGTATCATCTATCATCTGTAGGTACATGAAAGAAGAGAGTTGAGATTGACATGGAAGCATTGCTTGCTCGTACACATCAAAATCAAGGTGAAAAAAGGATTATTATGTCTGAATTCCAGTGAGAGCAGATACGCTGCTATTAATGTTTTCTCTAGAATGATCATGTCTGCTATGATATTTTGCCAGAATAAGCATTAGAGTGTTCCTACTATATTAAGACTAATTCATAATATACAGTTTTTTCCCCAAATATTTACCTTAGTCACATCATGCACCATTAAAATGGCAAAGGTCCTCATTGTCAAGGTGAGTTCCACCTCTTAGTACAGACATGAATCGCTCTAACATTGGTGGAAGGATTGGCATAATCAAGCTGGGGAAAAAGTACACTGAGAAGTGATGTTTCCTCAATTTCTGCCCAGCAGCATGTGGAGTTTAGAGCGCAACCAGAGTATACTTTAAACTACAGGTAAGGAGTCTGAAACCACACTGCAAAAAATAAATACCCTGAAATGCAGAGCCATAATCCTAGCCATTATTGCATCCATTAAATCTTAACGCTGAAGCAGAAGAATGATGTATCAGTGTCCAGAGAGTTACTCACTGTCTTTCATATAACCACAAATTTTTCACAGTTATTCAGGTTTTAGCCCTGTAGAGTAGAAGGACACCATAATCAAGTCTATCCCAATGTGTATCTTTGGAATAACTGTCTATAACAAAAAAAGATTTCCCTATTTGTAGGGAAATGCCTTGGCAAGTCAGCTCTGTCATTGGAGATGCTATATTTCAACTAGCTTTATTTGACAAGGAGCTGACAGAATGATCTACAAATACTGTTTTTACATGTAGTATTCATTTGACAGTGTTATTCTTTAGAATAATCTTTTTCACAACGTTAAATACAGGCATTCTACTATATTTTTCTCTTCTGTGACATATTAAAGGAACATCAAAGTGAATTTATTTGCTTAGTGGGTGGAGTGGTGGGGCATCCAATTACCTCAAGGTTGAAATAACCACTAATAGTTACGCTTCTGTTGCTATGCTCAGCCAAAGAGAATGCTTTGAAGAAGCAGATATGTATGATATTAAGTTGACTGCAGTCCAGGGATCTTTCAGATTACTTTTGTAGAGTAAAGCAATCTTTCAGAGGTGCAGTGAGCTATTTGGCATAGAGTCAATCTGCTAAACAAGTCCCCGTAGTCTCAGATTAAAAATGCAGTTTGCTTGTTAGCTTTGTACCTGGCTTGTTTTACCTCATTGTTTTGACTGTACGTACCTGCTCTACTCCAACCTTTCTTTCAGATGACCAGAGAAGTTCCTCTTTCACCTTAGAAACCTCAGCTTTGGGAAATCTGAGAGATGATTGTTGCAAATACAGAGTGATTTTTCAAAATATCAATGTTATCTTCTTAATGTTTTTGTCATTTCCAAAAGCAAAATATCTACTGAGTGCAGCAGGAGTAAAACACACCTGTTCTCTAGAGCAGTGATTTTCTCTGATTTAAATTTAAAACAACTGTGCTGTGGGAAGTACTTTGGGTGCACTAGCACTTGGCTCTTCACAAAGCTCACCTTTCTGTTGTGGTTTGAGCCTGCAGGCCTGGAAACTCCGCACAGCCTTTTGCTCACTCCCCTTCCTCCTAGCTGAGATGGGGGAGAGAATCAAGAAAAAAAGGTAGAACTTGTGGGTTGAGATAAAAACTATTTACTAACAGAAAGAGGAAAATAGAGTACAATAACAGTAATGATAATTATATACAAAACAAGTGATTGTACAAAGCAATCGCTCACCGACCGTGACCGATGCTTAGCCAATCCCCAAGCAAACGGGCCCTCCCAGCTCACTTCCCTTTCTTATATTACATGATGTCATATGGTATGGAATATCCCTTTGGTCAGTTTGGGCCCCGTTCTTGTCCCCTCCCAGCTCCCTGTGCCCCCCCTAGCCCTTTCACTGCCAGAACTGAGAATTAAAATGTCCTTGGCTCTGTTCAATGCTGCCGGATGTTATCAGCCTTGTTTTTCATCTAGAACCAAAACACAGCTTTGTAGCAGACACTATGAGAGAAAGTTTCAGTTAGAATCTAAGACACTTTCTCAAGCTGTATTCTACTGCTATTTTAACTTGTGCAAGGACAGGTCTTAAGACACCAGAATAGTCAGTGTATAATGCAGGCACATCTATGTATTGGTGCAGGTACTGACTGCAGTACTCACTGACACCTTCACATCATCCATTGAGCTGAGAAGCTCTGACTACACAGTAAAAAGAGGCTTTGCATTTTTCCTTTAATTGTGGCTCAGTGGTAGTAAAGATGGTGTTACATGTCAGTCCAAGTCTGTACATAGAGAAAAGTGCCCTAGAAAAGTACTCAAGTCATTAAGTTGAATGGGCAGGATGAGCCCATGGAGCCACAACAGGGGCTCCTGCAGCACCCGTTTCTACTGCAATGGACTTTTTTCCTTTTCTAGGTTCATTCATCTGACTGCTTGGCTGGCTCCCAGACGGCTGGGGACAGCTCTTCCTGCAGTCCCTAAGCCATGTTCAACAGCCTTGGCAAGGTACACCATGTTAAGTAGCCCTGGACTGAAGATGAAGTGTATGTTTAAATGAAATCTGAACTGAGCTCTTTGTGAAACACAGCACCTGCTCAGCTTCTCTTTAATTTTCTCCAGAGTTGAATTACTCTTCAAAGGGAGCAGAATTCAGTCCCCTTCATCTGAATCTCAGATAAGAGTGTCTTTTCCCAGCTTTAAACAGTCATTTTCCCACTACTTGTTTGCATTAAATAAAGGGAGGAATCATCTCTGCAAGCTCATTCCTAGCAGAGTGGGACACACTTCCCAAAGTGTCACTGTGGTAGGCATTGCCCTCATATGACTCATTATGGGGACAAAATTCCCATGGCAGATGGTGTATTCAATATTGTGATTTTTAAATTTGTTTTAAGCAGTGATAGGTAAAGCAATTAAAACAGCCAGTGCCTCAGTGCTGCTTAGCATCTCAGGACATTAAGGAGATGTCTTCCAGTATCTAAAGGGGCCTACGTGAAAGCTGGGGAGGGCCTCTATCGGGGTGTATAGTGATAAGACAAGGGGTAACAGCTTTAAATTAAAAGAGATTAGACATGAGGAAGAAAATCTTCACTCAGAGAGTAGTGAGGCACTGGCACAAGCTGCCCAGAGAAGCTGTGGATGCCCCATCCCTGGCGGCATTCAAGGCCAGGTTGGATAGAATCATAGAATCATGGAAACACTAGGTTGGAAAGGACCTACAAGATCCCTACAAGGAATGGGTCCCTGGGCAGCCTTATCTGGTGGGTGGCAGCAGGGGTGTTGGAACTGAATGATCTTTGAGGTCCCTTCCAGCCCAAGCCATTCTATGATTCTATGCTATGTGAAGATGAGATTACAGAACTAACACCTTGTGTGAGGATTCAAAATGTCCCAGACACCTTTTGGCAAAGACAGGACAGTTTCAATGAGCTCAATACAGACAAAGTGGGTGAAATGAAAGTTGTCAGGAGCCCCTTAAAGTCAGTAAATTCTGAGGGATATTGCCAGAATTTGAAGATCAGGTCTGTATTTGGCTGTTTCTCACTTGCAATGTTCTGAAAATGTCTTTTATCTTTTCTTTGGTACGTTTTATTAACTTCCATATTCCTATTATGATTTGTTTGGATTAAGGAGCTTAGAGTAATATTTCTGCTCTACCTGATAATGACTGTACAGCCTCCCTAGACAGTCAAATTGTCTTGTGTTCACTAGATCTGAGAAGCTTTATTATTTCTGCAGGGTTTATTTCCTTTACGTCCACGTGCCAGGTCCAAAGACTCTATATGTTTACAGTTAATCATCTGTGGCTTTGGACATAACGTTTTTTAGTGTCTCAAATGTGTTTGAAGAAACCTACTGATCCTTACTTATCTTATTAAGATGAAAAACACTACAAACCCTGAAAACGTGACATAGCAAGTCATTAGGCAATGTACCACTCAGCATGATATAGCCTACAACTGGCTTCCTTTAAAAATTAAGAATCAGTCACATCTTTATGTCTAATAATATGATGTCATCTCCTACTGATATTTTTACTGGAGTAATTACCATTTGAACACGATTTGTATGGACTAATACTTCTTCATTCTTTCATCTCAGGGCCTTTGTTGAGCTCTCTTTCCAGCAAATGGTATCTAGTAGCTGCTGTAAAATCCTATTTCAACATCCTTTGTGCACTGTCTTGCACTTTTACAATAACTCAGTCATTGTAAAATACATACATACGTGGAGATTTCCTGCTGAAGTTAAAAGGCTAAATCCTAACAGGTCTTACTGCTCCACCCATTTGATCCCGAAATTCCACATTATGTAATTTCCCTGCAGTAACAAGGAGACAGGGTCTGGTAATCTTGTAATGCTGTGTCTGCGTGGCTCCTCAGTCTCTAGAACGGTTCAGCACTGAAGCCCTGCTGGAGCTATCAAAATAACATGCCTTCAGCTATGAAAGAAAAGCCTGAATACATACTCAAATCACGCTCCTCAAAACAGGTTCAGCTTGGAAGTCAAGGATGACAGCATCTAGAGACTATCCTTCTATTTTCAAACACCAGAGCCTATTTTCTCCCACTTGACTCCAGATATTTAATGAGACATTTTAATTATGAATGTGGCCACAATTTTTGTTCGTCACAGAAAGACCGAGACTTGAATTATTCTCTAGAGGTATCTATTACTTCTACAACAGTGCTTATTGTACAGAGAGTCTAAAGCAACATTTAGAAGCCTCCAGTAGATGCCAAAAGTTTTGAGACATGAACGTAAGCTCAACAGAGAAGTGGCTGTGGGGTTCACTGAGCAGGTGCATAGTTGATGTTTTCACATCCCCACTCTGCTCATTGAGACCCAGAGCTTGATCACAAGCCCACCACCACCACTAGCAGGACATTCTTCCCAGCATGGCCCAGGGAGGCGCATTCTCAACACCTGCTCCTCAGGCTGCTTAATCATTTAACTGTGCACTGGACTGGGAGGAAACCAGCCCTGCAGGTAACTCAGAGAGTAGAGCATTCAGTAGTAAGGTGGGATGCGCAGGTTCAAGAACGTTCGTTTGCAAAAATGAAGAACAAATCTCTGTTTACAGCCTTACAAGAGAGCAGGATGTATGTCTCTTTTTCTGTGAGACAAGCCAAGCTGGCAGGCACTCAGCTCCAGAACAGAAAAGAGATTGGTTTCTAGCTTTAGACACCATACCAGAGACAAGTATCTGGTCTGCATCCAAGAGCTCCAACTTCCAGCATTTATTTCTGTCCTGGAAGTGTATGGAGACCCTAGAGTAATTTAGGAGCTGCTGAGTTTACTATGCAGTAAAAGCATCTAATAGGTGTTAAAAGCCTGAACCAAACACCTTGGTCACATATACTATTTCAGCTCCATGAAGATTTTACTGCTCTGTGCATTTCTCCACACGTTACACACACAATCACTCCCCAGGCATTGCTGCCCCATTACTTTGTGGTTATAGCTGTTCATGTAATTGCTCTCTCATCTAGTCACTCAAAACAATGTAAGATGGGATATAGCTCTACAAATTAAAGTGTGTAAACTAACCTGAGAAACTTCAGATGATTTGGGCTGGGCAGCCATTAGATAGCAGCTATGCCAGTAGACGAATGGTAGCATCCCTGAAGGCACAGAGGGGAAAGGCAAGCAATGAGCTGGAGGCAGGATGGAGCTGGCAGGCTCTCAAATTAGCTGCAGATAGAAAAATCATCTTTCCCCACTAAAGTCTTGTTCATGGACTTGTTCTGCAGCTTCTGAAGTCAGAGAGCCTGGCTTCAAAGCATGAATATAAGTACGTGTTAGAAATGCAAGACTGTAAATGAGATAAAAAGTGTCAAAATCAGGAACTTCTGAATGTTCTGTAACTACAGCTAGCTGTGCTTAGGGAGTCCCTAGGGACTATAATTATTCTATAAAACAAGTCAACACCTGCTCCTCACACTTTTCTTAATTAAGATTCAGCAGAGATGCAAGTCATTTTAATGAGTGATCTGTGGCTCCACAGGAGCCAGTCTGCAGTGGAGGCTGTCTTGACAACACAGCACAGCTTGTGCAAAGCAGTTACTGCACTTCCTATAGGGTATGCCATCGTTGCTTCTACTCCAGCTTGAGCAACAGATCTTTTGCCTAGCATTTTCTGAGGGGCAGAATATCAAGCGTTTAGCCGTCATTTCTCCCCCAAGTTAAGAGCTGATTCTAGTTTAGACTGATGTTTTGACACTGGAATCATCAATTCAGCAATGCTGGTGCTTGTCTATGCCTTGCCTACCATGGCTGAGGGAGGGCAAGGGCACATAAAGCTTCATCTGTAGTGGAAAGATAGCCCTCATTCCTCTGAGAACACACTGACTCAGGTGCCTTTGGGTTCTGCTCAGGTGCACTGACCTGTTTAGAAAGTACCAGAACTCAAAGGACAGAACCATCATCACAACACCAAGGAGTATGGTCCTACACCTGCTAGGAGAGAGTCAGCAAGGAAGCACATCCCAATGCTGCGGAAGCAAACTGACTGAGAACTGTATGCCAGCCAAGGATGGTATCTACACATCTAGCAAGACATACTTTTGTTCTGAAGAGGTGCACCATGCTGCAGGTTTGCTTTGATTTCCTCCACTATGAAATGGAAGACCTGGCCTTACTCTCTCTGTCATTGCCATGTCTCTGCCACCTTCTGGGGCTTGGAGAAGCTGAGATGATCCTGCCTCTTTCCTGGCCACACATTTTCTGGGATCTGTGTAAGTGAAGGCACCTCACTATTTGTTGCTTGATTCTAGGAAACCAAAATGATGTTGATGGTTCTACCAGGCGAGGGCTTTCTGGGCAGAGCATAGAAGATCTGGGTAAAGAAAACGGGGAGAAAAGTCTTTTTTCAGGTGCATTTAAGGTTTTGACATCAATTCAGCCTCAGACAAGTCATTGAAGTGAAAAACATGGCTTACATTCAAGTGGCAGCTCACTTCTATATAAGCTGAAAGAAAAGTCATGGCTTGAATTACAAGGGCTGTGGTAAAAAATGTTGTGACAAAACATTGGTAGATTTTTCCCCTTTTGTGTTACAAAACCTTTCATAATATAATATAGACAGACAGCCTTATTTTTTTCAATTTCAGGCTATGGAATATTTGCAGGTTTTTGCTCACTGCACAACAATATTAATGACAGTGCAAGCTATTCTGAATAGATAGAAATCTGAAGTCTTGTTATAACTTATTACTTCTCAAAGAAATTAAGTCACCCAGCGGAAGTGATGGATACCTTTCCTGATTATTTTTGATATCTTCGATATAGACCACTACCATGGAAGCACCTAAGCAGGTATCCATCATGGCCATACATTCAATTTCTATTAAGGGACCTACTGCCTGAATCCATCATCATTTTATGGCCATCTATTCCAGAATGCAGACAGTGCTGTTTGGTACCGATGACTTATACATATGCCCAACATGTGGACTCAATATTTGGATACTTTTCCTCATGTCTAGACTCCTTCCCTCAACTGCTCGCATTTTTAGTTGAAAAGAACCTCCCAGAAGGGGTTCCAGATTGCCAGAAAGTGACAAAGCTCTGAAGCACAAAGTTCCTCAGATTTGTTCATGCTTTACTCAGATGTTCACACTGCTTTTTATGAAGATGAATACATGCAAACAGCCTACGGGCTCTCCTGGCTCATCCTGACCACTCCTACAAACTAACAGTTCCCTTCCTACCACAAAAGCATTCCAAACCTTTTTCTTTTCTGTTTGAATCTTTTTCTACCTTTCACTGAATATACTTTTGTAAGATACTTTAGCCTTTCTTTTCCACTTTCATCATCTTCTCTTGGGGTTCCATACTTTCCATTTCCCCCTCACCACTGTCTGTGCACAGAAGAATGAAATGTTTTCCCAGTCCCCACACACCATCTTCACTGCTGACTGATATGCAAGTCTCAGCTGGTGATGTGATCTCCATCAGTTTTATTTTGGTGGACAAACAGCGAAGACTTTGTGAGTGAACAGAAGTGCCTCTGTGTAGCAGCCACTTTTGTAAGAATTGCAGACCATCTTGTCAGTGACGGAGCCGGTGAGCTGCAGGGTATGTTTCCTCAGAAGGCCAGAGAGCCTCTCTACAGTGGGCTCCTCCACATCTCTGCAAGCCTCTGGACTCAGCTTGCCTCTCTGGAGCTAAGACTCTTCATATTTACAGCCGTGAGAAGATGAACATTAAGGTGGAGTAGGGTGCATTTCAGTTTTCCATGCTTTTTTAGAAGAGCCATTGCTTCCCTCACCTCCCTTGTTTTGTTCACCAGCACATGAATTTTATCAAATCTCTGTTGGGTACCCCCTTTTTCATAGAAGAATGACCTGTTGGTGTCAAAAAAACAAAGACTGGGGAAATGAAAAAAGCTAAAATGTGTCCCACCTACCTTTTTAATATTCTTAATGCCTGTTCAGGTAGAATTACATGGTGCATTTACAGATTCATGTGCTCCTTTTGGTCCTAATAAAGTGACTACATACTGAAGGGGTGGAAATTTTGTTTTGGTGAGGTGGAGAGCTCTGTTTTAAATAGGCAGAGTTGTATTCCTGCAACATAGAGTCTGGATTTTGGTGCACGAATTGCACCAATTCTCACACTCATACATGCATAAGTGGTCTCAGGAGTCTTACTGTAAAGCAGTCTCCCTTGTAATACATCACCTCAGCATACAGTTTTAAGTGTCTTAAAGCTTGCTTCTATAAAAAAGTCATTTTCATAGCTCCTGGCTGCTTTCTGAAACTCACAGATTATGCAGCTAGGGAGTAGTTTTACATCTGATTCTTTTTTTAAAACTAGTTTGCTTATTTTTGTAAGGCAGGTAAATTTAAAGTTAATATACAGCCCCTCTTTAGCCAGAAATAATACAATGAAACTTTGTCCTCCAAAATTGCTGCAGGGGTCTGATCCAGTAGACACCTACTTCTCTGTTAAGTTTATATGAAGTATATATAGTCTGACATAGTTTGATTCAGCAGACACTTATTTTTCTTCTTTATTTGTACTATACGGTCAGTGCCACTTATTTCCTTGAAAGTAGTCACAAATATCGAATAGAGACCATATGGAATATTTGCAAGCACTGGTCATCTTATAAGCAGACCTGAGAATATGTTCCTCTTAATTTTGAATGTATATGATTCACATAACCCTTTGTATTTAGATAACTCATCTAAATATGCTGCTCTAGTTTTTATCATCATCAGTTTCTACACTTTTACAAGTTATCTTTTTTGGTAGAACCATCTGAAAATTATTTACCCTCTGTCCTTTAAATTGTTTATATTTTTATTTTAGCTTTGTCACTGTATTTTTCCCTCTCCATTTCTATATTTACCAGAAGGAGAGTATTAACAAAGACAGTGCTGTCACTTCTAATTACAGTATTTTCAATCTCAAATATAAAAATAAAAATGTTTCTATAATCTGAAACCATGATAATGACATGAAAGTTTTGACAGCTATAATAAAACAAAATGTATCGAGTTCTCTTTTAATTACATGTCCATTCAGTTGTACTTCAAAACACAGACTGACCCTGAAAATTTTTCCTATAGAAATGTTATGGATTGAGCCGGCAGGCCTGGAAACCCCACACAGCCTTTCGCTCACCCCCCCCCTCCTCCCAGCTGGGATGGGGGAGAGAATCGAGAAATAAGGTAGAACTCGGGGGTTGAGATAAAAACTATTTACTAACAGAAAGAGGAAAATAGAGTACAATAACAGTAATGATAATTATATACAAAACAAGTGATTGTACAAAGCAATCGCTCACCGACCGTGACCGATGCTTAGCCAGTCCCCAAGCAAACGGCCCCTCCCAGCTCACTTCCCTTCCTTATATTACATGATGTCATATGGTATGGAATATCCCTTTGGTCAGTTTGGGTCAGCTGCCCCGTTCTTGTCCCCTCCCAGCTCCCTGCGGCCCCCCCAGCCTCTTCACTCTCCTGGCAGAGACATGCAAATGTCCTTGGTTCTGTTCAGCGCTGCTGGGTGTTATCAGCCTTCTTTCTAGAACCAAAACACAGCTTTGTAGCAGACACTAAGAGAGAAAGTTTCAGTTAAAAACTAAGACAAGAAACAGCTCTATTATTGGCTGGCATATGATGATGTCCTGGACAGCCCGACGGGTAGACAGAGAAGTGCATATTTCTTTACTCTTCTTTACACCAACGTATGACAAAGAAGTGTAAAAAGCATTGGAAAATACAAGACGAGGCAAAGACTTTGATTTGATGGTCATTTCTAGAACAGAGGCTCATTTTCCCTTCTTTTTTTGCTTGTTGGGCCACGTCATCATGATGCTTGGCTATGAATAAACGGACTCTCTTGCCACCCCAGCAGACGATGTCCTGCAGCCGCAGGCCGCAGCAGGTTGTGTCATTCAGCACAAGAATGCTAATGCTCCATTAAATCACTGATAATGGAAATTAGTAGGCTACTCTGAGGAATTATACATAGCTTGCCCTCAAATTTCATTATTCACAAACTGTTCCTATTCACTTCTGTAGATACAACCATAGATATAAAGAATTCAGGAACTGTAACAAAAAGTACCTGTTAGGCTCCCACATGCAAAAGTACAAAGCACATCTGGGGAAGGCTGATGAGAGACTAAATTCTATTGTAACTGCTAAGGATACTTAGGACATAAAGTAGATTAATACACAAAGCAGAGATTAAAGCACTTGACAGTCCTGCCTGTTGTCCTTTGCTAGCTAAAGGGAGGAAAGTTCTGAATCATGAGATAATTTAATTTTTTGAGCAGAAATGAGAGCTGAAAGCATTTGCCGTGAGCATGTTGAAACTATAAAAATATGTCTAATTTCTAGACAGAAGTCATTAACTTGGTGTTGAAGATGTAAATAAACTGTTCATTCAAGAGGGAAACTCAATACTGTGTGCACTGTTAAAAACATATTTATGACACCACAGCACTTCATTTTACAGCTGTGTTTGTGAGTTGCTTTATGCTTCATCTGGGGAATCTTTCACAAATTGCAGAAACTGCAGTGGACAGGAGTTCCCAGCTGCAGCCCTGCAGGTCCCTTCAGGATGGCCAAGGATGGGCAGAGGCAGCGACAAGCTTCAGGGGCCAGGACTGACCCGCTCGTTGCAGGAGCTGTGGCTCCTCTATCAGCTCATCCATCTGGTGTTTGTGGGGTCCTGGGACCACCTGCACCCTCCAGGCAGCATGAGGTCAGACAGCTGGTGCTTGCCTCTCCCAGTGAGGACCATCCATGGAGGTACCAGCTCCTGACTGGGGCCGGGCGGTGAACACCTTGCCCTGTTGTCTGGGAAGAATCTCAAGGCATTTTGTAGCTCTTCAACCACTCAAATATCTCAAAAGGTGAGACTCAAAGTTTCCAGATAAATAATTATTAGCACAATAAGAAAGTACCTGTGTGAAAGGCATAAAAACACAAAAACATCCCCAAACAACCTAAACCTTTTATCCCCACCAGCCTTAACTTTTGTACAGTCTAGGTCTGTGCTGTTACAAGGTTGCTGAGATGTCAAACCTCAGGTCTTTGATAACTTGCCAGTTCAGCAGAGTTCAATAAGTTGGGGACAGCCTAAACCCTATAGACTTTGGCATTCTGCCTGTGGCTACACACATTTTAAACCACAACCACTGTGCCTTATGCAATGGTGTATAAATACCACAGCTGCAGTGATAAAATAAGCATAAGATTTCCAAAGCTGAAAGACCCTCTGTGACAATGGTGCTAAAGGTTTAAGGGGGTTCAAACACTCCAGCGCCTGGTCCAGCCAAAAAAAACATGTTAGAAAGAGAGATGGATCGGATGAAGTAAGAAGGCGGCACAGGAAACAGGTAACATTGGCAGATGAAATTTAGTGCTGGTGCTGTGTTTTGGAGAAGGAGACTTAGAATGCACATAGACTTTATATTATTATGAAGCAAAACCAATACCTCAGGGTGCTGTGGTGATGTTTTCTAAAATAGTTACGTGTCTGAAGAGGGTGTGCCATGTGACACCTGGAAGAAGATGTGATAACGGTAGAGAGGAATGGACAAAAGTAAGGATTACAAGGTCCAGGGTCTGGCATGAAGGTTCCCAGAGATGTCCACAAGGAAGTGAATGTGTAACTAGGAGGGGGCACGGTAGAAGTACTCAAGATCCTGAATGTCATGGGTACGTGCATATTTCTCAGGATAAGAATGATGAAATAGAAAGTTCAAAACTCAGAAAACTAAGTCTGTTTCTCATACACAGACAAAAAGACTTTTTTTTCACAAGTTAGATTTTCCAAGATATCACTGAAACTAGAGACAGTAAAATTCAGAGAAAGAGCTGATGTTTATACAAATAATAAGAACATTCAGACTTTCCACAGCTAATGCTAGTAAAAATTTTGGAAGTGACATAAAACCTGCCACCTCGAGGTGACCTGTACTAACCTGACATTAAAATGAACCTTTATGAAGGGACAGATTGCCATCTTACTAAGGAGCTTTGGGCATCTTCATTTTTAACACCTGTTATGCCCACTCAGTGAAAAGACATGTTTTTATATGGGCCTTGGGTTACACAGGTAACCCAAAATCATAGCTGCATGATTTACTTTTTTCTTTTTCTCCATGAAAATGTGGTAAGTGGCAATGACACAAAGATTGTTGATGGACTACAGGAGAAGTGCTGTGGCAGAAGGGATTAAATTCATGCACTGAAAGAAAGTCATTGAAATTGGGAGAAAGGGTGGGTAGCAAATTATTGGAATCCCATCCTTGGGATGTTTTAGTTGTTGTCATACAATGTGAAACATTTTGAACATGAAATACCAGGCCATTTGTTCTTTCCTTCCTACCGCCAAAACACTGCAGGTAGCAAGTGATTACTAGTGCCCTGTGGCTGTCAGAACAGCATCATTCCCTCCCATTTATTCCTAAGCTTCCTCCTTCTGAAGCTGGCCTTGGAGGTAAATTCACACGTAAGGTTCAAGGAGGTTGATGACTGGACCAAATGCTTATGGATTAGGTGCACAACATTACCTAGAAGAATGAGAACATAATAGATGTCTGCTTTGCATTACAAGATATACAGAGCGGATTCTTCTGATTCGGTCATTACACTCACTTAAATGATAAGTAGCTCATTAGGCATGGAATGAAAAGCTGAGGTCCTAGTCATGGTTTTGATGTACTGCCTGATGTCTACTAGTTAAATCTCTCTCTGAATCACAGGATGGTAACAGTTCTGTGCATGACACTCATGTCACTATTGTGAGACATAATAAAATTATTGCTATGAAAATGTTTTGTGGAAAGTGGTAACACAAATTAGCAGCTGGGTCAGGAATACAAACTGAGCTTCGGACAGCATCGCTTCTGGGGAGCAGCACCTTTACCTGCTCTATACCCAACGTACAACATCACACGTGAGCGTGCACACATACAGGGTATCTTATCCTGCTCCTCTCAGAAACCTATGTATAAAGCAGGTTTCTGCATACAGCAACAAAGCGGTTGTGCTACACCCTCATGGGAGTCTGACACTGATTACTACATAAGGATCAGTTCTCCTCCCCACTAAGATCACTCCATTCTTTTACACACTTGAGCTAATTTTTTCTCCAAACTGCACCACTACCTCCTAGAAGTTCTGCAACACAAACCAGTAGCATCCGCTCTCCTCCAATCTCCAGAAAAACCCAATAATGCTGCTTTAAGTATGATGAAAAATGTCAAGCAAATCTTGTTAATTCTCACATCTCCTAGAGCACTTCAATTCTCAAAACAATGAGATAAATGTACAGATGGTACAAAGGTGCACTGCTATCAACTACAATTTTATGATTAATTTTAATTTTTGGTAGTAAGTGGGATGTGGGTGGAGTCAGAATTAAACATATGGTGGTTTTTTTCTTTGCATCTTTCACACCCCTCTTAGCTATGCTTTGAAGCATTATCAGCATTCCCTTGCCACATTTTACTTAATATTGGCGTGCCAAAAAATATCTCTCTGGAGTAACTCTAGACAATACTAACATTTAGACGGCCTATGTCAGTGAACAGAATTTGCCAGCAGCACTTCAGAGGAAGCCAGGATCTGCTCCCAGGATCCCCCCAAATGGGAGCAGATCCCAAGTGCTGGTGTACGTGCTGGCGAGTGCAGTCTCCAGACCCCAAAGCAGCCTAAGCCGCCTCTCCCTCAGCCCTGGCCCTCCCAGCAGGAGCAGATGGCCAGGAGGAGCTCTGCAACTGCTTCAGCAATTGCCATTGAAAGTACTGGCTCCAGGAAACTTTCTTGGAGACCTCATTCACATTCTTCTGGATTTTTAATAGGGAACGGAAAGGTCTGAGAGGTCTGCTCTTTCCTTGCCTTCCCAGTCCTGTTTCTGCATTTTTACAAATGCAAGCACACAGAAAATGTGGTTCTGTATATGGTGTTGTGTAGCTATTATAGAGATGCTATTAAGGGGTGGCTTTGAAGTCATTACACACTTGTGAGGTCTGTCTGCCACCATGCACCAGAGGCACTGTAATTGCTGTCCCAGTCATTTGCACACAGCATGCCAGGTCTACAATAGCTATGGACGTCAATATTTTCAGCCTACACATATTAAAGAGAAAAAAACAAGAGTGAAAATGACAACAATATTAAACCTCTGGATAAAGGGGAGCTTGGGGGCCTTTGTTTGGGTGAAGGGATGTCTCTTTTCCTCCCTAACTGCCCTTCTACTGCCAGCCTGGCATTGCTGAAGGCCTGCGACTGCCTGCTGAGGCAGCAGCTCAGAGACATGATGCAGTGCCAGGATAAGGAAAATCATTTGAAAGAAGCTTTCAAAAGGGGTGACTTGTTTAAGGAAACAAGAGTGTTTAACTTTGGAGGGACTTGTGTCTGGTGAATAGGACATCAGGCCTTGAGTATGGTGACAACAGCAGCCATTACCTTCATTAAGAGGTATTAGTCCATTTTCCAAGTATATTACCTGCTGAGTGGTCCACTTATTCACACAGATTCTGCACAGCAGAGTATTTTCCTTTAACTAACAAAGAACTAAAAAAAAAATTAGACTCTGTCAAGATCACATTACTCATAATTAAAAACTAAATCTGTAAATGTCCAGTCAAGAAACACCACTCAGCTTAGACACATTTCCTTCTTTTTTTTTTTTTAACAATAGTTTATTGTCTTCTTTTTAAAGTAGAAAAATATGTGCATTTTAGTATGAATAGGCAAAGAAAGCCCCACCTTGGTTAATGAATGTAAAATAAGCAATAAATCAAATTTATCTTCCCTGATTTATAGCCATTTGTGATGACTTGGGCTTGGTGCTTGACCTCTGTTGGACTCCAATTCATTGTCTCTGTACCACACTCACATCACCGTCTGTGATGGAGGGAATGGCCATTCAGCACTGGGCGCTCCGGAGCACCAAACACTCCTGGATGTGCTGCTTTTGCCCAGAGAGGAGAGTTTTTCTGGAGGGAACAAAGCAGAGAAATTTGTAAATGGCAGAGAGGAAAATGGGGACAGGAGAAAGGAAGAGGCTGGGGGTTCTGGTGGGTGACTGGGCCATGGCAGCCAGAGAGGAGGTGCAGGGGCTGTAGGCAGTGGGGAAACAGATGGGAAGAGATGTAGATGTGGGCTAGGACAAAAATATGCAGTAATCCAAACTTCTTACAATCAGATGTTCTTGAAAAAATGTGGTTTGTTCCATCTTAGGTAGAGGTTGAACTGAAGGATTTCAAGAGGTCCCTTACAACTTGTATTCTTTAGCATCAGCCCTCCAAACTGAAACTGTTTTACTTTACAGCAGTATATATTATCAAAAAGTTTACTTAACTGCTTAATGCTTATTGTAGCATAAAAAGTAGGCAAAACCAAATCCCAGTACGTAGGATCCCAGTAGATAATTTATTTAAGTTACCATATATAAAATATTCCACAAATAGGATTGGAATTTTTCAAATCAATGCTTTTCTAACTTAAATCTTATGTAAATTATTACTAGAATATAACATTCTAATTAAAAAAAAAAGAAAGAAAGAAAAACACAGATGAGAACCTGGTTAAAAGAACCAGCAGGAAAAAAAATCAGAATAGATGATAAATCCAAAAAGTAGATGACAAAGGGAACAAGAAACACACTGCTGTTAGATTGGGGCTTTGAATAACTTTGGAAGGTGGAGCCAGGAAGCAGCAACGAGGATGAAGTGAACCATGTGTCCTGGGCTAATGAGATAATTTCCTGGCACAGCCCTCATGGTTTGGCTGATTCAGGCCCATCTCACGGCTGGGTCCTGTGTTCCAGTGCTGTCCTCCATCCCCCTCCTCACTCTGGACTAAGCTCCTCTGCAGCCACAAGCAGATGTTCTCCAGACTATAGTTCAGAACAGGGGAACAGGCTGAAGGTTTAAGTGACTTGTGGGGTCATATGGAATCTGCCCAGCACCAGCAATGTCATGGAGCCCCTTTAAGAGCAGGCAAATGAGAACAAAGTAGGAAGGAGAAATACTTTTATGGCTCTGAACATACCCCAGCCAACACTCGTAAAATGTCTTAGTACCTCCATGGGGAACAAGATGGGGGAACACCACATTTATGTGACTATTTCTCTCCATGCTCTGCTCTTAAAAACTGCCCGTTGAGATAATTTATTTTGCTCATCACTTCGCACTGTTGTCAGTCAGCAACAGCCATTTCTCTAATTTACGACCGTGTCACATCCAAGCCTGTGTGGAGCTGCCACTTACCCGCATTATTGGCAGCACAGGTGTTGTGCTGGGCGACACAGAGAGCTGGGAGCCAACAGCTGGCAATGTGCTCGTTTACACAAGTAACTGACAAAGATTAAATTAGTAGCTGATAGACGTACACTGAAGTTAATGACAGGAGTGGACAAATGCTGCTGTAATGAATGGTGATGCTGGATGTAGGTATGGACAGCTAACACTACGAAAGCATTAGGAAATTTAAATTGTGTGGGAAAAGTCGCAATGTATGAACAGCACTATTTTGTGCCTCCTTCAGCGGACGAAGTCACCTCGGCTCTGCGCCTCTCTCTGCCCCTAGCGCACCCCGCAGCGCTGGGCTGGGCACTGCCGAGAGGCGCGGAGCGGCGCGGAGCGGCGCGGAGATGCACTGCACCCCGCCCCGGCCCGCCCCGGCCCCCGGGCGGCCAATGCGCGGCCGGGGAGGCAGAGCCGGGGCCGGCCCGGGGGAGAGCATCAAGCCCAACTTTCTCACCTTGGGGGGAATAAAGCCCTCCCGACGTCTGCCCGCCCGCCGGCCCGGGCTTCCCCCGAGGAGGACGGAGCCGCGCAGGGGCCGCCGCGCGGGGCTCGATGCGGGGGTGGCCATGGGGCGCGGGGCCCCCGTCGGACGGAGCCTGCTGCGGGCAGCGCTGCTGCTCGCCCTCTGCCCCGGCGCCGCCGCCGGCACCTGGACGTGAGTAGGGCGGGCGCGGCGGGTGGGACGGGGCGGCGCGGCGCCCCCCGCTCTCGTCCCGGTGCTGACGGGGCTCCNGCTCGTTGCTTAACGCTCCTCCGGATGACAGTGCCTTTAAGTAGATGCACTTAAGAGTGTTGAAATGCTGTTCTTCTTAGGCTGGCGTTGGTGTGCCCTTCCTCGTGTCCCGATTGCTAAATCACAGTTTCTAAAAGATCGCAGGTAACAATCTGCTCCGGGCACCAAACCCAACAGGGATTACTTTAAAGTGTCTCATGTGCACTCAGTGCTCAGCGCAGCGGCAGCAACGCTGCTTCCGTGACATCAACCCATGTTGAAACTGCTGCGATTTACACAGAAATAAGGACCTTCTGTTTTATGGAGTGGCAGTGTCGAAGGCCATGTCCCTGCACGTTCCTTGGGGACGCTGCTCCCTGCTTGAGCGGAGCCACCTATGTAGGCTCCATTGAGCATCACGGTACCTCACCTTGGTTTTGTGCAGTCTTCACTTGATACTACAGCAGTGAAAAAAGTGGTGAAAAAAGTCATGAAAAAATAAGCAGTAGAAAGAGATGTATGTTCCAAAGCTGGGAGGGAGCAGGATTTCTACTCCTCCCTATGTAGCCACCTGCAGTGCACGTTAGCCCTCCCAGCCAGCAGGAAGAACTGCTCCTGGAGGGCTGCAGCTGCACAGCACTGCTCAGCCACAGAGCTCCACCGCTGTGCCCCAGGAAAGGTTTTGTGATGGAGTTGGCACCACAGGCTGACACGAGTGGGAGAGAGGAATGGGAGCTCTCTTGCCGATGAGCAGGGCTGAGGAGGCTGGAAACAGCAGGGCGTTTTCACAACGGGGAATGTTAGTGCAGGGGAATTGTAGCTGCAGTTAACGGCCAGGCACTGATTTTAGGTTTGCTTAGAGAGCGTGTGGTCCTGTGTGCCGCATTGTGCCAGAGATCACTCAGGAGGCCTGGGAGGTACATCTGTGATTCTTTGGAGATGTGACAGGAGCAGATCAGGGCTTTGTGTGCTGCTGTCATTGCCATGGCCACGTTATCCTTGGAGAAGCACATGGCCAAAATATTCGTGTGCCACCCTGACCTCTGCCTGGCTTAAGAATCTGGGGGCTGTTTGCTTTGTGAATTACAGCAACCTCAGTGTTTGCTCAATTTAACACGAGGTACATTTTGACTCTGTAGCAAAGTACCCCAAGATCTGAACTAACTTATTCATCAGATTGATGTGAATAGTAAAAATTGGAGTGGAGAGTTAGGGGGTTTAGGTTGGGTGAGGTTTTTTGTTTTGGTTTGTTTTGATTAAAACTTAACTGGCTCAAAAGTTTCTGTGGCCAATAAAGTTCCCAACCAGATTGAAAAAGCCGTCACCAAAAATTGCGTGGTACAGGTGGCCAGAAACAGCGGAATTAATAGCACAGCCACAGGAATAGGCACTGAAGTCTTTTTGTGGATGTGAATATTGAGAGCTTTAAACAAGCTAACTGCACAGACCGAGCTGTGGTGACTCTGAACTCAGAACTGTTCCCTTTTGGTAATGCCCTGGCTAGGGAAATCCTCTCTGCAGCTCCGCCAGGGGGGCAGCCCGAGGGAGCCGTGAGGTGACAGACCTGCATTGCCTTGCAGGCACCAAGGAGTCCGCGTTCGTCTATGCGGTGATGGCGGCAGGGCTGGTGCACGCCGTGACGCGCTCCTGCAGTGCAGGGAACGTGACCGAGTGCTCCTGTGACACCAGGCTGCGGAGTGGGGGCTCAGCCAGTGAGGGCTGGCACTGGGGCGGCTGCTCCGACGACATCCACTATGGGATGGCCTTCAGCAGGAGTTTCCTGGACGTGCCCATCAGGAATGCAACGGGCAGGAACGGGAGCGGGCTGGCAGCGATGAACCTGCACAACAACGAGGCGGGGAGGCAGGTACGTGTCACTGCTCAGGCATGGCTGGCTTCACTTTGCTCACAAATGGCATTGGCCAAGCGAGGCCTGTCCTTGGCTGCAGGTACAAGTGGCGAGAACCGGGCTGGCACCTCCAGAGCCAACTCATGCAAACCCACAACTGAAGCTGTCCTTAACTGAATAACTAAACTTCATGTGTTAAAATAAAATCCACAAAGTACCAGTTAGTTCTAGAGTACTGATCAGAATACTCATATGGTTGATATTCTGCTCTGTAGCACACTTTAACTGCTCTCATTATCAAAGTACTACTTGAAGTTTTTTTTCCTTATTATCTGTAATAATCAGTTATTATCACAACTTGCATATTTAATTCTATCTAATGGTGAATGGGCAGACTCGCTGGACACCTGGCATCATCACCCAATTGGGATCCACAGTTTGGGGTCATTGTCTGAGAGCAGAAGTCTAGAATCAGTGAGGAGACCAAGATTTAACCTCTTCTTTTGAAAGATGGGATGGAAATGACAGTCCTATTCTAAAGCAGCCTGCTGACTAGGGCTCTTGCCAAAGGAGGAGGTTGGCTTCAGATAGGTCTTCTGCCCAAGAGACTTCAAAGCCCAGGTAGCAGAGGAAATGTTCCTACCATCAAACACTGCATGTGTGTGGGACTCTGGGTTCTCTTGCGCTGATCTGCGGAGGATCCTGATAAATGGGGCAGAAACAGCCAATATAGGGGATGTGAGCCTGTAATCCAGTGGCTGAGTCTTACATCTGCAATGGCAGAGAGTTCTGGTTCCAGCTCTAAAATTAGTTTCCCTGCTTTACCCTGGAGTTTTCAACTTCATAAGTGTTTGATGGCTCTCTGTAGCCCCATAATTCTTTAAGTCTGTTCCGCTCAGTGACACCACTATAACTGAAGAAAAGAAATGGTGACCCTCTGGTTTTGGATGACATATTGTTCATATATGCTGGTCTCCATTGTAACTGTAATTTCAGAAAAAGCATGGCTGGATTTTATAGAAAACAACTTTCCTATCAGCCATGGTTTGAGAATAGCCACAGTACGCCAACACATCAAAAAAAGAGCCATGGTGGTACCATTGCAATCTGTTTTAAAGTAAACGTGCTTTAACATTTTATGAGGTAATATATTTTATTTAATTAAGTTATATTGTTGGAAAAACAGAAAATCTTTCAGATGCATACACCCTTTTCAGGTGTCTCACCTTCCTATAAAAACAGGCTGAAAGAGTTCGGGTTGTTAGGCCTGGAGAAGACAAGGCTCTGGGGAGACCTTACAGCAGCCTTGCAGTACAGGAATGATGGGGAGAGACTCTTTATCAGGGAGTGTAGCATTAGGACAAGAGGTAACAGTTTAAATTAAAAGATGGGAAATTTAGATTAGATGTTAGGAGGAAGCCTTTACTCAGAGGGTGGTAAGGCACTGGCGCAGGCTACCCAGAAAGCTATGGATGCCCCATCGCTGGAGGTATTCAGGGCCAGGCTGGATGGGGCCCTGGGCAGCCTGATCTGGTGGGTGGCAACCCTGCCCATGGCAGGGAGATTGGAACTGGATGGTCTTTATGATCTTTTCTGACCCAAATGATTCTATGATCCTGTGAAATAAACTTGAAACTTAAGTAGATGCTGAGAACAGTTACTTTGAGTTTAATTAGATGCCAGACAGCTAAATAATCTCCAAGGAACAGTGGTTGGTATTGTGTAGTAGGGGATGTTAGCAAAAGAGAGAGGAGATTAAGTGGTTATTTCATCAGAGAAAGAGCAAAGGGTTATTAATTAGATTCATACAGAGAGATAGTTAAGGGAGAAGATAACAATATCCATAAAATGGTCTGTCTTTAAAATCATGTTTTTAATATATGATACAGATATAAATTTTTATTTTAATGGTCACATTTGTCATTGAAAGAGAGCAACAATCCATAGCAACATTTCAGCCCAGTCCTGCCAATGTGCATTTCATGTATACTGCGACTTCTATCATATCACCCTGTCCAGAGGCTGATGAAAAGCACTGAGTTCCTGGAAATCAGTAAAACTTCGCTATGAAAGAGTGCCATTTTCTTAGATCGGCGTGACAGTAGAGAAGTTGGAAGCAGAGTGCAAGGCACCTGAGGAACTTCAGAGAAAAAGAGATCTTATTTTTGAGTTTCAGTTGCGGTGACACAGGTCTTCTCCCTGAAGCCTTGTTCTCAGTTCTGCCTCTGTTCTTAGTTCAGCAGCAGCAGCAATTTGCTGTCCTCTTGCGTTCAGTGACAGCATCTGTTCTTCCTGCACCATCCTTGTGCTCAGGGCTCATTCCTGCCCACACTGCATTACAGCTGAGTCCCACAGGTGGGCCAGCCTTGCTCTCTGGGGTCTTGCTCTGTGAACCCTACCCAGGAACTGGTCAGCAGTAAAGAAAGGACACCTCCATCCCCCTAGCCTAGAAAAGGAGCTTCTCCTTTGGGGTTGACTTCTTTTAACTGGGATCAGCTCCCTCGTCTCATCTACAGTGGTCCAACAGGGTCCATCAGCTCCTGGGGACATTGTAGGATTCCAGGCTTTTCACAAAAGGTGGTGCATACGATGCATATGGTCATTCTTTTCCATGATACTTTCCTTCATTTCAAAAACATCCATTGCATGCCTGAAGATCTTTAGCTTCAGTGATTTTCTAGCAATGGTGTATTTACTGTTCCTTATCTTGAATGAAAATATGCAGAGTATTCAGTCAGCTTCTGTGCATAAATATTTTGTAACTTAATAGCAGGGTGTAGGATGAAGTAAATATTTTGAGCATTGTCCAGAAAGAGAATGTTTGTTGTTGGTACTTGGGATTTTTAGTAGCGATATTAACTGAAGAAAAATTTAGCAGAATTCATCAATTTTCTTAATTTCAAAATTCTTGACCAGATGTTGGAAAATGACCTTCATGTTTTGGGGCTTACAGGAATGATATTTTGCAATATATTTTGGTACCTTATGATCTTTTGTAATAAATACTATCATGTTGCTGGTTCTGTGTCTTGCAAGAGCAGTCTTCCAGGGACAATACTGTGTTTGTTTGGAGTAACTCATGGAACTGGTATGTGGGGAATTCTCTTGTTCCGTTCCCATTCCCATTTTATATTTCTGCCTCTCATAGTTAAGTCCAAGATATATCAACTCTAAAAGAGTAACGATCCTTTGACTGAGTTGTGCTCTGTTTCAGGTACTAACCTGAACCTCAGAAGATCCAGATTTCATTCATTATTCTGCTACAAGATAATTATTCTTCATCTTTTGGCACTGTAATGTTCAGTGTACTTTGTTATGCTGCCTTATAAAAAGGATAGGTGTACTCACTATAGGTTGAGTATTGTTGTAGTAACATTCTTCCACTGACGGAAGAATTCCATTCAGTTATGCGCTAGGGGAAATGTATTTGATCTGCAGGACTTGTCTTTGCACATGCAAATAGGTCAGCTCATGAGAGGGTTTAATTTTATTGGTACTCGTGGATTGGTAGCGATCTGCAACTGTTCTTGAGTATTGTATCTCCATTAGGACATGTGCTCGTCTTCATGAATACTCCTGTTATCACCTACCAATGGCTTAAATTAAGATATTTAATTGCAGTTGCTGGTTTCCACTGCAAAGCGAGTAGTGGCAGCCCCAGTCTCACAGCTGAGAACAGTGCCTGCTAAGAGGGCTTCGTTTGGACTTGTTCAGCACTGATTGGCATTAAGGGGTATACAGACTACAATTACACTGACACTTTCCTTAGCTGCAGACAAATCTTTGCTTTCTTCCTATCTGACTAGTGCAGCCACACCTTCCCACCCATGCCGCTCCCTCTCTTAAGTATATCAGATCGGTGAAAGGAAATCAGCTAAAAATGGTCTTTTTTCAGGTTATTTTTTAACGCAGGTCAGTGTTGACCGCTGTGTCCAGTTCATTGCTTAACCCTGTGCTCTTGTGCCAGCATCAACACAACTTGGGTCAGCAAGTGGCAAGCAGGTGGGCTTATGGACACTTGTAGACCTGGCTCAGTTCAACACTGATCATTTCACACAAGCAAACAGTCATCTTGGTTTCATGGCCAGCCTAAGAAAACTGAAAAAGCATCCCAGCCTGTACTGACGGACACATCTGTCCACTGTGTCTGTGTGATTATCAGTGATAATCACACAGATTAGATCCTAACATCTGTATGAAGTTCTGCTGTTCAGGGAGACTTCTCTCACAGTATTTCATGAATAACTGAAAAGATTCACCATGTGAACCTCAACGTGTGACACCAAGCACCAGCTGGGGAGTCAGTCTGGAAATCACGCTTCCCTGAGCACCAGAGATACCAGTGTGTGTTGCAACGATGTCCCTGCAGAAGGCTGTGTCAGCTGTGTAGGCACTGTCTTAGATTTATTTCCAAGAATACAGCAAGAGAAGATTCCTGGTCCCTAAATTTTGCCAGATGTTCAACTTTGGGAGTTTATTGATTCAGTTCACATGACAGCCTGAGATCTGAGCCAGTGTTTTGGGTCAGCCAAAGCAAGATGTCAGCTCCCAGTGCTGTCAGCAGACATGACCCGAAATATGTTGGAGTCCAACTAGAAAACCTGCCCATCCTAGCAGCTGGGAAGCAATGACCTTGGGTCATGCACAACTGTGATGACACCATCAATCAATTGAAAGGAGATTGCATCAAAACTTTATGGAAGGAGCCAGAGCCACACTGAACAAGAACAAAAATGTTTGCAACTGCTATGGATGCTCCAGTGACTCCACACATAACTACATTTGTAGCTCTTACATTGATCCAATCTTCCATACGCAGCTAATATATGCTAATTTTTTATACTTTGACATTAACCTGAGACTCCAGCATCATCTTCCTCTCTGTTTAGGAACTGTCTCTTTTTAGTTTTCATTAATTTATCCTCAGAGAAAGACTCTGAGTGTCACCTGCTGGGCTACTTGCCTACATGGAAGTAACTCACGCTCAGCACCTAACAGACGTGTCCAGTGCATCCCTAGACAATTTCTGAATCATTCTGCCTCATCCAGTTTTTACTGTGTCTTATTCTAGCAGACTTGGAAGGGTTTTTTTTTTTTCCAAACTAAACTAAGTTTTCCCTCTGTTGTTTCTTCCCTAGTTTGTTCCTTGTCGTACTGCAGTGAAGGGTGGCATTGCATCCCTAACTTTACAAGACTTACAGCACCATGTGGTTTCAAACTACTTCAGCACTCTAGTTACCCGCCATGATGCAAATAAATAATCATTAGAAATAAGAAAATACTATTAAGTTCCTTCTGTTTGTAAATTGTGTGTAATATTTATTTCAATACCAAGTTTCTCTTTTCCTTGATATTTTTTTAGGTTATATGTATTCTAACAAAGGCTTCCTGTCCTTGAATATCAAATTCTCATCTGCTTCAGTCACTGCTATGCCTTAAAGATGCGTATTCTGACTACTCGGTGATTTCCTCACTGATAGATTCTGAAGATATGAGCACAAAGTCAGATCTTTCTATTAAACAGGAACTAACCTATGAAGGAGAGGAGATCAGTATCTGCAAAATTTGCTGCTAGTTGGTTTGCCGTGGAAGGTGTCTATATGTGCTCTGGGGTGAGGGTGTTTTTGCAATAATCCTCCTTCTTTCAGGATAGGGGGAAATCTCCAGTCCCAAAAACAATCCACAGCACCTGGAAATATCTTCCTCAGAGATGCATCACTTCACAGTATTTGTTTGCAAAATTTAGTGACTGTTTTAGGTCAGGGCATACACCTGCTATTTCTTGCTAATGGTTCTTTGAATGCCTTGCTTGTTTGGCTTTCATAGTGACCTCTACCAACAAGTAATCAAGATGTGATTCCAAGCAAACTCTTGGGTCATGCATATTTTTAATAATGTTTGTAGAGTTATATTCAAATACCCACATTGGCTTGCGTCAATATCTTTTGAGCAGGGCGCCCTGGGAGGCTTTAATTCTCACTGAAATCCGTGGATTTAACCATGTTGGACTTGTTCCAGACTTCAGTGACTGCATTTACCATGATAAAAAGTCCCAGTTTAACATATGGGTTAGCAGCAGTTTATTTTATCTGCTCCATGTTTTGACTTGCTCTGAAACTTGGAAGATGGCATTTAAGCTGCCTGAGCTACAAACAAGGAGCCTGGGACCTGAGTTTATTTCAGCTCAAGGGTAATGGCAGAGGGTCAGGAGGACTCTGTAGGCTCCCAGGGTTCTGCTCTCACCACAGGATCAGAACTTGAGCACAGGTACAAATTAAGCGTCTTTCTCTAGGAAAAATATTGGAGGGTGTTAGATGGGTTCATTCTCTCTTTTTTTCTTTCCTAAGACAGTTTGAGGAAAACATAGATTGTCAGTAGTTAATATCTGTTGGTGCTGTAGAGGAAGTGAAGATTCAGGGTGGACTTTAATAAACAGCATGAAGGTTTTGTTGTCTTTCCCTCTTTGTGGGAAATAGTGTTTCTTCCATAGAAGAATAATTTGAGTCTGTATTGCTTTTGCTGTATGAGAAGTTTTAAGAAAAGATAAAATTCACTCCATCCGTTGTGTTTTCTAATTGCCTTGAAATGAAATGTGGGACAGAAGGTTAATAAAATGGAATACTGTAGCATGACATTACACACCATTAACCAACAGCCCATGTGAGTTTGCAGATGGCTACAAAGAGTACAGTAAATGAAAAGGTAAAGCAAAACACAAAGTTATCATACCTTGTCCTTTTGCTGTATCTTGCAAGTGATTATTTATTTCCTTATTTTTTTCTGAACTGTAGTGTGGGATGTGTCACAAGTCTAATTGTATAATTTTATACCACGAATATTAGCTATTCCAGAAGGAAGTATTATATTGATTGTCTGCTATCTGAATTACAGTCCCAGATAAAGGAAGTTACTGGTTGCTTATGGATTCCAGTTCTCTGAGACTTGCTTTCATGTAAAATGTGCCAAAATTCTTGTGTGTTGCAAAAGCTTAGTGCAGGCTGCCGATTCCCAGTGCTGGTTGGACAACTGTTGTGCAGTCCAGTCTGCGTGGGCATAGACGTGTAGCCCATTTAAGGGCATTGAGCTCGAGGTCCCTTCCAACCCCTGCAATTCTGTGATTCTGTGAAAACACTGGAAACCCATGGCAGTACTGGTATGCCTACATTACAAGGCCAGGGTTGGACACTAAGAAGTACCTTAGCACCTACTCCAGAAGACCCGAGCTGAAGGTATCTCTGCAGAGCTCCGATGGCTCCTTCCCTGGCTTTTTCCTGCAGCTCAGGGATGGGGGTACCCACCTGCTCTGCCAGCACTACTCTGCTCCAGGGCACCTCCAAGGATCTGCGGCTTCAGCTGTCCCACAGACAGTCTTGAGACACCTTGAGCCATTCTGGTCACCCTAGTCATAGACTGTGTTGTGACTGTTTGGTGATCTTGATAGTAGTCCCAGGGTACCCTTGGAAGATGTCTCAGATTAAATCTTTTCCACCCTAGCAATGGTGCTGTTGCCTGTCCTTTCCCTGCTTCCTCTTCTGCTGTTCCTCACAAGGGCCATTTGCATTTCAGAAAGAAAAGCTAGCAAGAAATACAAACTTTTAATATTGGGAATAGATATTGCTTAGTTATTGTCATTTTGAAGTGCACATGTAGGTCACTTCTGGAGATCCTTTGAGCACTGGCACAGGCTGCCCAGAGGCTGTAGAGTCTCCTCCTTGGAGACCTTCAGAAGCTGCCTGAGTGTGGTCCTGGGCACCCTGTTTTGTGTGTCCCTGCTTGAGCGGTGGCTGGGCCGTTCTGTCATCAGGCTTCTCTTACTGGAGGTCTGGAGGTTGAAAGCTGGCTTGTAAAATGCATCCTCCCATGGCCTGGCTGGCAGTAGCAATGTTAAATAGTTACAGACATCTGGGTAACGGATATTGGGCCGTATTCCTAACGAATGAAAGACCACACCCAAATGTCCTCTCCCTTTGCTTTCAGGCCGTAGCAAAGCTGATGTCAGTGGACTGCCGTTGTCACGGTGTTTCTGGGTCATGTGCTGTGAAAACTTGCTGGAAAACCATGTCCTCCTTTGAAGAGATTGGCCGGTTTTTAAAGGATAAGTATGAAAACAGCATACAGATATCAGACAAACTGAAAAAAAAGTTACGCAGGAAAGAGAAAAGCCAGCGAAAAATACCAATCCAGAAGGAAGATTTGCTGTATGTGAACAAATCTCCCAATTACTGTGTCGAAGATCAGAAACTGGGGATCCCTGGGACCCAGGGGAGGGAATGCAACCGCACGTCAGATGGCCCTGATGGCTGCAACCTGCTGTGCTGCGGGCGCGGGTACAACACGCACGTGGTCAGGCACGTGGAGAGATGCGAGTGCAAGTTCGTCTGGTGCTGCTACGTGCGCTGCCGGCGGTGTGAGACCATGACCGACGTACACACCTGCAAATAGGGTTCAGCACAGAAAGAGCTAAAACACCCCGCGCCAGGCTGCACACACAGCTGCTGCGCAGGCAGCAATTGTTTTTGCAGGGATTGTAGGGGATCAGCCTCAGGGGGGAATGGGCATTGCCAAACAAGAGGAAGTCCAAACGTGATGAATGAAGGAGCCACCGAGTGAAGAGCAGCCTGTACACAGGGACAGCTAAAACAACAGGAAAAGAATCTTGATGGCACATTTGTGCATGTAACTCCATGTTAGAGTTAAGTCTTTCCAGGACTTGAATAGCCACAGCATCTTGAAGGTCAATGTGTTCAATAGGTACAGTGGAGAAAACTCAAGATCTTGTTAGCCAGAGGGTGAACGGCTAAGAGGCTTGTAAGACACACTAGATGGATCCACTAGGTGATTCATTTCTACAGGCCTTACCAAAAAAAAAAAGTTACAGGAATGTTCTATTCAACCTCAAGCATTTGCTTTGTGCCCTTTTGAAAAGCTGTCTGCATGACGAGCAGAAAAGCTCCCAGTACCCAAAAATGTGCGTGCCTGCAGAGAGGTGGGATGAAAGAGGCGGGCCCTGTGGCCTGGAGCAAACTGCGCCCGGAGCAGAGAGGCTGGGGCACAGCTGGTGACCATGGTGAGCATAGTGTGCCAAGCAGCGACCTCAGGGTCTTATGCAAGTTGTCTTTCAAATACATGAAGGACAGATCTGATGAAGGACAGAAATATAGTCTGGTCTTTGGGGGAAACGCAGTCCCTCACAGGTATTTGCTCAGTACCTGGGTGCACAATGTGTAAGTCAACCGTGCTGGACTGTGTGTATTAACCTGCCATGCTCAGCTGTCTTGATGGGGCTCACCATCATTTTCATGATACACTGCATGAGATTCAGCCTGAAGAAATCTGTCATAAAATGAAAGATTTTAAAAACATCGATTGCTTTCTCTTATAGGAGCAACAGCCAGAACTTTTCACTCGCATCCTAAGTAAGTTCAATGAGCAATGTAACTTAAGGATTGGCTCACACCACTCAAATATTTAAACTGTTATCATTTTCTCCCCCTCCATATGTTGGCTTAATTTTATTTTACATCTGGAAAAGGTTGTTTATTTTTATGCAATGATATAATTCCTGGTTTAAAAAAGCATCATGTGAAAGGATTTCTGTTGTTTAAATGTGCAAAGACTTATTTTTGATAAGACAAGAAAGTTTATATTTTGTAAATATTTAAATTATGCAAGTTATGTAAAAGGTTTCCAAAACTAACGTGATAAGATTACAGCCTTTGACATTTGCTGGTTAGATGCTTGTTACTGTTGTAGTAGCCTTTAACTGATTTTTATTTGCATGTGCAGGGGGAGCTTATTCAGAGGATTACTGAAATGTTCTTTTTCTTACATTCAGGTTGGTTACAACTATTGCAATCAATATGTTTATGGTGACACACTGATGAGAAGCACTTATTTTGCTGTTCTAAATGATCATTAATTACTGCTCTGTATAGTATTTCTGTAATTTTAAACCCATTTTGCATACAGTGAAATTCAGGTTCCAGTGGTAAGTGGCAGAACTCCCACTGACATCGGGGGGACTTGCTAGGGGTTACCATCCCTTAACTTGTCCCTCACTGGCAGGTGGTTTTTAGAAATAAATCAGCTTAGACATTTTGCTTGAGGCTTTCAAAGTTGTCATTAATTTTTTCATGAAAGATGGTGACTGAATTCCCCATCACTGTTTATTGGATGTGTAGGTCAGGAGGAAGAAACTAAACTCTTCTGTGTTGTGGTATGTGTGGAGTATCAGGAAAAGAAGAAGTCCTTTATCTGCTGGCTCTTTGGGGACCATCACTCCACTTTTGGCCAATCTCTCTGCATTGACCAAGCCAGATAATTGACCTAAAGCACCCAAATCTGCTGTTTGTGAGAAGAGTGCTCAGCATGCCTGCTGCTGTCACAGGAGAATTCAACAACCTCCCACATTCTCGCAGAACACCCTGAAGAGGGAACTGCGAACCCGTTCCCATGCCAGAAATGAGAATAACCCCACAACCTCTACAGGTTGCGCCACAGCACCTTTTGGCAGAGGGTCTGTTAGCCACCACAGACGTGCTACGGGTCACTGTAGATATGAAGGTATAGATGCAACATCTCTCTCTCAATCTACCCTCCATCAGGCTGCTGGCAGAGGTAAGTGCTCGGTGTCCTGTGTGAGACTGCTCCTGACAGTGCTTGATGGAGATCGGTGTTGGGATCAATGCCACTTTGTTGGATGGGGCTCCAGCAGGAACCAGCTGCTGGGACTTCAGCCTGGAGACTGAGATCTTCTCCTGAGGCAGCACTAATCTGTCTCAGAATTACCATAGCTTTCACTGGACCTAAATTCAGGTTCTTCCATGCCCAGTCTATAAAGTAAGGAAAATCACAGATGTACTTCTTAGCAGATACTAACTTCTGGCAGGGTAGGAAATGGGGAGAACATAGTCCTGGGCTCCTGGGCACAAGGTCAGCTTCAGGGATTTGCCTGGGAGAGAAAATCTCAAAGGGCTGCTTTTGTGGGTTGGAACAGACAGGCATTCACATCAGCACTTCACTGAGGAGTGGGTGACAGGGCCAACGCATTCAGGGTGTCTTTGCCTGCTTGGATAGCTCCCATATGAGGCTGCAGAGCAGTCACCTAGATCTAAAAAGCAAAAAAAAATTGGTGTTTTTTTGTTCTTAAATGTTATTAATAAAATATTTTTTTCTGGTTTAAAGGGAAAAGACTTTATTTTTTCAGAGCATGATGAAAGACAACAAAGAGGTGCAGCAACATGGTTTATGAACCAGCACATGGTTTATGAAAGCTACGATGGCTAAACAAACATCGGATGAGGGATTTGAAGCTCCACGGGCAGCAGGAGGACTCCTCTTGTCTCTGAGAAGCTGAAGAGAGCCATGTCATAGGAGATGGCATCACCCTTTCTGCACGGAGGGCAGCGCATTGCCAGATTCGGCCGTGCCATCGGCCCAGCTGCACCCATTGTGTGCTAGAAGGCGGAGCAGGAGCACTGGGAGCGCATGCCCCTCTCTGCCTACAGCAGGTGAAACTGGAGGTTAAGTTAAGCTCCATTGTAACTTCTCTTAGTTCTGTCCATAAAAGTAGTTCTGGATGGGCAGTGCCTGTGAAAGCAGTTCTGGGCAGGACCAGGATGTGCACATTGCTGTGCAGCAGCACTGGGGCTGAAGGAATTGGCTGACGTCCATTGCAGTAGCTATCCCACAAAGCTGCCTTTACTCCTCACACTCTGGAAAAGGTTCTCTTGGGTGAGGGCAAGAGGGAGAACTGTCTGCAAGACAGCAAATGTCCCAAGCTTTCCAAGAGGAGCCTACATAGGATAGGCATGGTTCAGCCACTTTTTGGGCATATGGCTTGGGGATGGACATCACTCACTCAGTTGGACAGCGTAGGGGTTTTTCTCAGTGCTGGAACTGAAGGATCCGTGTTGTTGAATTTGAACATAAATCGTTATAATGATGCACTCTGCATGGTGATGCCCTCGGTGCAGGCCGCAGTCTGGATGCCGGGGCTGGCTTCAGCAGAGGGCAGCTGGTGCCTCACTTGTGCAGCAAAGAGGCGTTATACATACAGCTAGGACACAGCAGACACTTCTGTGGAGTTTAGATACGCTAACTGAACTGCAGAAAGAATCAAAAATTCATTACAAGAGAGTGCCAAAGGCCTTCTGAAACGTTCTGCTGATGTTGAGCCTTCAAATACGCGTGCATCCTCATCACCAGCTACATGATCAGAGCCCAGCTACGGGTTTGGCCATTTCATTTTCCTCCCAGTCTTGTTTTTTTATGATGATACAGTGTAATTTTAAATGAGCTGCACACTTTCCTTGTTAAATCTTCAAGAATTATCAATTTCTCATTCCTTATTTTGTATTTTTAAATACCAAATTCTGTGTGCATCAGGATGTCTCAATTAAAATGCTGAAAATTCTGACTGGGTAGGGCTTCTACAAGCGCTTTCCTCCAAAACCTGACAATTTGTATTTTGTTGTGAAACAGAACGAAACACATTTCATGAGCACTTCTGTTTTCTAATGCAAAAGCTTGACAACACCTAGGGGTTAAAAAAAGAACAAAGTATTATTTATGTGGATGATCATTTATCGTCTGTGCTGAAAGGTGCATTGTGCCTCTTGTCAGTAGCACAGAACCAGCTAACAGCTGAGACAGCATCCCACTCTTTTGCAGTCTAATCTGCTCCATCATCTAAGAATTTAATTTGACACTATTGTATTTCAGTATGTCCTAAATAATATTTTGATGTTAAATATGTTGGGTTTTTAGAGGACCTATAGGTCATCTGGGATTTAAAAAAAGAAAAAAAAAAAAGGCTAGTTGTTGCTGATTGCACCAATGGGAGCAAATAAAGAAATTGCCCGAAACTTAGAGAATGAAACGGTTAAGTTTTATCCTAGCTGACTTTGGAGCGTCAGGCTGGGGTTCCGTGGCAGAGTTGGCCTGCCAGGCTGGCTGAGCACATTCTCACCCCCCACCCCTGCCCTGACCTCCGCTCCTAGGTCAGTTTAGCGATATGGTTCATGGAAACACTCCACAAACAAGAGCTTTGGCTGGGTTTGGAGCCTCACAGCAACAACAACACACCGATAAGGGCTTCAGGAGGTGACCAGGAGCAGTAACTCCTTGAGCTGACTTTGCTGCCAAGATCCCCTAATTGCCATGCCAAGAAACCAATCCAAGCAGCTTGTGTTGTAGTGCAAGAGGAATAGAGCTAACCAGCTGCTTTGGGCTGTCTCTAGACATCAGAAATTTAATGAAGAGGATGGAGTGATTTATGCACATTTTACATATTACATCCTGTAGCTTGACTACAGTACTCTATAATGATCCCTACCCCTCTCCATTTATATGTAATAACATCCTGAAAGTTTTATTTTCTATATACCTCAAAGGATGATAGACCTACTTTATTTCATTTACTAACACAGCACAAAAATTAACACAACGTATAGTTTTCTGTATCGCGTTGCATATATATTAGGTGCTTTAGAGAAAATATGAGTGCAGATATAAATCCACCAAGTTTTTCAGTTGGAAAGGATGATTCAACTCCCAAGCTCAGGGAACACGAGGCTGTACTGATAGACAATGCTGGAATATTCAAGGTCAACAAAAATAATTAACCAGAGGGGACTGCTGTAGCATCATAGAAATTTTCAGGCTACTTTCCATGGAAAACAGCACTCCCACTGCCATCCATCAAGCTCAAAGAGAAGTGACTCCTTCGCAGCTGGGAGTGTCTTTTTCATGTTAATGGGGCTGCATCCCGCTGCAGCCAACACCCTAAGAAAGGAACAAACGTCCTTGTGGGAATTGGCTATTACAATAACGACATTTAAAAAGAACAAAGGCATTTCCTAGTAAGGAAATGATAAGGCCAGGAAGAAAATAAAGATCATTTAGTACCTAAGAGGACAATGATCAATTTTTAATTTGCAGAGAAGTAATAATCAATTTTCAGCAAAGGTTTGGATGGTACGTTAGAACACTTAACTAGTTTGAGACTTAAACATAGGAAGATGCCTGAGGAACATGAGTTTATGAAGGATGCATTAAATCTTGGTTGTAAGGATGAAAGGGACAACTGCAGGAACAGAGAGGAGAAAGTACAAGTGGTTTTAAGCCAGTCTGGTTCTGAGGCCAGAGAGAGGTACATCAGAAACATAATGAAATATGTTATGTGAAGCACCTTCCCTCTCGTCATGCTTCATTTTTTTGCCTATGCAGACATGTAGCTCTTCCTCCATGGAAGCATCAGCAGGAGATGGCTGAGCCCAGGTGTTTGATCCCTTTTTAGTACACTGCCCAGAGGGCGAGAAGCAGGGCCCCTCACATCTCCAGTACAGCATCAAAAGTGAGGTATCAGGTCTGAGGCTGAACTAGCTGGGACACAACCATCTGCAATGACCTGATAGCTGGGAAAGCTTCCCAGCAGCTTCCAGCCCGTGCTCCACACCAGACAATTTATGGAGGGGCTATGGCCCATGCCATCTGTGCACAGGAAAGCTCATCAACAGATGCAGCTCTAGTACATTATTTCCCCTCCTGATCTATTTATCCATTCGGCTTCCAAACTGCAGATAACTCAAACGGTTTAAAAAATATGTACACACCAAGTGCTTTCTAGTCTTTTCCACATCTGAGGGAACTAAGAGCCACATTAAGAAATCCAGAAAGGAAAACATGTGAAGCAAAGGGAAGCTTTTTCCAAAACAGCACGTGGTAAAATAAGGCTGTCAAATCCTCTGCTCTTGCAAGAAGAAAAACATTTGATCATGAAAGATGCTAAGAGATGCAGATGGTACGTCAAGGCAGAGATCTTTAGCTTCTTTTTTAAGTCTTAAATCTTTCTTAAGAAGCATACTATCCATACAAAGAACACCAGTACAGCAGCTGAGAGCTGTAGCTTACAATGAAGAAGTCTTCAGGTGCCTTGCATCCCAACTAGGTGCTCCTTGGAGAAAAGGAGTCCCCACCTTCTTGTGTCCTGCCCCTCTTTTCACAGCTGCACTTTTTGAGGCAGACATGCTCCATATCTTTATCTTTCCTTCTTTCACTACCCTGTCCTCAAGGCGCTGCAGATGATCTCATCACGTTGTGTAGGGAAACGGATCCTGGAGCTTTGTGACACAGGTACTTTTGCGTGAAGCCACTTGTACAAAATGTCTTCATCCTCACACCTGACAACTTCCTACCAGAAGACATAGAAGAAATCAGGGAGACCACAGAAATAAGGTTTTTGCTTGGTCACTTAGTTGAAACGTGCATCGATTACCAAAGTCTCACTCTTGAGATAAGTATCAGAAAGCTTACCTCAACAGGAGGGAATACTGCAGCTAGCACACTCAAGGCAGAGAATGAGACAGCACAACTGTATCTTGTGGCAAGTCAACAGAGCAACACGAGGGACAACAGCAAGGATATCCATGGCCAATACAAGATCATTTGCATACTTGAAATGTTAAATGTAAGGACACAGCTGTGAGGACATCAGTTAGAGAATGAGGGAAAAGGAAGGAAATTTCCATCAAAATCTTAAGAATCAAACACTTGAAGAACAGTTATAAAAACAACCCTGTTTCTTGCTTTAAAAGCAGTTGAATATTTTGTGGCAGGTACAACTTCAACAGGTTAAATAACCAGGATATGTTTACTTCCTTCAGACTGCCAGAAAAAAAGGCACAGATTTAAAGATGAAAGCTAAAGGAGGTCTGGCTTTAGTTCTATGTCCTCCATTACATTTTGTAGAAGACAACAGTACAAGGAAACTATTAATAAAGGTTTTATGCTTTCACCCCTTACACCTCTGCCAAGTATTTTCCAAATTCTTCTATTATTATTTTGGACAGCAGCATAACCAATACTGGCTTATGAATAAAAATGTATTTACGCAAAAACTCCAGGACTTACACAATTGGTTTTCCACAATAACCTACAATTATGAAATAAATATTATTTTCCAACTGATAGAAATGAGGTGTTTTACTTTATTTGATGAAAAAAAAATACATGATTTTCACACATCCTCCTAAACAAGAAAACCTGAAAGATTTAACAAAACCAATTTCACCATATAAGGTGCATTTATTGCTGTTCTACATTAAACTTGAGGGAAAGCCACATGATTTAACAAGCTAGTTTAAACACACAGAACAACTCAGAGTCCAGTCTTACTCTGACATCACAGGTTATTTGACTTGCAAAGCAATTCCCAATATTGCTTGAGATTTTTAGTGCACACAATTAAATTCATCTCAGAACACATATCAGAGTATTTGAGTGCCACTGTTTTCAGCTTACACTGTGGGCTCCTGAAAAATCCTTTGTGGCTTTAGTCCCATGATACTAGCTAGAAGTTTTTGAAGATCATGCCAGAACGCATGCCACAGAACTCCAAGAGATTACAATCAATTCTGTAACATCCCCGATTTTTGGTATACCAACACTTTCAGTTAAACCACACTTAGTATCAGTGAAAGTTCAAGCTGGCCCTACTTAAAAATCAAGCTGTTTTCTGACAGCTCTGATATGAGCTAAAGAATAAGGCCACTTCAATTTGGTCCCTTTTTTTTTTCTTTTTGCATTGAAAAAAAACAATGGAGATAGCATCATCAGTTAAGTTTGAACGTCATACATTGCATAACCAAAGATGCAATGCCTTCTCTAATATCACTGTAAGCACAGATGACCTCAGTTCACATTAGATGTAATGCAGGCAGTAAAGATTAATAATTCTGTACCCTGGACAACTCTCACTAGAAGGCAGACTGCTTTCTACTAGGTTCTTCACAATGGGAAGTTTATTTTTGGTGTTAGAACTACAGCAGGAAGGAATTCCACTATGCACATTTACTATGTGACTAGCCAATAGGGCTCAACAGCCATAAGTAGACTCAATGGTTAAGCAGCAGTACAAAAATTGTTAAAAAAACTGAACAAGTTGCCCTAAGTACTGCTGCTTACCATGCCAAGTCTCTTCTACACAGTAAATATGATTTTCAAGCTGAGTACAAATCCTTCCAGGTCCCTTTTAAGTACCACGTACACTATTTATATGTTTACTTTTGTTCTCCTAGTAAAAATAACTTACACTGTGCTTTTCATGGCATATCTATATTTTGCTAACATGTTTTCCTCCTTTGCTGATTTCTCAGTTTTGGTGGGGGACTACAAAATAAATTTTTTGAGCACTTGGTATTAGAATAACCAATTAGCTTCAATAAAAAGTGATGCTGCCATTAAAAAGGCAGAAGATTAAAAAAAATTAAAGCTCTTTATTAACTTATCTCTAAAATCTACATATTCCACAAAGGTTACATTCTCACAGCAATGTTAGAAGACGGTACAACATTTGTCAGGATCTGTTTATTATTGGCATACGCATTTTATTAGCCAGTTGGTCTACGAGATTATTTACCATAGGCAAACTAAATACTGTGCTTTTAAGAAACCTGTTTAGAAATGATTCGATGTTTCTTTTATTTTTGAACATATTTACAAAAAGGATTTTTATGTGTTAGCAATAAATAATCCCGATATTCAAAATGTCAGTGCTCATGCACACACCGACAAGATGGCTGCATGCTTTAAAAATATTATTTACAGTACAGTCTCCTTCATAGCCCTCTCCCTAATAATAGCAGAAAGTGCATTTTCTTCCTTTTGTTTTGCTTAGATTTAGTCTTGCTTCTGAGGGATACAGCCTTCCATCTCAACAACTTCTGGCCAGCCTTCGTATTTGTTTGTGTCCTTGTTGTTCTTTATATGCTGTAAATAGAAAATATTAATCTACTGTTAACGTGAAATCTTGTATCCTGTTGCTTTAAGTCACAGCTTGTGAAGACAATTCTCGTAAAGACAGAAAGAGGAAACAAAATGTCAGTATTAGTCTCTTGTGCTTTTTTAATTTTCATCAAATATAACAATCTCTCAGTACTCAACAGCTAAAGTAACTTGTTCAGGCAAGTGTATGCTAAAAATAGGTGAGCCGCACTAGAGAAAGCATTCTTAAAATTTATTTCGTGTGTTTATTTAGTAAGAAAAATAAGCAAGGAAAACATCAGTTGCAAGAGAACCTAAACCACTAGGAAAAATTGAATAAGGATACTAAATTTACAAGGCACGGTCAGATGTTAAGAAGATTATTTAACATTGAATGTTCAGCTTTTTTGAAAATTAGGGGTTTCATTTTTCCACAAAACCATCTGCAATCATGTAAGACATTACTGCCTCCAAGAGTTTTCCACTGCTCCTGCACTAGTTCCCACTTCCTTGCAAAGCTGGCAAAAGAGAACACACTTGCTTTCCAAGTACAAAGTTACCTTTACTGGTAATTAAAGGCAACAATGACACATTGAACAATGACAGGCAGATGTTAAAGTATGGGTATGTGTTTAATTTCACAAATTCTGCTATGGCAGCAAGAATTTCTGACAGAAGAACAAAGTGAACAGCTTAGAACATCAACACCTTAACTACCATTTATCTGTCAAAGGTTACTGGAGGCAAAAATATGAACATTAGGCAGTAAGTTTTTCAATTCTGTTTCATTGAAGTAATTAGAAAAAATTCATCTAGATATGGGGATACTAAAACCTACCCACAAGTAATATTTTTAGTTATTTGCGAATCACCACAATCTTTTTGTACATTTAAAAGGAGAAAACTAGTCAAGAAATTTTAAAATAACATCACTTGCCACTACTGCAATAGATACCCATTTTGAACAAACTCGTGGCAGTTATAAAGCATGCTACATCTTTATTAATGTAAGCTGCTGAATTCCAGTAAGTTATAGAATCACAGACCTGTTCAAACGGACTTTTAGTTTTAATTCCTTTTCCACCACAAAAGACCCAATTGTCTCTAAAGCCAAGGCTAGTGATAGACGTGCTTCCCAATTCAGCAATCAGTTTTCGTGCTTCCTCATTAAGCCTTGGAAAAAAAAAAAAAAAAAAGCAGAAGTTCAGTAAATAAAAATATATATTCCTAGAGCTTCCATTGTTCAATATACTATTCAGCTTCAATCTGATTAAATGCAGTTTAAGTCAGTCAATATTGGACAAGATCTATCTTTCAAAATCAGATAAGGCCAGTTCTGAAATCAGCTGATCTAATAAGCTCTGCTCTTTAGTATTATCTCAGGCAAACAGCATACAACCCACCAACAAAAGCAAAGAACACTATCTTCTGAGAATTTCTATATAGAACTCAAGTAATTTTAGCAACTCTCCAAGCAGAAGCCAATCTTTAAAGTAAACATTATTTGCAGACTCAAGTTGCAGTCTAGATAGCTTTCCCAGGTTAAAAGAATTACCTAAACACACAAAAGAAGTTCTTGTCTGCTCAATTAATTTAAAATTCAGAATGCTGTTCCACAGCATAGTTCAGTGACTGTAGGTCCATACAGGATGACTTCAATACGGAAGGGAAAATAATTCTGTAAGAGACAAAACCTCTGCACAGCAGCTCATTATTTTTTCCTACCAGTTACTATATTTGCCAAATCACACCTCATACAACTTCTTCTGATTATTACTACTTACTGGGATACAGTCGTATGACTCACCTTAAGCAAAATGATAAAAATGCTTAAGTAATTTACTTTGGAGGTTATTTGCACCACCCATGCTCCAAGTTTCCGAACCATTAGGACACATTATATTAAGAACAAAAAAAAAAAAAAAAAAACACTAACAATAAAAAGATTTTTATCTTTTAAAGATGATAGTTCTTCACATTTTTGGTTGCTTTCAACCCCTGGCTTTTTTGATTACTATAATGTTGCAATGGCAAAGTTTTGGTTAATGTTGCAATATCACTAATGAGTTGTTCTTGGCTGTCACCATGAATGGGCCAAATTCACCTTCCCTCTTAGCTTTAAAAAAAACAAACCACCAGAGACATGATTATTGGAACAAACTAACTGTACTTGTTATCTAAATATTAAAGATCAACAACAGTTAGGAGATCCAGCCTTGTGAAAAAAGAAATGCTAAATTGCTTTCTTCTTTCCAAAGCAGTGATGGTAGAGACATTTTCAACCACTTGCAACAAATACTGCAGATTGCTAAGTCAGGACTTCACAGATAACAAATTGTACCGGAAGAAGAAAAAAGTACAGAACATAAAATAAGGTTAAAACAACAGAGGAAAAGAAAAAAAATTCATTTTTCTCTATGAAAACAAATCCTTTTGATAGTATGACTTAAGTGAGGAATAGATTACAATACAAATTTCTACAGTAATTTTAGTATCTATTAAAGACTATCAAATTTGATAAGGTTGGAAGACACTGCATAAAGAAAATTAATATCCATTAAGCTATATTTACATTAATAAACTGAACAGCTTAACACTTCAAAAGTTTGAAGCCCACAGGCATGAGGCTCCCACTAGTAAAAACTCTCAGACCTCAAAACAGGAAGGGTACACAAGACCTATTGGGAATGGCCTCTCCATAACTTTTAACTACCAAACAATGTCTTGGAGTTGTTCTGAGGAAAGCGCTGGATAGAACAGATCTATTTCCATCTGACGGATTTTCCATCTCACAGCCATATTCCTATGTCTGGACATATCTGAATTTAATAGCATAAGATAGATTTGATCCTTATCATACCCAAAGAATACCAGCATCAATAAATAAATCAGCTGAAAGAATAGTCTCAAATTCCTTATCTTGGAAGAACAAAACTTCATCAGAAGTGATCACGTGATTAAAAAAAAGTACAAAGCAGCATTTAAAATTTCAATCAATATTTACTGTATAAATCAATGACATACTTGGTTGCACCATCATCATATGTTCCCATCAACACAATGGTTCCATCCTGTATGGATTTAAGAAATTCAATAAACGGTGCCACATCTGAAAAGAGAGAGAACAAAACTTTTATAGTAAGCGACCATTAGATACTTAAACAATGGCAACATTTAATTTAGACATTGCTTTTAATAATATTTATAAATGCACTCATACATCTACAAAAAGACCCTAAGTAAGAGGAAGATACAATGCACAAGAAAGAGCTCTCATTTATAGAGAGACTTTCATCTATATAAGGACAACTGCTAGTGGGAAATACTCAGGAGAACAAGCAGGTGTGGTCAAATGCATCATTCTCCCCTCCCATGCCCCCAGCTATGTTTATCTAAAGTTGCATTGCCCTCAGTTACAAAGGTAGAGGTTAAAGCTTAAGACACCAGAGCAAGTGGCACCTAGAGAAGGAATGCACAAACATGTGCACAGTCAGGTTGTTTCTCTCCAACCAGCTAGGATAACTGTACCTACCTCCTCCCCACATGTCAAAGAATTTAGTGTCTAATGGTTCTCCTGTTTTACCTGAAGAAAAAGAAATATTTGGTGTCAGAAAATAGCCAAAGTTACTTCACAGACAACATGCTCACTTCCTTTTAATGACTGTCAGAGAAAGTGCTGCAGAAGACACCATATAAATTACCAAGTGTTTTTATTTTTCGTGAAGATTGCTCCTTAAAGACAGTCATTTGTGAAAATATGCAGGAAAAAATAAGAGGAAAAAAGAAGATAGAAGATGAAGCTAAATCAGAAGTTTGTAAGTAGAATATGAAAAAAAAAAAAACACCCTCAAGAAACAGTAACAAAGAAAAATGCACTTCACATATTTGTGGGGATTTTTTTTTGGCTCTTTTTGGAGAAAAAGAAAGAAAGATAGCACAGTTGCTTTTGGTACCACAGAGGTAGAAAAAGATCAGAATTACATGGCATGTTTTGCTACAAACTGAAAATTCTTAGTTGATTCAAACTTCTTGCTCAAATAGAGAAAAAAGTAGATAGTGTCAGTTATTACCATTTTTACTGCACTGTCTACAAAGTCAGTATTTGATGGCAGGTAGAGTTTTGTTTTTAATAGATACATTCATATAGAATTTGGAAGACAACGAGAAAGACTGGCAGCTACATAATACAAAACAAGGTGGTTTGGTTTTGATTACAATTGAGGAGGGCAAAATAGGATTAAGTGAGCATTGTTCAAGTCATGTTTTAGATAATGTAAATCTGAGCACAATCCAAAAAAACCATGAATTTATATTGCAGTGAAATGACAAAGTGCTATCTCAGCACTCCAAGGAATTGCTTCCTACATATCAAGGAGGAATCTGTCATTACTGATGTTCAGCTTTCAAGTGGATACACAGGTAAATTTGTTTATTTTTAACGCAAGTTAAAAAACCTGAACATATTACAACATGGATGCATTCAGGGACATGAACTACAGATACGGAGTAATATACTGATTTCAAACTAGTGAATGAGCTGTTCCTTTCATAGAGTAAAAAAGAATTGCTAAATAGGTTGCACTGAAAACAGAAGTATACAGAATTTTATTAGCGGCGGCCATAAACAAAACCAAAAGACATGGTCGCTTTTATCACTCCATGTGTATTACTGCATATGTCACTGAGATAATCACCATGGAATTCCACAGTTTTAGGAAAAAAAGGCATCAAGTTTTTCTAATCACAAACTGTACGCTAACAAAAAAGTTGAAGTGCCAAGGTTTGAATATGTTGAATACTTCCCTTTTTCCTCCTGTTTACTTTTCACCTTAGTGGATCTTAAGTTTCAGAAAGAATTTGAGAACGAAGACACTGCTCACTTAGAAAGTCACTTACCATTGACCAAGGCCACATTTATTCCTCTGCCAACATTATTTTTAACTCCACTCATTAAACTGAAACAAAATAAAACAATTTTATTTGTAATAGGACAATCTTCTGATATAAAATATTTCATTTAAAATCATTTGTTTTTAAATAGGATCAAATTGTAAGAGATACATACTTGAAGACCACATGTCCATGAGAATTTGAATAAAGCAAAATCTCTCATGTGCCCTTATGGCACCACTGATTTGATAACAATAGATCTAATATCCCAATGGCATCCACTTTGTTTGAAAAAAAAGATGATTAAATGTTCAAAGTATGTGTATATCAAAAATGCCACCAAAAATCAAGTGCTATTAATGTAGTTTAGAAAATTTCTTCCAGTTAAAGAACATGAAACAAAGAACTATTTGAGAGGCTTAGCACAGTAACAATCAACATTTTAAGCTTTTTTGTAAGCACACGGTGAACGAGATGTGTTAATGAGTTTAAACGTTAACTGAACCAAAATATTTAAAATGAGTATTGCAGTATTTCTGCAGTAATAAATAAGTCAAAGCAAACAGGTTTCCTATGATAGGTAAAAGTAGCTAAGTCCAACAGAAACAGTTAATATATTGATGGGATTTCAAACAAAAGTTGAATATAATCTTGGAGTACAATTAAACATCCCAACAAAACCATCACAATCTATGACAGCAATTACTTGGACAAATTCAAAGCTGCACAGGAGCTTGGAAAATATTGACACACTGAAAAGGAAGCCGTTCAGAGCTGTGAAGAAGAGCTAATAGTAAATTTCCAAAGCATTAGGGCAGCTTATATTAAAAATAACAACAACAAAAAAACCACTAACAATAAAAAGATTTTTATCTTTTAAATATGATGGTTCTTCACATTTTCAGCTGCTTTCAAGCACTGGCTTTTATGATTACTATAAAGCTGCAATGGCAAGGTTTTGGTTTATGTTGCAATATCACTAATGAGTTGTCCTTGGCTGTCAGCATGAATGGGCCAAATTCACCTTCCCTCTTAGCTTTAAAAAAAAAAAAAACACCAGCAGAGACATGATTATTGGAACAAACTGTAGTTGTTCTCTAAATATTTAAGAACAATAACAGTCAGGATATCAAGACTGTTTAGCTACAGCACTGTGCTGCCTGGGGTCATGGTGAATGTATCACTCCAGCGAAAGGAAGCTTACAAAACCATCCCTTTGCTTTTCACAGGCACCATACGAAGATTTCTCTTCTACCTACAGGCCCTAATTTTCCCTATTTCAAAGCTGAGAGTCAAGGTCTTAAAGTAAAGAAGGAGAAAAAGGAACAAGGATTGAAATTATATGAAGCCAATGAAGAAGTTTCAGCTCAGACTTAAGAAAGCACTTCAGTATAAGCATAGGTGTACTTCTCATCATTTCCCAACACACCGTAACAGGTGCTTTAATTCCATCCTGACCAGCGTAGCTTTAACTTCTCTAGCTTGCTCTAAGGGGCTGCAACCCTGTACAAATTTGTTTCAGAACTTTTTTCAGGTAATTTCTTTTGTCCTAAGCAATGTTTCAGAAGGACTATATCCTTGCACACACAACTGCAACAACAACTCTCCCATACTGAGTATCCATGGGCTAGAAACAAGAAATGCTCTGTCAAAAAAAAAATGCAATCTTCTCTGATACTATCTTTTGCATCTAGGATGAAGATACAAGCCAAAATTTAGATCAAAATCAAATGGACAATTCTGTATCAGGAACACACAGTATTACAGATTTCAGTGAAAGACGACCAGTTAATGGCAACTCATAGTATAATGACTCAAGTTTTAAATTAGTAGTAATCAGAGGTGAAACGTTCCATATTCTCCTGTTAGCCCTCTAACATCTACCTAAAAATCCCATTTGATTAGAAGTGAAATTAATTCAATAACTTTTGAAACAGAGGACTTGCACTTTCCTGCTCAAATACAGAATTCAGTTCTGGTTAGTAGAGAATTCCAGAAACCCAGCAGAAACCCAGCAGGGAATTACTTCTAAACCCATTTTAGCACATGGTTGACCATTACTTCTGCAACCACATCATTTTCAGGTTATGTCTGAGCATCAACGCTTAGCAACAGAAACACACGGCAAATAAGGACTGAAAGAAAAATGAAAGAGAAAGAAGGAAACAAACAGGAAAAAACAGTGAAGTTCTGAATGCATTCCTTTGTTCATATAAGATTTAGTGGACTTGAGTTTACCAAAAAGAATGAGAACTTCCTTTAATTTTGACTACTAAATTCTCTGTAAATAAATACAAGTCAAAAAATATCCAATACCAGGGTGATTAGACACTGACAAAAAGAAACAAAGTTTATAATGGACCTGAGATAAGAAAAAAAATCCCGCAAATACAAATACCAGAACTAGTAGTTATTACAGTAGTGTAGTGTAACACTCTGCTATAAGGTTACTGCAGCACAAATATGGAACTGGCTTCTTAACAGAAGAAAAATCGTATGGAGAAGTGCTGGTAAAGAAGAATAACTCGATTGCTCCTTCTAAGCCCAACAAGTAGCAACCACAGTATTTAATATTTCTACAAAAACTATAATGTATTTTTCTTATTTGGATTATGCTCTTCATATATAGCAGAGCAGAAATAAAACTAAACTTCTATGAAGCAGAATTCCCATTTCAGTTCAAAATATCTATACAATGAAGCATAAACACTAAGCATTTAAATGCACTCTGAATTACAACAGCAGTTTCAGTACTCTCATAAATCAAACGACAACCTTGTTTAATACAGAGCAAAAATCTACATTGTAAACAACGACAATTTATGAAGCCATCTTCCTAATTCCTTGTCTTGGAAATACAAAGAACAATATTAAGTAAAATTCAGCTATTTTGAATTAACCAGAAAAACACATTTTGAAGGAGTGAGGTCAAAATCCATAACTGTAAAAACATCTAACAGGAAACAAGTTCCTTTACCGTTCTAAGATACTACTTTACAAGCCTGAGATAGCCTCAGTATAGTCACAGATATTACTGGGTGTAATGTGAAAGTTTTCTCACAGGAGGGCAGTAGTTCATCAGTTTTAGAATTCTTTCAAAAGTTCTCATTCAAGAAATTACGTGAGCTTTTGAAAGAAAAACCAAATGTACTATGAACAAAGCAGGAAATCATACAAAATGATCAAATTTCCTGATGAAGACTTCAACAGGAAAAATCCTGTTCAGAAGTAATTAGCAAAAATTTCTGCCACCTGAGACAGAACTTTAGTCTCCAACAGTTGTGCACTAAGCACAACATTAGAAGAATGGAGGATTTCTTGCGAGCCACTGCTTTCCTTTCATTGCTTCCTTCATTGAAATATCCAGTTGTCTGAGTATTTTTTTTCAATTTTTTTTTTTTCCAATTTTTTTTGGACACAAACCACAATCTCTCCTAAGTAAGGAAGACATTTTAAAAGCCTAATGTCCTGAAGTTAAAATATTACTTGCACTCTCAGAACTTCTAATCAGTGTTTGCAGATATTAAGCTACCTAGCACCAAGGCTGAGAACCTGGCAAACTGTAACAAGAACTAAAACCACTCCGCAGAGAAATTGGGTAGGACTGCCCCAGGTGATAAAGGGAATCAATGCTAAGAAGAGTAGAACCTAGCAGCTCTTAGTTAGTATGCACCAACCGTAAGCTCATGCAAACGGTCCCCAACTACACTGTAATGCGCACTTTAAATGGAGTCCTACAAAAACAAAAAAGCTTCAAGTCAACTTTATGTAAGAATGCCTTGGGATTTGAATGGCACTCATGTTTTAACTAACAATGCAAAATGAAGATGCTGCATGGATTTTGCTGTACAGAAAGTTCCCATTTCAACATCGCTACGTCTTAATTGCCAGTTAATGCCAGAAGTAGCTTTCTCTTTTAGAACACAAAAAATTAATCTTACAGTGTTACTTGAATTAGAGAAAAAGTAATGGAAAATACAATACAATACTTAAAAGACTTACACACTAATCCTATTTACTACACTACATGGGGCTACGCTTTTCACAGAAAAGTTGTCATTTGCTCTTGAATTTGCAGTGAATGCTCTACCAGTATCTCTGCCACACCACCTATAGAGGGTGGGCTCCATTTAAACTAGAGTTCAATGCACACAGACAGCAAAGGCTCATTAGCATGACTGACAGTAAAACAAGAAGTCTATGACTATGCTAACAAGCATGTTTTTTCTGCCATGTGACATTCAAAGTTGAGTGGACAGATTGTATTATACAAAGTGGCATACTGTGGGTAGCAATGAGAAGCATCAACCAGAGAGCAAAAGAACAGTCTAAAAACAAACAATATTGAAGTTACAGGGATCGCTGAAAGATATTAAGTACTCTAGACAATATCATTAAAAATTCTGTGTTAAAAAAACTTATTAGAAATAAAAAAAAGTTGAATCATTTTTTCAAACAGTTCCTTTCTTCAACAAGGCTAAGCGCCAGGTCCCACACTTGGGTCATAACAATATCATGCAGTGGTACAAGCTTGGAGAAGAGTGGCTGTAAAGTTGCCTGGCAGAAAAGGAGGCACTGGTTGACCCGGAGGCACTGGTCAACAGCCCGCTAACAGGAGCCCAAGTGGCCAAGAAGGCCAATGGCACACCTGCCTGCACCAGAAACAATGTAGCCAGCAGGACTAAGAAAGTGATTGTCTCTCTGGTATATGGCACTGGTGAGATCACACCTTGAGCGCTGATGTTGAGGTTTTGGCCCCTCTTTACAAGACAGACATGGAGTTACTCAAACACATACAGAGAAGAACAACAAAGCTGCTGAAGGAAGCAGAAAACCAGAGCTATGAGGAGCAGCTGAGGGACCCCAGGTTGTTTAGTCTGGAGCAGGCCGAGGGGAGGGAGATCTCATCACTCTGTAGTAACTGAAAGCAGGTTGCAGCAAGGAGCACGTCAGTCTCTTTGCTCAGGTGACAAGTGACAGGACACAAGGAAACGGTCTCAGGTTGCACCAGCAAGGTTTAGATAGGACATTAGGAAGAAAATCTCGAGGGAGATGGTTGTCAAGCATTTGAATGGGATGCCCTAGGAAGTGGTGGAGTCCCCATTCCTGGAGGTACTTAAGACATGTGCAGGCATGGCACTGAGGGACATGGTTTACCAACAGGACTTGAGGTTGGAAAAGACCTTCACAGTTAAATTTTCAATTTATTGACTTAATTTAATTGTGCTGATGGTAACTAGCCACTGATCATTAAAATATTTTTTCCTTCTGAAGTGATTCACTAAATAAAAGTGAAAAATATCTTCTGTCACTGGTACTGCAGAAACAGATAGTTTAAAAGATGACTTAGAAAATTCCACAGCATAGTTTTAGCTAATGACATTCAATTAAAAGTATCAAGAGTAATTACTTAAAATACAGCCGTTCAATGAATTACAATTAATTAGATACAAGAACAAGTTCCTTGGAGGCAAAACTGTTATTTGACTTTACAAAGTTATTTCAAAAGTAACTAAAACCTACAATAAAGTGTAAGCTGTCTTGTACATATTAAAATAGCGTACATTTCTGGTTTTAAAACGGAGTATTAAATGTTTTATCAGAGAAAGTTATAATGCAATATAATTTTTTCATGTTGTCATACTGAAAGCAAAAGAAAACTTGTAAGAATCTTTTAAATTACTGATTTTGTGTTAAAAGTGGTCCAAGACAACAGTTGAGAAAGGTTCTTAGAGACAACAGGTAAAAATACTTACACATTATCTTCTACACAAATTTTAGGTCCAACTACATTTGCTGCTCCACTTGCCATTTTGAATGCAAAATGCTTCTCAGGACAAGCTTTAGAGATTCCACATTTGTATCTTGGAGGTTTTGTAGCTTTCAAAAGGAAATAAAAATGGATTTTAGAGAAAAACAGGAATTAAGGAAAATCAGGGAAAGAGAAAAATCTAGTTTCTGATTGCATTTAAAGTGCAAATAAGACTTCAACTATGAGAAATCCAGCATTCTTTATACTATTAGCGAAAGCAAATCACAGAAGTAACACATGCATATGAATACTTACAGCGTGCAGCTGCATCCAATGCTGATCTAGCTAGAATGCAAAAAAAATTTACAAGATGTTACTATTGAAATGTCATCTGCTATAAAATACCTTATTTGAAAATCTTTCTGAACCTCTATAAAAATAAATTTGTTGAAGTATCAAATACACATCAAAACTGTATTTTGATGTGAAACACTAACCTTTACGTGGTAGAAAAATCATAATCATATCATCAGGGACCACGTTTAAAAGCACTACCTTAATTTACAGGTCACTGATTAAAATGAAGAACCGTGAAGATATGAACTCAAAACAACATGGGATCTGTGGAGGTGCAGGCACTGAAGTAAAATTAATTCCTTTCTTTCAACTGAATTTTATCCTGCCCAAAGCACAAATCAGAATCTTCATCAAGATGCGATTCCTTTCATCTAACACTGGAATTCTGCAACTAGGTTGAATTTGTACCCAGTCATTCATTACTCCCTTTCTTGGGATGAGAAAGGCATTGTAACACCTAACAACACCTATGCCTCTTCAATAGTTATCAATGATGTCCCTGGTGACTGGTTCAGATGTGTGCTCACGCTGTTGTAATCCAGTGGTACGCAACAGAAACCATACCCATGTGCCTAAAATTGGGTTTTCCTAATGAAAAGCACCTTTCAAGACAAAGTTGGTCAAAAACATATACCCTGAACTTCAAACCATCTAAGCTGGTAGACTTTTTTCTGCAAAGAACTCAGCACATCTGAAACATTTTGATTATTGCACATGGTAGTGTACCTACGCAAACAAAGAAATCCACCCCAAATATGAATTTTTAACTGCTTAAGCAATAGAAAGGCAGAGTATAGTTCTCCAGAGACATAATTCAAGCCATGCAGCTTAGAAGGCAAGACTAAGCAGAAAAAATGGGTAAGAAGTTGCATTGCTGGAAGATAAGAGGATTAAACTGATTAAGAAAGTAGGTTAAATATTTCATATGGAAAATACTATTAAGACACAAAGATGAACAAAGTTCTTCTGAAGTGTAAAAGCCCAATTCAAGCTTAAAAGAATACGGTATTATTGATTATGACTCAAATAAATATTAACAGATATCTGCAGAAAGCAAAAGTTACCACTTACCAAATATGTGTCCTAAGTTTGCTTCCATTTTTATTTCAAACACTTGAGATATGACATAGAATGTCAATAAAAATATTGCTACGACTACTACCAACTTTGCAGCACCTATTCAGAAATAGAGAAAAAAGTTTTAAATTATCTGTAAATGGTAACATTATCAAAATTAACTACATGAGAAATGTGTATCAAGCAACACCTAGAGGAACACAGAAACAGCATGATGAAATACAAACTCACCATACAGAAGTAACCTGCAAGAAATGAGAATTGTAATGTAGGATGCAACTGAGCCACTTCACTAGGTTACTACACTGGGCGTGCACCCTGCTCTCAGCCATGAAGTCTCACCTTGTTCTTTCTCCGAGTTTCATGCCATGTTGTCTGACATCACAGTTTACCAATACACCTCAGCAATCACGAGAAACCACAGGCTTCTGCATGGAAACCCAGCTCCACAAGATGAACTAAGCTGATTTTAGTGGCTGCTGTCCAAAAGGAAGTCCTGCTCCCTCCATTCCACTTCCCTGTTCTTTGCCATGTGTACCTTTTTCTCACGGTTCATAAATACTCCCGTTCTGTTCTTCCCCTCAGATTAAGACACCTCTATCTTAATGTATAACCCAGACCAAGTGATTAGTCATACACTGTAGCTTGTTTGCTTTGGCGAGTCAGATCCAAGTATTAAATTCAAAAAAAATAAAATCAAATAAATTACTGGCCTTTGACAAGAGTAAGAAAACTTTAAAGATCTAACTTGAGAAGTAAAAAAAAAAAAAAAGCAGTACCTTACCCTTCCCCTTTCTAGTATGTTATGGACTCAGCTGGTTTGAAGTTTTAACAAACCAAATTTACTGCAGTACTAAGCATTCAAGTCACTTCCTAGAAAAAGGACTGAAAGCCCACAAACAGCAACTTAAATCTGAAATGGAAACTTACATGCGTGGTACTACCACAAACCCTACCATTTTCTAACATCATTTTCAGCAATAGATTTTACAGAATATACTGCTCTCAGATTACTGTAAACTAATGACTGTCTGAGAGTAGAAGTTGAGTGAGGAAGCACCTGATCAAGGTCCCATCTTCCTGTCTCACTGTGGTACGTAGAATTGTTTGGAAGAAGCAACACTACAGCATGCCTCTGCTTCTCAGATGGCCAGCCAAATAAATCCTTCTGAAAAAAGAAATTAAGTGCTCCTTCAAATCTTAGAGTAGGCTGTTCAGAAAATCTTAAAATAGACAGATTACTCAGCCTTCAGAAGGATGAGAGATGTTAATCAATCCTTCCAAATGCCAAGAAAAGGAGACAGAAAAAGAAAGAAAAAAAGCTATGACTTTTTGGTTTGCTTGCAGTTTGGACTTCCCTTCCCACTCTCCCATTTCATGTGTGTGGGCATATACATACGCTACGTAAGAAAACACAGATGCAAACTAAATATAAAATATTACAATGGAACTCCAAAGACAATTGCATGTGAAGTGAAATGAGCTACAGGTAAGCAATAGAGAAAACAAATGATGTGAATGTACACTAAGAAGAAGAAAAAAAGGGCTTCAAAAAAATTGTTACTCAAGAAGACAAGATGGTACCAGATTTTGGGACATGGTACTTGAAGAGCATGTTGTTTCTGTAGACAGTAGGTGAGATGAATGAGTACCCAGGATGAGCAATAGACATCCTCTCCACCCTACATATTGACCCTTTCAATAGAATTTTAAGTGCTCCCTTTACTTAAGGGAGGTACTAGATCTCCTCGAATATCTTTGTAGTATTTGAACCAAAACAAGTCTGTCTGCTATAGGTTACACATTCTGAGAGTGTTGTCACATTGTTTTGTTTGTGGATCTTAGTAACAAAAGTAATTAGCTGGCAGGGGAGGGGAAGGGGGGAAAAAAAAAAAAAAAGAGAGGCTTAGGAAACCCATCTTCCAGGTGATTTGGCAGTCTCCTAAAAATTACAGCATTCTCCCAGTTCTTTGTCAACTTTGTGTTAACAGGTTGCTCCCGGTTACACTTACTGAGGCTCCATAAATACACTGTCTAACAACAACCTTAACAGTAGTGACAAAATATCAGGACTAGTTTCATCAATAAGGCTGATGCCCAACACTCTGGAAAAGAAAGTGTCACTGTCTCCTAGGGAAAGCCAACAGTTGTTCCTTCTGCAACATAATTATCACTTTTGACAAAAGTGCACTGCCTCAGAATGTTAAAACTGCTCACAAATGTATAGACTATTCTACTGCGAGGAAGTGTCTAAAGTAATATTTTCTTGTAGTATTATATTGGCAATGAAATCTTATTTTTTCTAACTGCTACAAATTCTGATAAACAAATTCAGTTTCTCAAACACTGTACTAAAGTATCTTACCTCTACTAAAAGGCTTTTATTCAAATGTCTCTGTAACCACTCAGGAAGTTTCAGAGGCTATATTAAAAAAGTGCATAGCACTTGTGGGTGTGGTGCGGGGCAGGGAAGAAGGCATCAATTGACCATTTCCTTATTCTTTCATCATCTTACAGAATTAGCAGCCAAAGCAAATCACGTCATGACACCTTAAGCAGCCACCACAGATAAGCTAAGTAAGTATTGCAAGCAGCTGCTCCCTCTTAGACCGTCCCAAATTCTCAAACAAGTTTCAATTAACTGGCAGAACAGGCATTGCTATTTCATTTATGTTTACGTTTAAATTTTGTATTGTCATGAACTGTTAACGCTGTCTACACCTTATTTAACAAATGACAAGAGTGTAACTTCAGTGAGCATGCTTACCTGCTATTCTCATGTTTAGTCTTCAGCCAGGTAATGACACTACTGCATTAAAAAAGGCCACCTAGGGAGAAAAAAGAAAGAAGAAAAAAGCACACCACTGTAATTAGTCGAATAAGCATTTTTGTGATGAATTAAGTGTATAAAAGACCTTTCTAGTCAGTAACGATAACGGCCCAGAATAGCTAACTCAACACTAGCAAGTAAAGGGAAGAAGATCCAAGATGGATCTCTTGTGATGGTAACACTTTCTTTGTTATTCCATGAAACAAGGCATCTTAAAAGCCATTATTTTAATTCTGTCAAATGTGCTACAAATTCTGTTAACTTTCAATCCTTTAATCTGTGACAAGTATTTAACAGTGCTGCATCTGAACAGTCTGATTTCTCAAAGCTGTGCATTAAAAGCAAGCAATTCTATCTGCATTGCTCCAAAATCCTAGTGACATCTGGATGTTACGTTGCTGTTTGGTAATCTAATGCAGCAAACCAGACCCTGGAGAGAAAATATTTAAGCATTTTGTCCTTTGGGATACCACACAAACTACATTCACTGGAACTGGAAGATCCATGTATTACAGATGCACTAAAACATCTGTCACTTACAGCAGCATCCAGAAGATTCATCTTACGGTCAGTGCCGGCAGAAGCAACAACCCTAGAACTGACTACTTCAGAGAAAACTGAAAACCTCTGCCTATGAGGAAAGGTCATGTAAACATCCCAAAGTTTCTTTAGAAGAGCTTGCCACCACATGACGCCAAAGGGTGCCACAACCTCCCCAGGCACTCCTCAAAGGCTGCCACCTCCTCCTCAGCAGCCCTGGGGCTGCACCAAGTCCCTTGCCCTCTGCCCACAGAGGCCCTGCTGCTGCCAGCTCCATGCAGTGACACTGTCCACGGCCACACCAAGCACATACTGCACTGGGTCTGGATATGTCCAGCAACAAGTTTCCTCTTACTCCAGATTCAAGGAGCACAAAGAGCTGACCACGTGCGGCAATCAGGCACCCCAGCGCTGCTGCGGTGTCCAAGCAAGTCAGGTTTGGCAAACACAGCAATCTTCACTGACAAATACCATAAATCCATTAGAAACATTAATTCATTTTACAATATTTAAGCAGATTAAGCACTTTTTTTTTTTTAAATGAACTGCAGTTAGATTTTGCTTGGAAACAGAACAGTTCAGGTAGCACACCATTTCATTACCTCTATTCTTACGATCATAAGAACGAGCTCTCAGTTACTCTCAAAAATATTTGAGGCCTTCACACAAGTAACAGTCTATAGTCAGTACTGCCCTTCTGAACAGTAAAAAAAAAAAAAAGTTTCTGAATTTGCATTTTACTGTTTGCACTTAATATGCAAAAAGCCTATTGGCATTCAGCGATATTGTTGGATCATCTACACTAAGGCCAAACTTAATAATGTGTAAGAATCGCTTTAATTGAAGTAGCTGTCCCACACCCACAAAAGCTGCAGCATCCCTAATGCTCTGCAGTCCTGCCCTAGGATTCTGAAAATCATCAAAAAAAAAATCTAGCTTTAGAAATTATTTGAAAAGCTGTTATCAGAAGTCAGGAAATGCAAATCATTTGATAACATCACCAAAACTGCGACAGCTCTCATTGTCCATGCCAGCGAGAAAAACGTAATACAAACTACTCTTTGCCTTCACTTAAATCTGTACCTCTAAGTTCAACCATTTGTGTCTAGATGCTCTTTGCCGAAAATATCATCACTATGATCCACTGCTTATAGTTCATTTAAAAAAGAGAAAGGCTCAGCAGAGAAATAAACATGAGAAATCAAATAAGTCTAGAAATATTTCTGCTCCACGAGAACTTGAAAAATATGCATCAATGTAAAACTTGAAGAGCAGACATGTCTTCGAATGCTAAGATTATACTACAAGGGAAATCTCATAGCATATTATGGACACAGAATGCCCATCATATTTATTCCTACGTGTTCTATAGCTATAACATCTTCTTTCAGTGAAAGATCAGTATGTGTCTATCTTATAGAAAGGTAAAAAGAACCTGGCATGGCATTTTACATCTTGCATACAATACCTTACATCTATGGGCCTGCACAAGCAGAGCTCACAATATTCACCCTGCTTTTGCTTCTGCACTGATGTTATTCTCATGTCAAGAGAAACATCTTCAAATAATGAGAGAAATGATTAAATGCTGTGACCAACTGATAAGACAAACTCATTTAAATGTTAACAAACAGGATTATTCTCTTTTCTTTCTTCCCTATCCCCAGAAATTTATCAACATTAAAGCAAATGCTGTCTGTAGTATGAATAACCACACAATTAAGTCAGTACTGAAAAAAGTTTCCTCTTTTCATTTGACTAAAAGCAAAAATACAAAATAAGTGTCACACGCAACCTTGACTGCAGAACACCTTTATTCCAACGTGTGCCCACAGATCCCAGTCATCTTTTGTTGTAATCAGCAAATACTCTACAGATAAAGTATTTGTTTTAAATTTGAAATGTTTCTTTGATTTAGAAAAAAAGAAAAAAAAACGATTACACCTCAATTTGAGAGGAATTAAAGTTACATACTCCTTTCCTAAATAACAACACAGCCTATTTTATTACCAAAAAATGATGGATTTTGATCTAGAGAATAAATATAAGAGCACTGTGGTACAGACAGATGCTGCACAGCATTTTCCAAGAGAAGTTAACTTAAGAACACCATGTCCTTTTCCAATACAACATCTTACCACGTTGTTTTTAAACTGAAGAACAACCCATTAGCCATTATGAACACTCATCGACTGTCACTCTGCATCTTTAATAGGCCTCATAATTGGAATTTAGACATGATATAAAAGTGGATTAGGAATTTCAAGTAGTGCTTAATTTAAGATCATTTAAGAAAAAAAAAAACAAGAACTAAACTGAGCTAGCTCGGACTCAAATGCATAAAATCGGTACCAACATTCTTTCAAATTCTTCAGAAATTAGCTAAAGCAAAGACAACAACAAAAACAAACAAAAAAAAAGCCACCATTTTTTCCTCTTTGACAGGACATTCCATTCAAGGCGGGACAGTAAATTACAACCCAAATATCCTCTTGACTTACAAACGTAAGCAACCACTTCATTGCAATGTCAAAGTAATTTATTTCTCTTAGGTGTACAGCAAGGCTCACATTTACCATACCTAGCACCCAGAAGGTACAGCCAATAAGAGGGTCTATAGGCAGATTCTTCACGGGTAAAGCAGAACCCTTTGCAGACGTAAGGGCCAGGAAGAGCACGAGAAATAGGCAACAGAAGTGATCAACAGCTCTAAGTCAAAACCAGGTGGATTTCAGGAAGCATTATAGTGCAAGATTGTGAAACATGGATTTTCTTTATTTTTTTCCCCAGATTGTTTTCTCAGTGCAGTACTTAGAGGTACATCAGTCAAACAATACAACTGGGATGGTAGAAAGAAAATCCCCCATTTCAAGTGCCTTGAAATAAAAATCTATCAATACAAGAATCTAAAAACAATCTTTTCAGATGCTGGCTTTCCTCTGCTTTATGTAAAAGGAAGTTATTATTTCCCAGAATAGCATACTAAAAGGAGGAGTAAGAATTGCAGGTATACATCTACCATGAACAGGAGACAAAGTGTTCCACCAGTCAGAACAAATAAATCCTACTTATAACTCGTACAGTCAAGACTTGGTAATAGGCACATACATTCACCCACAAGATGAGTATCACTGAAAATTTCATATTGTTTACTAAATTTCTCATGTTCCTACTTCATCAGAAGAAATTTTGTATGACTTCTAATGAAGCCTGAGAAGCATGCTTTCCTTTTCTCATGATCCCACTCAGCACTAACGGTGTAGAAATGTCTTCCCTTCATGACAACCACACCTGTTGAAGAGAGGTTCCTGTCGCCTGTAAATGTCAGTTTACACAAGCCAATATTTAGAGGAATCAGTGGCAAGAAGTTCAGACCAGTGATCTCTTGACTACAGGAAGCCATATCTACATCCTGAACACTTTAAAGAGCATAAAAATGTAAAGAGGTTGTAGTCTGCAGGCTGGTAGACTCAGGTCTGTCAGTAGTCAGCTGATACTTTTCTTGTAAGACCTAGACGATGTCAACCTTCAGGCAATACCAGGTATTCAGCCCTGCTGACCCCATAAGATGATAGAATTCCAGTACGTAAAACTGAAGCACTGAACAGCATAAAAATAAGACAAGAATACTTCGTTAGTTAAACTAACACAAAGTTCTCTCTGAAGTGGCAGAATCTGATCTACTCACTGAAAAAAAGTAGCAGAAAAACAGCAGCCAGGCGGGAAGCTGGTTCTGCCATATTAGTGAGTTAAGACACTCTTCCTTCAGTACAGACCAAGGCACAGGTTACTCAATTCCTTTAGAATAGAAAACAAAAGACAGTTCACTGAACTGGAGAAGCCAAGAAGTCACAGGTTATAAACTTTTTTAGAGCACCAGCACGTCATTGTCCAAATCACTGCATGGAGTTACATGTCCATCCATGCAGAAAAGAGCTATTTATTCTGGCTGCAAAGTACTAAGCAGTGGATATGTGGAAAGATAGTTGGGAACTGAAGTAACTGGTTGCTTTTTTCTCCTCTACCCATCCTTGTGCATCGCATTTTGTCCTGAGGCAGGGGCAATTTCCACGTGTTGTGATTTCCACTGTCAAAGCCCTTCCAAGTACCAAAACGCTACACGTAGCTAAACATAAAAAAGGAGAAGAAACAAACAGAAAACAGCAGCTAACAAAAGGAAAGGAAGAGAATAAATTGCTTTCTCCAACTTCAATTTTTACCATTCAATCAGTTTCAGAGTTCAGTGGACTTCTGGCTTGCTGCTCCACTTCTTGGTAAACTTCTGTGGGGATGACAATGAAAATCTGACAAACTCCTAATATATATCCATTATAGCTACTGCACATATTCTTATAAGTAATAATACTAGCTTCCAGCCACAGAGCATCAGATATCTGCTTTTAGAAGTGATCTGTCTCTCGAGGAAGCTAACGTCCCTTCCAACCTGAACCATTCTATGATTCTAAGCTCAGCCAGAAACTTCAAAGAGGGCTTACATTATAACTTCATTTAGAAATCCCTAAGCCTATACTCCTGCCAAACAAATCATCACCATGTTTTATCAGATGACATAAATTATCTGATATGCTAAGATTGGATTCTTTCTGTGTTCAAGTATTAGATATGTTTGTCATCAAGCAAGTCATTCCCTTACTTCAGTCAGTGTGCAAGAGGAAATTGTGTTTGGTAGCATTTAAACAGGAATACACATACAGGCACACAAAAAGTTCTTGTTAATACCGTCACACTTCTAACGCTGAATGAAGTCCAGATTTCTGCACTGAGATCAATTTGATTCAGTTTGGTCAATTTGCTCTCAGCCTTGCTCGATGCTCTCGCCCAGAGACAAGTTTTGTGGAACACATGACACAGGGCACATTTCATTTGGGCACAGCCTCTGCCCTACGTACTCTGTTTTAAAGCCCTGGCCACCTGCAATCTACTGATAGCTTTAAAGGCTTTTTCTGTTCCCTCCCCCCCTCCAAATAGGACTGCAATGAATGTTTTTATGGATCCTATGAAACATGTAAATTAGCCTACTGCATTCCCATTTCCCCAGGATAACAGCGTTTCCATTAGCAATTTGACAGTGCATGTAGATGATATTTACGAAACAGGCACACAGACACAAACAGATGAGAAGAAAGAATTTAGAAGGTCAAGATAATTGCAAATTCTGACCTTCCTTGATTAGAAAAAGGTTCAAGAAATCAGCAATGATATTTAACAAAGCAGAAAGCAATACATTTCAAAAAGGACATCAAGTGCAACAAAACAAGCAGCAGTAATGAAGTAAAGGATCTGAGAGAATGTAGCAGCTCTCTAATATCAGGGTCAATGATGTGGTACTGCTCAAAAATGGAACTGCTCATTGTGACCTCCATGAACAACATTGCTGTGAGTGAAATGAAAAGCAATGATTGGGCTGTGCCTACAATCATCTGGACTTTTAATTGAGATCCTGGATGTTGTTTTTTTCTAAATCTATCTTAAAGCATAATCAACCAACGGAAGAATCTAGGTAACAATTACATGACCTAAATAAAACAACTAAAGGACTAAAAGGTTTGCTTTGCAAGAAAGCATGAAAGTGAAGAAAGTGCGGAGCAGACACCTTTGTCTCTTACCATCAAGAGGTTGTTTAAAAACTGCTCCAAAAGATGCTGAGATGGACCGCTCTTAATACCCACTGACTGCTTTTTACCTATTTAGAGCTAAAATGATTAAAATAAAATAAGGTCCTACCCACAAGGTTAAATTAGGAAGGAAAAGGTGGCTGTAAATTACCACAGAACTCTGGAGAAATGAGAGGCAGGTTTTCATAACCTAGGCAGTCTGCAAGGCACAAGTTAGTGCCCCTTCGATATCAACCCCTTATTTCTACCCTATCTTATGCAAATCTGTACACAGGTAAGTAATATTAAATCTGCAACAGCTTGAGATGCTTTGAATTAAATTCGGATGGGAATTTTTTTTTTCACCTAAACAAGTATTTTTGAAAACAGTCAAATACTGTTATTCCTGTTTTTATCTACTCTACCTCCTAAGAGGCTTATCAAGCATGCTGTCCATATATACCAATGCTATCAATAGCTTTACTGAGCACACTGGACTACAACTAGATAAGCAATCCAAATTGATTAGTACTGAAGAAAAAAACGTGAACTATTATTTTTATTTCTGAGTCACAACCAGATTAGGGCAGTGTTTGCTTTCTGTAGCACAAACCGCCTTCCTCAGTCATCCACAGATGTACCTTTTTTATCCCCTCTCAGAGAAAATACACAGAAGAATGCCATTTTATGGTTTTCATACCCGGTAAAACTCAACCAGTAAAATGACATTTTGTTTAACATAGGCTGTTCGTAGGTATTTCAGTCTGTTGTTTTCAAGCAGTTCAGAGAGGTGGTGGTTTTCTACCCAAAATTACAGTGATCAGATATTTCAGGGATAGCTTCAGTTATTCTTACCTGAGCTCTGATTTTAAGCCAGGGCTTGCACCAACCTGAATTACTGCATTGCATGAATCCATCAGCAGAGACTATAGAAACCATTCCAACTCTAAATTGGAGTAAGAATCTAAGCTTCTAATGGGATCAGTTGTATTTAAACACAAGATGCATTTCCTTACCAAGATGACTGCTTATCCTTCTGCTACACTACGAACAGTTTTTTCTCCACCTTTACAAAATTCATTAAATTTGAAACTGAACTGAATGACACATACAGAAAAGAATTATTCTTAAAAAGTAACTACTGTATTTCAGTTTCACTGTGTAACCTTACACCATTTGTGTCTTCTAACGAGAGTCTCTCGTTAGAAGTTTTTTTTGCTCAAGAGAGAAACTCTCGAGCAGTTTTTTTCCTACAGTCACTCCTATATCCATGTCAACTCCCTGTGCTTGTGGCAGAACTCCACACAGAGGTTAAAGGTTTGTCTACACAGAACAACTTAGGGACAACTTATCTGACAAAAATGACACCACCTGAATTGTAGTCTTCCATATACATGTAAGTTTCAGCTTGGTATTCTCACAACACCGAACTAGGTCTCGAATGTTTGGAAGTTAAAACCAAGATTTTATTTCTGCCAGCTAGAAATGAAACCCAGACATCTTTAACAGATGAAGCCAGAGCTTACTCCAAAATTAAAAATAGGACACACAATAGTAGCAGAATTACCTGTGTTGCACATACTGGAATGTGGTTTCACTTCTAAGAGAGGAAATACACCTGAGAAGAAATATTACCCTGCAGGAGTGTTTTGACACCTGATGTGCCAGACAGACATACCCCACAGAGGGTGTTCAGCTGCTGACCACGCAAGCTCCCACGCGCAGCATCAATCCAGTGCCTTCATCTTCGGCAGCCCACAAACTTCAAGGCTCACAAACAGAAAAATTCTTCTGAATCCTGGGAAATCTCAGATAAAAGCACTAAGGTATTCTTCCCATTAAGAATGAAACTCAGTCCACATTCCTCTCATTAAAAGAAAAGGGGTATAAAACAATCCGTCTCCAGAGCACTAACAACTGACCCTTCTCAATCCACACTTCGAAAACTTCCATAATATCATACAAAATTAATTGATCTGTACTTTTTTAAAATAGGCTTTCAGTTACGGTCTCTAAAATTTATACCATTTAAATGTGATAAAGTCAATTGCCTACTGCTGTTGATGTACCTATTAAAGACAATCAGCCTTGGTATTTCACAGGATTGGATAAAATTACACAGAGAAATTCAGACAGATAAAACTGTCAGGGTCAAATTGTAAACCTCATTCACCCACTTCATTTTGACCTTCATCACAGAGAAGTGGATAAATTCCAGAACAGAGTTGTAAGAGAGGAGGCGAGGTCTAACATCATCTCCTCTCATGTGATGAACAAACTATTTTGTAACTGAAACACTGCTGCAATTACCATCATTTCAAAATTTCAAAACCTCTGACACATTGTGCTTTGTTTTTCCAACACCACAGAAACTTGAAGCCAGGTTACAGCATGTCACTTCACACCAGCGCCTATTTTGAATGGAGATACCAAGAAAGCAGAACAGAAAAGGAACATTATGTATACTTCCTCTACATGTCCAAACTTACTGCAGAATGACTGACCTGCTTCTCCACATTATCACCCTCCGAACCCAATCACATTCTAGACAGTAACTTGAAGATTTTGGAATGATTTCATTGCCTTATGATTGAGATTCATACACTGCATGGAATGCCACATCGACCTCATCACAGAGTTGCTCATTGATGCTGCAGATCCATGCTGCGAGCTCCCAGATGCTTTGAAAGGCAGATAGTATTATGGGTACTGATAGCAGCAAGGGACACCAATACAGTGCTGCTGACGAAAGAAAAAAAATGCTACTACTAATCATTTAAGCTTCTTTAACAAAAGGTCAGCATGAACCGAGGAGGCTGTACATGGGCGAAGAGCTTTAACCTTTGCTCAGCAGCAAGCTGACCTCACTAGGAAGCTGGGATGAGTCTCTGAGGAAAGCACTCCACAGTGACAGCCGCTGTTCCAAGCGCTGTTGGCATCTTTCCTTCCTCTTCCTCTAAGGGGGAGAGGAACCCCTGCTGCACCACAGAGACCAGTCTCATCCGCTCATCTGCCAGGCATGGCTGCACTGGCTTTGGCCCTTTGCTGGGTGGAAAGAGTGTGCACTGGCTGAAGGGAGCACCCTGCAGGGACATCATCATGCACCAGCTCTGGGGAGAAGGGGTAGCACAGCAGGACCAGCACGCAGTGGGGCCATGCCAGGCCTAGAGGACACTGCAGTGTGGGATCGCACTGCAGCCATCAGACTGCTAGCAGGAACTAACAACCACCTCTCTGCATGACAGAAGCACAGCACTCCTAAGGTACAGGCGAGTCTTTGCTCCTGACCCATGTTAGCAGTAAACAGACAGTCTCACGGTCCTCCACAGCTCCAGTGACTCACTTCTTCCTACCAAAGATACACAGCAACAACAACCTCCAGACTGGTTTCTGTGCACAAAAAGTGTTAGAACAAAGATCCATAACTGAGCTCCTGACTGGGTGCAACCTCTCACCTACCGACACCAAGCATATAAGCAATACGTAAAAGGAATTATTTTCACAAAAAAAAAAAAAACCTAGGGGGACTCTACTACTTTTTTATATAAGAAATATATACACTGCGCAATTTAATATTTAGTTATCAACTGGTGAACACCACACAATCAAATCCAACAAGAAAATTTCCTATCCTTTGAGATTTTAAGATCTGAGGATCATCACAGGTTTGAGTAACATAGGAAAAACAGAAGTTAGGTTGGATATAAAGTTACTGCAGGTCATCATCTTCAGAGATACTGACAACATGAAGTAGATGTTAACTACACACAGCTGACAAAAGGATGCTGATGCGCTATCACCATACACTGGAATAACTCTCCGGAAAATACTATTTTAAGAAAAACTCTAATTATTACAAAAATTCCTATAATAAACTTCTAAATACAGTTCCAAAAGCACTCAGTTGCCACTGATGTACAGCTGATCAACAAACAAACAGCCACAGCAGTTTCCTGAATTTCCTTATCTGGTCCTTGTGAAAATGCTGTGCTGATCTTGAAGCAGAAATAAGAGCCTGAGAGCAGGTCAGAAGCTTTCTAATGGCAGTGGTACCAGCTTTCACTACCTTAAATGGTTGTGAAATGATGACTCAACTAACTGGTCCTATCAAAACAGATTAAGAAAAATGTCTCTGCTACTATGGGATAGTTCCTCTCTCATCGGATTAAAAACGCTGCTGAGAGGGCAGGGGAAGGGGAGGAAGCCAACCAACCACAAGAAGAGGGCAAGTTTCATGAAGAGAAGGGAGACTGTCAGCATCACCTACTTAGACGTTAAGACTGTACGTGGACTCTCATGTGAACTACTGTGATTTTGTATATATAAACACAGCGCAAACTTATGCCATTAGAACTGACTCAACAGCTCTGCAGATGAAATGCAAGGGAGAGCTTACTCCAGCAGCTTCCTCTACCCTGCTAGTCTTCCAAGCTGCTCCACAAAATCTCTTCCATATCCTCTTGGCACTGAGCTCCATCTCAGCAGGAGAAAGTTAAGTTGCAGCTCTATTTGCAAATGAAGATACAAATTATTTCTGTAGGATAAAAATACAGTACTATACACTAGGAGCAAACATAGTTGAAGAACAATCCCAAAACAGTACCTATTGATAGCTCACTGAAAACTTAAGTGGAATGGGATTTCAAGAAACCCTGCTAATAAAGGGCAGGATTAGGGCTACAAAGTATCCAGAACAAGATTTATTTTAAGACAGAAGATGTCTTTAAGTCCTCTTGGGACCCACATACCATTAGGAAAAGCATGATGAGGCTCTGCTTGGAATCATGGCTAGACAACTTTTTAGAAGATGAAGCTGGAAGCCAGGATCTCCTAGTTATTGTTTATAAATGCTTTAACATTCAACTGGAAAATTCTGGTGTTGAAAAAATGAGGTTTCAAGCAGCAAGTTTCCCCCTTGCCCCATCATATCACTAGGCCTGGACAGTACCACTAAGTGTGAAAATGACGGGCTGGGCTCACCTGTCAGGATGCTACAGCCCCCCTCACCACTCTTCCAGCACAGGTAATGATATTTTGCTCACCAAGGAAGAAAGCTAATCTAGAAAAAGGGAATTAATATACTTCTGCCAGTTTAGCAGACAGCTTTTCAGAGTGGTAGGGATCAGAACACAGCAGCAGCAGGATGTTAGATTTGCCCAGACATCTCATGAAGCCTCACTTAAGACAGTAAGATTCCTGACACTACTGCTGACTACAGTCCTGGTTTCAGATAAATACGATACTTCCCAGGGAGATTATTCTGATCACAAAACAATCACAGTAATTCCAGTGCTGCTGATAGCAAAATGATTGTCATAGGCTTGTGCAGCAGGCCACTGGCTGAGTAAACACATAGGTTTACGATAATTATACCTTAAATCCTAAGCTTCCTTAACAGACTTTTGTGAAAAACCTCAGAACAGAACACACCTACCACTTTTAATAGGGCTTAGGGAGGTACTGATCACTGATGTGAGTGGTAAGACCCGCAGCCCTTACGCTGACATGTCACCGAGGCTGAGATTTAAAAGTGGAATCTAAGTTATGTTTGAGTAACAACTTATATTTGAATCATTTGAATCTTAAGGAGCAGGGTCTTTGTGTCCACTAGATATTTATCTTACGGACACCTAAGTTTATGCTACGAAATAACCTATAATCAAACTGGTATTTGTGCAACTTCCACAGTACCAATCCATCTTGTGGTCTTACAGAAGAAGTCCCCCTCCTGTATGTACTGCTAACGTTCTGAACAAAACCCAAACCAAAACATCCAGTAGGAACAGTTCTGTTTTTAAACATTAGCTTGCCAATGTTTCATTAAATTCTCAAACTATATTATTACTCTGTCCTCGAAGTGCTGAGAATATTCTCTTTAAACATAGGGCCTGCATGCCCTGAACCACTCAGACTGCATCTGGAGAGGACAGGCAATAATTTCTGGGCGCTGTGAGGCAACTTCACTGCTCAGCTATCTACTCTGCCCTTAAGGTGACACGGACAGGACTGCTGGAAGCAGAGCAGCCTGCAACAAACCAGGCACCTCCTCCATCCTCAGGCGATTAGACACTGTTACACCAGGACACTGAGCTGTTAACTTGGGAAGAGTCTACCTGAGGCTAAAGGCAAGTTACAAAACTTGTTCTGCATAGAGACAGCCATGAGAGCCAACAGATCCAAAAGGTCTCCCCTTCCAAACAGAGCTGTTGGCTGGGCATGGCAGGGGGGGGGGGCACTGCTAATGCAGTTCCATCACACCTCGACTGCCCTCAGAGGCTTTAGAAAAAGAGAGTTGAGCACAGAAGCTAAGCAGCTGCCTCTACTGTGTGTTTGGTTTTTGGTTTTGTTTTGTGTTTGTTTTTTTCCTCTATCATTCTCCTGTTAGGATCAAATACTTTGTTAGATGAAAAGGACCTGCCAGCCATGTTCACCTGCAAGAACCTCCATGGGTTCTGTGTGCACAGAGGTACAGCACATACAGAACATTATGAAAAGTTCTTCATATTCTTTATATACATATACAGATACATAGTGAAATACAGGTATTTTACAGAAGTCAGGAGTTATTGCTATCACTTATATCACATACGTTTTTAAACGTGAGAAAATAGAATGAGAGAGAAGAACGAAGGGGTCACACAGCTCATCAGCAGCATGGGCGAAACCAGCTGCAGGTCCCACAGCACTTACCAAAACACGTGCAACACGACTGCACCTTTTTTCCTACTTTAAAGTCTCAGAAGCCAAAAGCAAACGCACGCAGACGGCTCCAACAGGCCCGGCTGCACCGCACACACCCCCTCGTTCCAGCTCCCGACTGCAGCGTGTAACGCTGCCGTACGGCTATGCCTAAACGAGAGCTGAGCGCCGTAACCCACCCGGCACAACGCCCACGGCTCCGCTGCTCCACAGAGAGAAGAGACCGCTCAGCAGAAAGGCCTCCGCGCTCCACTGCTTTACTCCGGCAGCAGCAGGCTCCCTGAGGGGCAACGCTCGGTCCGAGCGCGGCGGGACGCGTAACTCCGCCGGGCGCCGCGCGGCCCCGCCTCGGCCCCAGCACCGCGCTCATCGCTGCGGCGCGGAGCTCCGCTCCGGGCGGG
>WBMW01006332.1:0-15698 GCA_013396635.1 Penelope pileata
ACAGCACTGGTCCCAGTACCAGTGGACCCAAGAAGGGGACCTAAGGAAGAATGTAAATAGATCCTTGCTGGGGGTGGTAGGTGAACCCCCTCCCAGCCTACATCACCTCTCCAGCCAGCCCTGCACAGTAGGTATGAGGCTCTGGCACTTGAGGGACAGGCAAATGATGTCGGGGAAGCTCCTTTTAGTGGGTTGTCTAGGGTGAGTCAGTGACCCCCACACCTCAAGACTGCTTCTGCCAAAAAAATAAAAAAAGGAAGGTAATTGTCATAGGTGACTCCCTTCTGAGGGGAACAGCGGGCCCAAAATGCCAGCTGGACCCCACCTATGGGGGAATCTGCAGCCTCCCTGGGGCCTGGCCCAGGGACATCACTAGGATGTTCCCTGATCTGGCATGGCACTCTGATTATTACCCACTCCTGGTAGTTCAGGCTGGTAGCAACAGGGTCACAGGGAGAAGCCCAAGGTCTATCAAGAGTGACTTCAGGACAGTGGGGTGGTTTGTGGAAGGAGCAGGAGCTCAGGTGATGTTTTCCTCAATCCCTTCAGTAGCAGGGAAAAATGATGAGAGGAACAGGAAAACCCACCTGACCAACACAAGGCTGGGAGGCTGGTGCCATCGGAGGAATTTGGGGTTTTTTGCTCATTTTTTTATTCAGCACCAGGCCTGCTGGCGACAGATGGAGTCCACCTGTCTCAAGGTGGACCTGGCTCGTTGAGAAGGCTTTAAACTAGATTTGAAGGGGGAAGGGGATAAAACCAGGTTCGCTAGAGGAGAGCCATGGGGCAGCGTGCCAGGGATGAGGGTGAGACCAACAGCCCAGCTGAAGTGCACCTACACTGCTGATGATAAACTGTGGGATGCCACACCACAATCAGAGGGGCTGCGTGCTAGCAAGATCCTTCAGTCTGACCCACGAGGTGCTGGGTGCAATGAAGCAATTCTGAAACGCTTCTGCACCAAGGCACGTAGCCTGAGGAACAAGCAAGAAGAGCTAGAAGCCTTGGCTCAGTCTTGGATCTCTGACATCACTGGCCTGAGTGAAACCTGGTGGGAAGAGTTCTGTGACTGATGTGTTGGAAGGGACGGCTGCAGGCCCTTCGGAAGAGACGGGCAGGGCTGGCAAGGTGGAGGGTGGCACTGGATGTAATGGAGAGGCTGGACTGTATGGAGCTGTCAGTTGGGGATGACACAATTGAGAGCCTCTGGGTAAGGATTATGGGACAAGGAAACGGAGGGGATGTCATTGTGGGAGCCCACTATCGACCACCAAACCAGGATGACAAGGCCAGTGAATTATTCTTCAAGGAACTAAGAGACACCTCTACAACTGCCCTTGTCCTTATGGGGGCTTCAACTTGCCAGACATGAACTGGGAAAACCACACAGCTGATGCAAACAGGCAAGTGCTGGATTCTGCACCTGGGGAGGAGCAACCCTGGCTGTACATACAGGCCAGGGGTTCAGATGCTGGAGAGCAGCCCTGCTGAAAGGGATCTTGGTCAACAGTAAGTTGAAGATGAGCCAACAGTGTGTCCAGGCAGCCAGGGTATCCCGGGGTGCATCAAGCATGATGTTGCAACCTGGTCAAGGGAAGGGGTTGTCCCGCTCTGCACTGGTGTGGCCTCACCTGGAGCACTGTGTGTGATTTTGGGTACCACAATACAAAAAGCATGGAAAACTATTAGACAGGGTCCAAAGGAGGGCTATAAAATGGTGAAGGGCCTAGAGGGGAGGATGTATGAAGAGTGACTGTAGTCCCCTGGTTTGTTCATCCTGGAGGAGACTGAGGGGAGAGCCCATCACAGCCTCCAGCTTCCTCGTGAAGGGAAGTGGAGGGGCAGGGACTGATCTCTGCTCTCTGGTGACAGTGATAAGACTCAAGAGAACGACTTGAAGCTGCAACAGGAGAGTCAGGTTGCAGTAAGTTTGCAGATGACACCAAGTTGGGAGGAAGTGTCGATCTGCCTGAAGGTAGGGAGGCCCTGCAGAGGGATCTGGACAGGCTGCACCCATGGGCTGAGGCCAATGGGATGAGGTTCAACAAGGCCAAGTGCCGAGACCTGCACTTTGGCCACAATAACCCCATGCAATGCTGTAGGCTTGGGGCAGAGTGGCTGGGAGACTGCGTAGAGGAAAAGGACCTGGGGGTGTTGGTNAAAACTTTTCCTCTGAAAGAGTGGTCAGGCACTGGAATGGCTGCCTAGGGAGGTGGGGGAGTCACCGTCCCTGGCGCTGTTCAAGAAGCGTCTGGATGAGGGGCTAAGGGACGGGATTGAGTAGCTTAGTGGGTAGGGATGGTGATAGGAGGACAGTTGGACTAGATGATCTTGTAGGTCCTTTCCAACCTTGTGTTTCTATGATATCAGGAAAAGATTCTTCACTAAGAGGGTGACTGGGTGCTGCAACACGCTCCCCAAGGAAGCTGTCACAGCACCAAGCTTGCTGGAATTCAAGAAGCACGCAGACAACACAGTCATATGGTCTGATCTCTGGGTGTTCCTGTGTGGAGCCAGGACTAAGACTCAATGACCCTTATGGGTCCCTTCCAACTCAGCATATTCTATGATTTTATGAATTCCCGTTTGTAGAAGCAATACTAACCGTCCTTTGAGTGAAAGTCCAAAAATTTGTAAGTTTTTATGTAACTATCCTCCGTTATCACTCTCTTGGATATGTTGAATAATGTCTTGAAAGTGATTAAGATCATTTTCAATGGCAGTTGATTCATCTGATACATTAATACCACATATCCCTGCAAAATCTTGTCATTTGTGATTACGCTTCAACAGCAAATAATCTATTCCCAGTTTACAATCTGGGTTTACACAAGATCATTAAAATTAAAAACAGAAGCGTAGTTATTACAAACAGCAGTAGTCCTTGAGGACAGTCTAATCAGCACGTGATAGTTCTTGGATCCAGCATCATTCCTGTAATGCAAACAGATAGAGCAGCTCGGTCACAAATGGATCAGCACAAGTGGTTTAAAACCTTGGGGCTACCCACAGTGCCAGGGCTCTGCCTTTCTATTTCCCCAAGGAGTCTGCCCATTTCTAGGAATGCTTTCCATTTATCTTGCCACACTCCAATAAACTTTTCTAATGCCGCTGTAGGCATGCTGTCCATCAAATCTCAAGAGATCCCTTTCTCTATGCTTTAGGCTCATCATATACTTCTCCTTGCCCCCAGGGGGCAGGAAGGAGGACGATTTCCTTGCTGTTCCATTCTCCTAAGGGCAGCCTTAGGTTTAACATTGCTCCCTATGGCTCCCAGCCTTTATCAATTCCTGGGCTATTTCTCCCCAAGTCACGGACTCTGTTTTCCCTGTTTCCCTCGCCCAGCTCACAGGGCCACAGCTTCCTGCAAGTGGTTTTGTAACTGAACTGCACGTGGCTTCAAGGAGTCCAGCAGACCCCAGATCAGGGAGGTCATTCTATCAGGTTTATCTTCTAATAACGTAGCAGATGGCTGGTGATGGATTAAATGCCTACCACGCATCCAGCATCCTTTTGTACACCTTCTGTCAAATGATTTATAGTTGAGGCCTCAATACACACTGGGTCTCCCCTTTGAAGGGGTCCAGGCCACCAGCCCAGTAAGCATCCCGTTGGGTGAAAGACCAGGGTTCTGCTGGATCACTGGTAGCTAAGAAAACTCCAGCTCCCCAATATCCCTGTGCCTCATCTTCTGATAACAAGACTCAACCTCCACCAGCCAGTGACAGACTCCGTACATACTTCATCTCAATTTCTTGAGCTAACCTGCTTTACTTCTGGATTTCTGACATCTCAGCTGCCATGTTCTGCACTGTTCAGGTGACAGCCTGCGGGGAGCCTCCACCTTGGCCATTACCAACAATCTCTGTTTTGATCAATGGTCTCATCTCTGCTTCCTCATTCTGAGGATAAAATATCTCCTGACTCATTTCTAACTCCTTAATTGGTACAGAGGTCTTGAATCCAACCTCTGTCAGCTGATTTAGCCGGGCTTGACAATTCTGGTCTGCTTTCTAAGACTACGTGTAACTGAAAAGTCCCCAAAACTCTTACGACTATGACATTTCATCTTTTCTTTCTCTCTCCGGCTCCTCACCAATCTTCTCTCAAGCTTCTTCTTAGTCTTCTATTTTCTCTTCCTCAAGCTTCTTCCTCAGTCCTCTCAAGCTTTCCCAAGCTGCTCCCTCCAGTTCCTTTCTTCTCTGCCTGGCTGGCCTTTATCTAAGCCTGGGGCAGCTCCATCCCAGGTCCACCCCTTCCAGTCACAGGTGCAAGTGATTCATGTGTATTCCCCAAGCCAGCCACACCCCTCCACCATGTGCTCAATCATCAGTTCATGCTGGGATCAACTGTTTCCCTACACTATGTCAAGGTCTATTCCTTGTTCCTTTTCTTCTAATTCAGACCAAAGAATTTTTTCCTGATCCAGTGCATCAGACAAAGCTGCACAAAGAAGCCCATTGGTCTTACATTCTGCATTGAACTGATTCTGTAACACCTTCACCAAGTCCTGCAGGGACCTGCTTGTCTGCTCAAATACCTGTCTTTTTGATCCACGACCAGCACCACTCCTAACACAGCACACACCTGGCTTTTCCCTTTCCCAGCCACATTCTCTTCAGCAAGGGTTGCACTTCTTCCCGCTGCAGAACTGGGGTTGTGCCAGTTGTTCAGAGCCCAACTCATTCCCAGTGGGGAAGGGCATACCTTGTCTTCCTTCAGCTTCTCAGTAGCAGGGGAGCAGTCAAGCACCAGCATTTCCTGGTGCTTGCCACTGCTCGTACCTCTCCTGGCTTATAGTCTTCCTGGCATGTAGCTGGGAGGTTGCTTCACAACACCCCCCACCAACTCTGAAGGGATCCTGCAAACTACGCCGAATTAACAGGTCACATCCCACACATGAAGGAAAGAAAGGGTGGCCAGATTCGCAAATACTCTTGGTTAGATTAAGGTAAAATGACTCTCAAGGTCTGAATACAGTCACAAATTTTAACAAGAATCTCTGTGCCACAGTTATCTTGGAAGTGTTGTCACTCTTACAATTGCATCCATCTGAGCGGTGCAACTGAATTACACCACTTCATAAGAAATCCAGTCCGTGGAGTGACCTCAGGGTGGCCATGGGAAGACTATGGGGTGAGAATGGAGGGTCACAGGGAGAACATGGAATGACCGTGAGGGGACCATGCGGGAACCACAGGGAGAATATGGGGGAAGTACTGGGTTTGAGTAGGGTTACTGAGAGGTTACAGCTGGATGGCCGTGGGGTAACCATGGTGAGATCATGGGATGACCATGGCGAGACTATTTGGGGAACACTGTGTGACCACGGCGAGAACATGGGGGGACCATTGGGTGACCATGAGGTCACTGTGAAAGTTCCATGGCAGGAACATGGGCTGATCATAAAAGGATGAAAGATGGGAACACTGGGTGAGCATGAGAGTGCCGTGTAGAGAATATGACGTGAGCATGAGGTGACCATTGGTGGACCACAAGTGTAATATGGGAGAAAAAGGGTGACTATGGGGTGAAAAAGAGGTGACTGACTATGGGGCAACCACAGCAAGACAATGTGGTCACCACTGAGTGACCGTGGCAACATCATGGGGGAGACCATAGGGTGGGATGAGTTCCACTGAGGACGTGCGTGGGGCTCAGGCGGTGGGAGAGAGCCCTGAGGGTGATGCAGCTGTTCCCAGGAAGAACAGCAATGCTGAGCATCCCACACAGCAGACGGTTGCTGTGCAGGGGCTGCTCAGGGTCCTGCTGACTGAGCTCTGCCTGGAGACGGGTGATGCTGCCTGGCATCACCACTCACTGCTCCTTGCTGCTTTTCTCTGGGCTTGTGGCTGGCGCGGGGTGCCAGTGCCGCTCAGCCTCCGCCGCCAGCAGCCATGGGAAGTGGCCACATCCCAGCAGCCAGGGCCGTGCTGGTGGCACTGGTGGCACTGGGAGACCAGCTGGCAACAAGCACACAGCCCTCGGGTGAGCTCAGAGCCCCCCAGCATCACCCGGCACCCTCCTGTCCCCATGTGCAGCACTCAGGGCTCCGGGGCTTGGAATTCCAGCACCGGGGTCCCGCGGCCGCTGCAGGCATGAGGGCAGCCAGGAGGGAGGGGGATGGGGAGGGGGCTGCGGGACTCCCACGTACCCTGCTTGGGAGCTGCGGAGCGTGAGAGGGGCAGCTGCGTGCCCTGACCATGCCCACTCCCCCCAGCATTTTTCCAATGGAGCGCGGCAATTGAGTGCCACTTCCTCAACGGCACCGAGCGGGTGAGGTTTTTGGTGAGGCACATCTACAACAGGCAGCCCTACGTCCACTTTGACAGCGATGTTGGGCTCTTCGTGGCTGATACACCGCTGGGTGAGCCTTCTGCTAAACTCTTCAACAGCCAGCCCGACGTACTGGAGAAGAACAGGGCTGCCGTGGAAATGCTCTGCAAGTACAACTATGAGATCGTGGCACCTCTCATCCTGCAGAGGAGAGGTGAGTGTGTGCAAGCCCCGTGCTCGCAGCAGGGCACAGCGCTGATGGGCATGAACCACGCTTTGCAGCCTGTCCCTGTCACCCTGCAGCCTGTCCCCATCCCTCTCACCGCCTGTCCCCTCCCCTCTCTCCCCAGTGCAGCCCAAGGTGAGGGTCTCTGCGCTGCAGTCGGGCTCCCTGCCCCAGCCCGACAGGCTGGCTTGCTACGTGACGGGCTTCTACCCGCCGCAGATCGAGGTGAAGTGGTTCCACAACGGGCAGGAGGAGACGCAGCACGTGGTGGCCACGGACGTCACCCAGAACGGGGACTGGACCTACCAGGTGCTGGTGCTGCTGGAGACCAGCCCGCGGCGCGGGGACACCTACGCGTGCCAGGTGGAGCACGCCAGCCTGCAGCACCCCATCACCCAGCACTGGGGTAAGGATCTGAATTCATGCTGGGGGAGTGAGACCAACGCTCCTCAGACCCTGAATCCCCACCTTCATCCCCGCAGAGCCCCCAGCAGATGCAGACAGGAGCAAGCTCCTGATGGGCGTGGGGGGCTTGGTGCTGGGGCTCATCTTCCTGGTGCTGGGGCTCTTCCTCCTCCTCTGCAGTCAGAAAGGTGAGCAGTGGGGCAGGGGGGGTGCTGGGTGGGCTATGGCCATGCTGACCTTGTCTTGCTGTGTTTCAGGGCGTCCCATTCCCACCACTCCAGGTAATGTCCCATTCCCCCAGTCCCATTGGGCTGCTCAGAGCAGCCCCGAGCCCACCATGATGCTCAGTTCTCCCCATTTCCCCACAGGGATCGTGAACTAGGAGCTGCCCCACCAGCACTGCCCTGCGCTCCCACAGCCCTGAGCTTGGCTCTCCCTTTGGTTGCTGCCGTTTTCCCTCCTGAGCCTTCCCTTCTGCCACCGCAGTGCCTGCTCTGTCCCCTTCCTCGTAAGAACCCACAGATATGTTAACCCCATATTCCTCCCATTTTCTCGCCACGGTCACCTCATGCTCTCTCATAGTCACCCAGTGGTCACCCCATTCTAACACCATCTTTGCCCCATGTTATCCCCTTGGTTACCCATGGTCACCTCGTGATGACCAGATTTCCCCTTCATGGTCATGCCGTGTTTCCCCCATGGTCCCTCCCTAGCAAACTCATGATCGCTCAATGTTCCCTTCATCGTGACCTCACAGTGTTCTGCCTTCTTCTGAGACAGTGTCAATAGAACTCCGATGTTTTGGTTGTTGCTGAGTGATGGGAGCACGCCCAGGGCTGGGATGGGCCACTTGGCAGGGAAGAGCTTCTGCCTTTATGGAGTGGAATCAGGGAGTGAGGTGGAGCCAGGACAACTGGCAAGAGGTTATTCCACACCAAATGACATCGTGCAGAAAGCTGTAAAGCTGTGGGGAGGAGGCAGAGGGGCGGTCACTGCTCTGAGATTGGCTGGGTGCTGGTCAGTGGGTGGTGAGATTTTGCATTGGTTGCGGGGTGTCGGTCAGCGGGCAGTTGTGCTGTTAGCTGGGCATCAGTCATCAGGAGGCAAGTAATAACACCATGGAGATATATATATATTGTTATCATCATGGTTTTGTTTTTGTTTTCCTTTTCTGTCTTAGTAAATGGTTTTTATTTCAACCCACGAGTTCTATTCTGTTTCCAGTTCTCTCCCTCGTTCCACCTGTGGGCAGTGAGCCAATGGCTGTGTGGTGCTGAGCTGCCTGCCAGGTTCAGCCGCAGCACATGGCCAAGCAATGTTCTCACTATGTCATTTTCTCACCGTGGTTCCACAATGGTCCCTCCAAGTCATTTCCGTGGTCAGCCAGTGGTCACCATGTGGTCTCATCACGGTTACCCCATGGTCACCCCTTTGTCAGCCCATTTTAACCCCATCCTAACCCCATACTTACCCTATATTTCCTCATGGTCACCCAACACTCCCCTTGTGATCCCTTCGTGGTCACCCCATGTTCCCCTTCAGATCTCCTCATGGTCACCCCACGTTTGTCTATGCTACCCTTTCATGGTCACCCCATTATAACCCAAAGTTCTTCATACTGACATCCCCATCCACCCGTTTTCTCGATGTGATCACACATGGTCACACTATGATCCTTTCCAAGTGATCTCATGGCTACAACATGTACCTCCATCGTCCCTTCATAGTGACCTCCTGGCCCCTCTATGTTCTCATTGTGATCACCTGCTTTTTACATGTTCTTGCCCTGGTCACCCAGTGGTCGCCTCTTTTTCACCCCGTCCATGCCACGTATTTCCCCTGAGGATCCTCATCGTCACCTCAGGGTGACCCGATGACCCACTGTTAGCCCTTTCATGAACATTCCATGTTCCCCCTGTGCTCGCTTCACGAATACCCCATGTTCCCCATGTGCTCCCTTCATGGCCACCTCGTATTCCCCAAATGGTCTCTTCATACTAACTTCATGATCAACCAATGGTTCTCCAATGTTCTCCCCTTGGTCAGCTCACAGCCTCACCATCATCACCCACTTGTCTCTGCATTCTTACCCATGATCACTTCATGGTCCCTCTGTGCGATATTCTCACATCATGTTCCCCTCATTTTACCCCTGTGGTCCCGCCATGGTCACCTTATGGTAAATCCACGTTATGCCCGTGGTCCCCTCATGGTCACCTCATGTTCTTCCCATGCTCCTTTCATGGCCACTCAATATTCCTTTCAAAGCGATCTCATGGTGACCCCTTGTTCCAGCACTGTGATCCCTTCATGGTCACCCAGTGACCCCTCCATGTTCTCACCATGGTCACCTTGTGCTCACCCCATGGTAACGTCTTCATCACCCCATTATATCCCTGTGTTACCCACGTGGTTTCCCAATGGTCACACCATGTTCTGCCCATGATTCCCTCACGGTCATCCAATGTTCTCCCCCTGCTCCCTCCGTTTTCACCCAATTTTCCAGTGGCAGAGTAAGAGTGTTTTTCTATCCCGCTCCAGAAGGGATAGAAGAAAATATCACTTGTGCTCCAGATCCTTGAAGCAACCACCCTAAACCCCTGAAGTCTCTTTCAATAGTTTTCAGGCTTCTCAGAGTGATTGCATCACTGCTTGCCTGAACTTCTACAAGCATGAGAGCTCTCCATCCCTCAGAATAAGAAATAAGGCAGAGGAGGCAGGAAACCAGCATGGCTGAGCAAGGGCCTGCTGGCCAGACTGAGGGAAAAGAAGGAAATGTGCAGGCAGGGGAAGCATGGATGGGTGGCCTGGGAGGAATATAGGGATGCTGTCAGGATGTGCAGAGATGGGGTCAGGAAAGTCAAGGCACAGATGGAATTAAACTTGGTGGAGGATATAAAAAATAATAAGGGTTTCTTTAGATTCACTGGTCACAAGAGACAGGCAAAGGAGAGCGTGCCCCCTCTGATAAATGAGAAGTGATAACTGGGAACAACAGACGTGGAGAAGGCTGAGGTACTTAGCGAGTTCTTTGCCTCGGTCTTCACTGCCTGTCAGGCTTCCCATGCCGCTTGTGTCCCTGAACATCTAAGCAAGGGTCAGGGGAGCAAAATCCCTCCCAGAGCAAGAGTGGAGCAAGTCCAAGACCCCCTCATGAGGCTGAATGTGTACAGGTCCATGGGGCCGGAGGACATGCATCCCAGGGTCCTGAAGGAGCTGGCTGATGCGGTTGCCAAGCCGCTCTCCATCGTACTTGAAAAGTTGTGGCTGTCAGATAAAGTCCTTGGTGACTGGAAACAGGGAAATGTCACTCCCTTTTTTTTAAGAAAGGGAGGAAGGAGGACCTGGGGAGCTACAGGCCAATGAGCCTCACCTCTGTGCCTGGGAAGATCGTGGAGCAGATCCTCCTGGAAGATATTAAGGCACATGAGGGATGAGTGGGTGATCTGCGACAGCCAGCACGGCTTCCCCAAGGGCAGACTGTGCCTGATCTGGTGGCCTCCTGTGATGGAGTGGTGGAATCAGTGGGCAAAGGGAAGGCAACTGATGTCATCTACCTGGACTTGTGCAAGGCCTTTGACATGGGCCCTCACCACATCTTTATCTCTAAATTGGAGAGCTATGGATTTGATGGGTGGACTGTTCGGTGGAGAAGGAAATGGCTGGATGGTCATAGCCAGAGGGTTGTTGTCAATGGATCTACATCCAGGTGGAGGCCACTCATGAGTGATGTCCCCCATGGGTCCATCTTGGGACATCTACTCTTTAACATCTTTATCAACGACATCGATGACAGGATTGAGTGCACCCTCAGCAGTATGCGGACGACACCAAGCTGAGTGGTGCAGGTGACACAACAGAAGGAAGGGATCCATCCAGAGGGACCTGGATGGGTTTGAAAAGTGGGCCCACAAGAACCTAACGAGGTTCAGCAAAGGCCAGGAGCAAGGTGTTGGCTCAGGGCAATCCCAGATATCTGCACAGACTGGGAGAAGAACTCCTTGAGAGCAGCTCTGCCAAGAAGGACTTGGAGGACCTCATGGATGATAAACTGCACGTGAGTCAGCAGCGTGCTCTTGCAGCCCAGAAGGCCAACAGTATCCTGGGCTGCATCAGAAGAGGGGTGGCAGCAGGCAGAGGGAGGGGATTGCCCCTCTCTGCTCTGCCCTCATGAGCACTGCGTCCAGGCCTGGGGCCCCCAGCACACGAAGGATGTGGAGCTGTTGGAGTGGGTCCAGAGGAGGCCACGAAGATGCTCAGAGGGCTGGAGCACCTCTCCTACGAGGAAAGGTTGAGGGAGCTGGGGATGTTCAGCCCAGAGAAGAGAAGGCTGCAGGGAGACCTCATTGCAGCCTTCCAGTACTTGAAGAGAACTTCAGGAGGGGGACAGACTTTTCACACGGGTAGGTAGTGGTAAGACAAGGAGGAATGGCTTTGAATTGAAAGAAGGGGGATTTAGGTTAGATGTTTGGAAGAAATTCTTTACTCGAAAGGTGGTGAGGCACTGGAGCAGGTTGCCCAGAATTGTTGGGGATGCACTGTCCCTGGGTGTGCCCAAGGCCAGGCTGGATGGGTTCCTGAGCAATCTGATCTACTGGGTGGCGACCCTGCCCATGGCAGGGGGGTTGGAACCACAAGATCTTTAAGGCCTCCCCCAACCAAAGCCATTGCATGATTCTGTGAAGGGAAGATGGGAGACTGTGGGATGACCATGGAGGGAGCACAGTGGAGAAGATGGAATGACATTAATTACAACAGGGAGACTACAGGGCAAAGATCAGGTGACCATAGGAAGACCCCAACAGGAATTCAGAATGATCATGAAAGGAATCATGGAAATAACACTGAGTGACCATGGGATGACAATGGTGGAAGCATGGGGATAATATAGACAGAATATAAGGGTGAGAATGGGGTGGTGAGGAGGAGACCATGGCGAGACAACGTAATGACCTTTGGGTGACCGTGGCAAGACCATGGGAGGACTGTGGGGTGACCATGGGGAGAAAACAGAGGGACAGTGAGGGAAACAGGGGTGGACCACAGAGGGTGAGAGTGGGAAGAACACAGCGTAACCGTAAGGTGACCATGAAGGGACCACAAGTGCCATGCGGTGGGAAGATGAGGTGAGGATGGACTGAGAAAAAGGTGACCGTGAGGTAAACAAGGCAAAACCACAGGGTGACGGCTGGATGAACGTTGCGTGACCATAGGGGAACAAATGGGTGAACGTGAGGTCACTATGAGGGTGCCATGGCATGAGCATGATATAACCATGATGTGAAGGTTGGTGGCCACAGAGATATTATGGTGAGAACATGGTGTGGTGATGATGGGACAAAGAGATGAGCAGGGGGGGAGCGTAGGGGTAGTATGGGGGAACACTGAGAATGGGGTGAGAAAGAGGTGACTATAGGGTAACCATGGCAATACTGCGGTGTGACCGCTAGATGTCCATGGTGAGATCATAGAGGCACCACAGGGTGGGCTCAGGGTCCCTGGGGACACACGCAGGGCTCAGGCATGGGGATGGGGCCCCACAGGTCACATGGCTGCCCCCAGGAAAAGCAGCAGCACCGACTGTCCTGCCCAGCAGACACACGGACAGATGCTGTGCAGGGTCCTGCTGTGCTGCCTGAGCTGCTCAGGGTCCCCGTGACTGAGCTCTGCCTGGAGACGGGTGATGCTGCCTGGCATCACCACTCACTGCTCCTTGCCACTTTTCCCCAGGCTCGTGGCTGCTGCAGTTTGCCGGCACCACTCATCCTCTGCCACCAGCAGCCGTGGGGAGCGGCCGCGTCCGGGCAGTCGGGGCTGTGCTGGTGGCACTGGTGGCAGTGGGAGCCCAGCTGGCTGTTGGCACACAACCCTTGGGTGAGCTTGAACACACTCGATCCTCTCGTCCAGATTATGAATAAGGATAATAAACAAAAATGGGGCCCCAAAACCGACTCCTGGGGGACACCGCTTGTAATGGGACGTCAGCTGAAAAATGAGAAACCATGTGGGAAAATATGTGGGAAGCAATGGACAACGTTGGGGTCACTATGAAGGGACCATGGGGAAACACAGAGGGACCATTAAAGGATCCCAGGCAGAACACTGGGCCATGTAGGGATCACAGGGGGAACCGTGAGACCACCATGAGGTGACCATGAGAATCCGTGGGGGTGATGGGGGGGAAAGACGAGGTTAGAATGAGATGACAAAGAGGTTACCATTGGTTGACCACAGCAAGACCAAGCGGGGACCATGCATTGACCATAAGCAAATAGAGGGACAGTGAGCTAAACACGGATTGACCCCAGGGGGTAAGATTGGGGAGAACACGGTGTAACCATGAGATCATCATGAAGGGATCACGAGTGCAATACAGGGGAGAATACGACATGAGAATGGGGTGAGAAAGAGGTGACCATGGGCTAACCATGGCGATACCATGGGCTGACAACTGTATGACCATTGCATGACCATGGGGGAGCCAATGGGTGACCGTGAGATCACTATAGAGGAACCATGGGGAGAAAATGGTGTAATCATGGTGTGATCATGAGGGTAAGATGGAAAGAACACGGAGTGATGATGGGGTGATGAGGAGATGACCACGGAGGAGCTTTGGGGTTGTTGTGGGGGGAATATTGTGTGAGAAGGGGATGACAAAGAGGTGAGGATGGGATGGCAATACCTTGGAGTTGGCACTGGATGACCATGGTGAGATCATGGGGGGCCATCAGGTGGTCCCTGGGGACTCCCATGGGTCTCAGGCTGTGGGGTGAGGCCCNTGGGGGCGGTGGGGAGGGAGCAGGGATGGGGAGGGAACAGGGATGGGGAGGGGTTGGGGGGTGGGAGAGGGACAGTGGGTGCCCTGACCGTGCCCTCTCCCCGCAGCGTTTTTCCAGTTCTATGGTACGTTTGAGTGCCACTTCCTCAATGGCACCGAGCGGGTGAGGTATTTGGAGAGGGTAGCCTACAACGGGCAGCAGTTTGCACACTTTGACAGCGACGTGGGGATCTTTGTGGCTGATAACACCCTGGGTGAGCGTCAGGCTGAATGGTGGAACAGCCAGACTGAGGAACTGGAGAGACGAAGGGCTCAGGTGGACACATACTGCCCGTGTGTCTACGAGGCGTACTCTTTCACCCGGCAGTGGAGAGGTGAGTGCAGAGCAGCTGATGGGCACATGCTGCACCCTGCACCCTGTCCCCAGCACCCTGCACCCTGTCCCCATCCCTCTCACCGCCTGTCCCCTCCCCTCCCTCCCCAGTGCAGCCCAAGGTGAGGGTCTCTGCGCTGCAGTCGGGCTCCCTGCCCCAGCCCGACAGGCTGGCTTGCTACGTGACGGGCTTCTACCCGCCGCAGATCGAGGTGAAGTGGTTCCACAACGGGCAGGAGGAGACGCAGCACGTGGTGGCCACGGACGTCATCCAGAACGGGGACTGGACCTACCAGGTGCTGGTGCTGCTGGAGACCAGCCCGCGGCGCGGGGACACCTACGCGTGCCAGGTGGAGCACGCCAGCCTGCAGCACCCCATCACCCAGCACTGGGGTAAGGCCCTGAGCCCCTGACCCAACGCTGGGGGAGTGGGACCCCACCCTGACCCCCACCCATCCCCCCAGAGCCCCCGGCGGACGCGGGCAGGAGCAAGCTGCTGACAGGGGTGGGGGGCTTGGTGCTGGGGCTCGTCGTGCTGGCGCTGGGGCTCTTCCTCTTCCTGCGCAGTCAGAAAGGTGAGCAGTAGGGCAGGAGGGGTGCTGGGGGGGCTGTGGCCACGCTGACCTCGTCTCACTGTGTTTCAGGGCACCCCCGTTCCCACTGCTCCACGTAAGGTCCCATTCCCCATCCCAGCTGCGCTGCTGGGAGCAGCCCACGATGCTCAGTGCTCCCCTTTCCTGCAGGGATCCCCAACTAGCCGCTGCCCCACCAGCACCGCCCTGCGCTCCCACAGCCCCGAGCTCTGGTCCCGCTGTGTTCTACACCCACGTCTCCTCCTGCAGCCACAGCACATGCACTGTCTCTATCTTAATAAACTCACTGCGTCTTCACGCTGGTGTTCACTGCCTGTAACTTCAGGGACTTTTCATCAAGTGCCAGCAGAGGAGGGAAGTGAGAGCTGCAGGGCCAAGTGCCACCACCTCCCTGTGGGTCCCAGCAGCCGTCAGGGGACACGTCCCCTGCACACGGACAAGCTGCAACCACGAGAGGCGTCGGGACGCTGGCAGGGAGCCCCCGGATCTGTCCCTACCCGTGGAGGTGGGAGGTGACACAGGGGAACAAGCATGTGCCCCCGTGTCACTTGTCACCAGGCAGAGGGAGCCAGGACAGGGACAGCAGCGACACAGCCCCCAGCCCAGCTCAACTCGAATAATATTTTCTTTATTTACATGTTAAAGAATCGAAAGGTTCGAAACATACAGTAAGATGAAAACACGGCTCTAAGGGTCTAAGAGTGGGGCAGGAGGGGGAGAGGAGGAGGAGGAAAAAAAAGAAAACGAAAAAAAAAAAAAACAAAACGAGTAGAAAAAAAAAAATTATACAGTCAACGTAAAAAACAGGCGGCCCCCCCCTCCCCCCACCCCCCCGCCGGGAACATGCTGCGCTGCTGCGTGCCGGGGGGGCTATGTACAACAGGCCGGGCCCGCGCCAGCACGACGCAGCTCCAATAAATTAAAACCTCCAGAACCAAGGGGACGGGGCTGCCCCCGCGGCAAACCCCAGCTCAGGACTCGTCACCCCCTTTTTTTTGTGTGTTTTTTTTTTTCCTTCTTTAAATGCTTTTTTTTTTTTTTTTT
>WBMW01006342.1:0-12572 GCA_013396635.1 Penelope pileata
CAGCTCCCACATGGCTCTCGGTCCTGTCCCAGATGAGTGGAAGCAGTGCTGCTGCCTCTGTCCATGTGCAGGCTGGGCCTGGCCCCACTGTGCCCATGGGCAGGTGTGCACCATTGTGTCCGCCATTGCTGCTGCCATACCACAGCTGGGCTGGTGCCTGCTCAACCTTCCTGTTAGCTCCCTCTGAAGAGGGAATGTTTTTTTAACGCACACTGAGGGTGCTTGGAAAGGGGAGAAGGCACATTTAGCTGGTACGACAGCCACGTGCTACAAGAACCAGGGATCTGGCTATGTGCACAGAACCAGGCCCAGAGCTGGCTGCTATCTCAAATGTCTGGATCAAGTGGACCATTGGCAGACCCAGACTGTGTGCAGAGTCACTGCTTACCCTTCCCTACTCCATCTCTTCCTCTGCACAGTACTGAGTGCATGGGTTGTTCATAGGTGGAGCAAAGAAAGACAACAAGGCTCCTTCTGTCCAGGTACCCCAAAACCCAGCTTGGATGTGGATAGGCAGGACGGGGTGAAAGCCTTCTCCTGCCATCTGCCTCTCCTCCTACACGTTCTGCAGATTGTACAGGAGCAGGGCCTAATTGCTGGAATTACCTTTGACGACTTTAACTGTTGTGGTCACCTCCTTTGTTATCAAGCTGTTGTTTTCAGATATCCAGGTGACTTGACAGGTGTAGTGTCCACTGTCAGGGATCTCGAGGTCTGTGATTTGGAGGGAGGCATCCCCTGGGCTGTGCTTTGGGACTCTGACTCGGTCTCGGAACTGAGACAACAAGATGTGGTCACCAGAATCATCCCTCCTAAAGATGGTGGAGGTGCTCAGGTCTCGCTCCATGCTCCAGGTGAGTGTTTGCTGTGTGAAACCTTCCAAGGGTGTGTAGGTACATGGTAAAGTGGTGGATCCCCTCCATTCCCCTTTGACCTCATGGTCACCAGACAGATCCAGGAGGGCTGCAGGGAACAACAATTGAAGGGAAGAAATAAAAACACGGAAGAAGAGGGGAATGTCCCTTACGACCGACAGAAACCACTAGGCAGTGGAAGCCAGTGTGCGGCAGCACCTTAGTTGTGCTGTAGACCACAGCCAACAAAATCTGGGCCTGTCCCCATCTCACTGAGCACAGGGAAGTGAACAGTTGCATCAAGCTCATGGCTATTCTTATTGCTTCTCTCTGGACACTTGCCAGTTTTCAATTCCTTCTCAGTACTGAGAGGCACAAATCCCGCTCCCAGTAGCAGCATCACAGCTGCAGTCTTCACAAGAACTTGAAGAGCATCTCTTATTCCTACTCCCTAGCCACAGCCTTCACGCTCTACTTCTGCTGCTTGGCTTTGTGCTTACACTTGCACAATGACCCAAACAGCAATGGCCTCTCCCTCCACTGCTGACACGAGTTGTTCTGACAGCACGACTTCCAGTGTTGTTGTGTACCCTCTGTACGGGAGGAAGGATGCACAAATCAAATTTATTGTGTCACTGCAATAAACATGCCTGTTAGACCCAGTGTTTGCACCCATTAACGTCACTGGCTTTTTATGAAACTTCCCCAGTGCTCACAGAACCCAGCAGCACAGCTGTGCAGGGAGAAGCACTTCTCTGTGCAGCAGCATGTCCCGAAGCTACAGGAGGGGCCACGCAGGGTGCAGAGAGGGTCTGTGGATCTCTATCCACAGGTGCAGCTGAGGGCACTGCTGGGGCTGAGCTCTGTGGAAGCTTGTTCTGACATGCACCAGCAAAATACAGATCTCTTGAGACTGTATTTCTAGAAGAAACATTTCCTCCCTGTGGTGCTTATTAAACTAGGGTGCTTCCTGAGACTTCCAAATAAATTATGTTGGTTCTCACACTAGAGGGAAATAGACCTGGACAAGACAAAACCCTGCAGAGTTATGTTTGGAATTAGCAGGCTAGTATTTGTATTATCTGTAATGCATGATAATGGGAAACAAACAAACAAAAAAGAACTCTTGCACTCTGATCGGTTTTTAAAAGAGTTGAGTACCTCCATCCCTAGCCTGCCAGCACCAGTTTTCCTGGTGGCATGGAAGTGCCATGCAGGCAGGAGCCTCTGTGATTCTGTGATTCTGTGATTTGTATATCTGGTCTGAACTACTGGACCTAAACCTGCAACAGTGAACCAAACCCAATCTTTTTGCTTTAGCCTTGGATATCTTCAGACCTGACCTAGATTTCTTGGTTGGTATGTGTCTCAACCAGATAAACGCGTCTCAACCAGATAAACACCCTGCCAAGGACTTAGGTGGGCACATGAGGAGAGGGTGTGGGTTTGGTGATACCCAGTTTGTTCCCATGCTGTCTCCAGCTGTCCACCCACTGAGGCCATAGCTCCTCTGGGAAGAGTCTCATGTAAGCAGCAAATTACCTGAATTTATCTGGGCTTGGCTTACCTCTGTCTATACTCCCTTATCTCATTCCTCCTTTCTCTTTTTCCCCAGAAAGGCACTGGTTGTGTTCTCCTGCACCATAAACAGCTTAAGTGAAGTCTGCAGAGATGCTTTTTGATCAAACAGGGAACGTGCTTCAACCTGTTTACTCAGTATCAGGAGCAATTTTGTGCTTCTGCATGCAACTTGTCAAAGCACCTCTCTCCCGTTTCCCAGGACCTTCCTCTGCCAGTGTCCGCTGTCCTTGAGAGCAGCACATACTCCTCATGGGCATATCTTTTTAAGCCAAGATTGCAGTGTTACCTCTCCTAATGCGCTTAGAGAGCCAGCACATTAGGAGTAACCAAGGGGAACCGTATGTGCCCACACATACCCTCACAGTTAGAGCTGTATCTCTTCTTTTTCCCAGGACCATGCTAGCAGAACAATGGAGACGCAATGTTAGATTCTAGAGGAATGTGCACATTCCAGCTTCACAAAAACTGTGTTGGAAGGTAACACACCATACCAGAGCAAGTCCTCTCCAAGGGTGCAGCAGAGCATGGATTTATTCTTGCTTTGGCACAGAGCAGCCAATTTTCTGCCCAATTCTGCCCTGTTTGCTCCACTCTCAGAAACACCTGGGTTGTACCTGATACCAAAGGAGACTTGAGAACTCTCAGACTCTACTTTTCAAGCAAGAAACTGATGACTTTCAGCATTTAGCAACTTTTTAAAAATAGGATACCATAATTCAAAACATTTTTCCTACCCTCTTTGTTCTTCTGTTTTTCTCCGTGTACAAGGCAACAGTTACTCACCACTGCAGCCGATGAAAGCCGTCACAAAGGCTGCTAGCCGCACCGCTTCTCCCATTCTCCCAGGACTGCAGGTCTACTCTCTTCTTTCCGCACCTCGCGACAGACCTCCACGCTCCTTGGACCAGAAGACAAATCAAGAACACTTCCCTTTCTTCTGTCCTGTGTCATCTAGGATACAGGCTGTGCTGCTGCCCTTTTTCCTTCCTTCTTTCTGAAATATCACGAGCCCATTCTCTGATGACTGAAGTGAAGGGTGAAGGATGAACAAAGACTGTAAGGACCTTTCTGGTTCCATTTCATATTATGTTGTCCCCGCCCACTTCTCTTACCATTCTCTTGAATTTTTCTGACTAATACTCAATTTTAGTTTTTTCTTCACAGTTGTGTGTGTATTTTTTCTTTTTCCTTTTTCTTCAATTTCTTCTATATTTGCATTCATTTCACAATGAAAGCGCTTTATGATGACCACAATTAAGTACTCAGTAACAAGGAAAAGCAAACTTGAGAATGCTTGAAAAGCATGAATTCAGTTGCCTCTGACTTCTGTGTGATGAAGTGGTTCAGTGTCTCTTTCCATCGCTCTTAAGGGCTCAAGCCTGGCCATCCAGAAATGGAAAAGCACAGTAGCCTTCATATGGGATTCTTACTGCCCTGGCTCACTGACCATCATGCAGGAGCATGAGGCAGAGATCAGCCTGCTGAGACTCAATTCCATTTCCTTTGGGTCTTCTCTTGCTGTCGGTACTCAGCTCTTTCATCACACACGTACTGACTTCTATAGCACTTTGTGAGTAGGTCAGTCTGTGGCCTGAGTGAGGAAGAACAGCAGCCCTAGATTCTTTGCCTAACTCTGAGCCTTTTAGACCAGAAAAACTTTTACTGTTTTTTTTTCTATTTCAACAGAAATGTGCGGAGAAGAAGCATTCAAAAATCAACACCCTGCTCTTTACTATGATAGGAATTTCCCTGCAAAAGCTGTATTTTTGACCACCTGCCTAGAAGCTGTGCGCTATTACAAAGCAGCTGCAGCTCCTTACTCTTGCCAAGGTGGCAAGAGAAGGTGCATGGTTAAGTGAGAGATTAACAACCTAGAGTCATCTGCTTTTAATGCTGTGGAATTTTTTACCAACCAGAGGTGAGCAGGTGATCACTGCCTGCTCCCATTTTCAGAGCATCACAAGTTGTCTTGGTGCACATTTCTGCTGCAGTTGTCCAGCTTCTGAGCAAAAGCCATTCTGCTTATCATGTTTTGTGCTCTGCAAGAACATGCAGCATTTTCTGAGGAGGTGACTTGTGGCTGGTGACAGTAGGACTTGGATCTAGGAGGTTTTCTTGGCACGCTCTGTAAGGGTACCTTTAAAACTAACCCTAACCCAAACATTACCTATAGGTGTTATGCACAGAATTATTCTGGGCTTAATATGTGATTAATATTAACAAAAGAAGAAGGAATTACAGAAGAAAAGAAATATATAAAAGCAAATCCATTGACCTACTGAGTTGTGTTACAGACATCCTTCCCTGGAGACATTCAAGACCCGTCTGGATGCCTACCTGTGCAACCTGCTCTAGGAAACCGGCTTTGGCAGGGGGTTGGACTCGATCTCTAGAGGTCCCTTCCAACCCCTACAATTCTGTGATTCAATTATCCAGTAAAGGCACTGTTCCCATATTTTTTCAATCGTCATGTAGTTTTACCATATGGTTAGCACATAGTTTCAACAACTGCATCATTTGACACAGCCCATTGAAATACTTTGAAGAAATAATTTTATTTTCCCTGCCATTCCTCACAATTATGTCAGAGGCGAAGATTTCTGTCAGCACAGTCTTCTTGGCTAGAAAGAAAAGATTAGTGGAGGGAAAGGAACAGCAGACTCCTCTGGAAGACTTCTCTAGCAGATGTCAGTATGTGAGGTCTAGGGTTTTCAAGAAATTCAGCATACTGTCTTTGAGCAGAAGGCAGATGTGTCTGAAATACAGGGAGCCATTTTCTGTTGGAGCTGGAAGGGAAGGGTAATTTGTCTAATTTTGCCACAGCTATGTCCCGTCACGACAGGTATCTGTTCTGGATACACTACAGCTGAATCAGACTGTTCTCTGGAAGTGCTACAGTTTGGTGGTGATGGTTGGCTCCCTGTCTGGGCAGGGCAGTGAAAACCAATGACTATCTTCATTTTTCCAAAGTCAGTAAGCTGATGGGAACAGTGCAGGTTTCATTTCAGTCTTTGGGCAGAGACATGTCCACACTTGGATGATTTGAGGAATGTGATTTCAGTGGAGCTCTGCTTATTTCTGGAATAAAACTTGAGAAAGAAAAATTTGCAGTAAAACTATGGCAAACATGGCCAGCCTGGAGGAAATATCCGAATATAGTGTATAGGCAAGATCTGATGCAAAAAATTCTTATGAGGCTCTGGGCTAAAAACCAGCAGCTGCCTTCTTGCTAAGGAAAATAACAGGCAGAAGCTTGTCCCAGTAATCTACCTCCTACTCAAAAGAACTTGCAAGAAGCTGGATTTTGGGGATCATGCCCTGGAGCAAACTAAAAATACAAGCTAAAATTGCTGAGATGACTATTTTTTGAAGCGGACACACAAGACTTCCTGAAGCTGCAATTGTACAGGACAAAAATTGACTATTTAGCTAAACCAGACGTGAAGAACTGTAGTTCCTCAAACGTGGTTCACATTACATCTTTTTCTTCATGTGACAGATATGTAACAGCTAGTGAGTCATGTAGACTGCCCATTTCTTTCTTGCTGGGGGTCTCCTGGTGATTTTGCATCTGAACGCATGAAGAAGTCTGTCATATCTTTGTACATGTATTTCAGTGCTTAGGATTGCACCCAGTGCTGTCTCCCCTGTAGTGCCAGGCAGGTAAGGCACTCTGTAGCCATGCCCCACACAGGCACCCACCTTCCTTCTGCACACTGGGCATGACACTGGGCATCATTTCCTCAGCTTGAAGTGATCAATATCACTCTTTATTCTGGAATTTCTGCTCCTACATCTCGGGCTAGTTATGGGTACCACAGCAAAGGTGCCTGTTTTGCAAAGAGTGCAGATGGGACCTCAGACCCCACCCACAGGGCCCAGCTCTACACAGCCTGGGTCTTACCCTCAGGTTTTGAGATAGTCTGCCAGGGACTAGAGAAGTTTGCTGCAATTTTCCTGATGATGCAGATAAGATTTTCAGCCTACAAGGGGGTGATATGCAGTACTAAGCTTTGTGCAAACCGCCAAAAGGAAAGTAACTGAAGAAGAAAGAAGGTTCTCAAAGTACTATTTGTAAAGTATCTGCACTCAGTTAAAAAAAAAAAAAGCAGATTTTACTGCAAGACAAGCTGTTCCTATTTGGTCTGGTCAAACAGAATGTGAATGCTTTCTGGATGGCCCACATAAGCTGATTGTGTGAGACCTTATAGTCACGTGCATCAAAATTTTCTCACGTTTACCAGGCAATTGTACAGATGGTCAAGAAAATATGGCCTTTGTTCTACCGAAAGAAACTGAATTCTAGTGTAAGAGAGCATTTCCTTCAAAGCTCTAGTTGTGCAACACAAAAGTGATGTACAAGTCATCTTCACAAAAAATTAACTTCCCTTCCCAGAAATATCCAGGTCATTAACATCTGTCCTGGCTCCCCCATTTCCTCAGCCAAACCCCTGTAAATGCTTCCTAGCACTAGGAAAGGAACTTGCGTGTGTGATGTGATCTGAGTACTCGTTTCCTGCTTGGTGCCACCTGAGGGTTCACAAGTGCAGACAGCAAATCCTCCCTACACGCGCAGGGTTCGCACTTCCCGGTTACTGATGCTTTTGGTAGCTCCACTGCTATCTCTGTTTCAAGTTCCTCCTTTGGTGGCTCCTTGAAAGCTATCTAAACTCTGATTTTAGGAAACACAAATGCTTGTGTAGGATGATCTGCCTTAACCTTGGCTTGTCCTCTTGGCTTGCTGCTGCTTACTGCATGCCATCAAAGTGCTGTGCAAGATGCACAACAGCTGCTCTTTTCTCCACAGATACCCAGACTGGATTAGTACCCAGTCTCTATCTTGTATTGCCAACTGTCTCAAATCCTCGAGCGGGGCTTCGCTGTCTGGTGCAAAATCCACAGCTTTTTGTTTTGAAAACAAAGATGAGAGAAGAAGGGAAAGCAAGCTAGCTTCTGAGGGTTGATATCAAGGGTTACACTGCTTAAAGTAACTGCCTCAAACTAACACAGCACAGACGATCTTTCCAAACTAGGTTAAGCCAGCAGTAGTGGAAACGCAGGGAGAGAAGAGCGGGCGGTGCAGGCGGCACTGCTGTTCTCTGATTTGTACAGAGCTCTGGTATCTCCAGACATGCCAAATCTTTTGGTTTGGTTGGCTCTACCCGCTACCCCACTTACAGAAGGGACAGTCCCCTTTCCCTTCACTCTCCAAGCAACATGACTCATACCCACCTCTGTGCTCAGATGTGCATCTGGTCACTTGGCTTTGGAGTACCTCTGCTTTCCAGCAGCTTCATAGAGCACTGGGGCCCCACATTCCCACATTCTCACTGCAACAAGTTCTGAGATGGACCTGAGACGAGTGGGCTGCTTTTCAGTGACAGGGACATGCCCTTCCCAGCTTGTCCCCACCGAACACGTGCACACACATGCATACACTTTTTAAAATTACCTTCTTTAAAAAAGGTAACGTTACTGCAAGGCTCCAAAAACTGCAAGCTCATCTAGAGATGAAATGTTAAGAAAACATGACAGTTTCCCAGAAAATTTCAATGCTATTGATTTGTCATTGCTGTAACACACTACTGAGTCATGATTTTTCTGTTGTCCTCTGCTTAAAACCTTTTTGGTGAGAATTGCATGTCTTGCAGTAATACTGAAGCAATTTTCCTTTCCTACTCAACTTCCTCATTAGGAAGAAAGGTTGTAAGACTTCACTGGCTTTTTACACTCTCCATAATAAAACTCATTTCCTTCCACATGCTAAGCATCTCATTTCCCTAGTTCTTAATCTCGGCTTGGACTATCGGCAATTCTCTCATCTACTGTTCCCTAAACGGTGGCTAACAAATATCGCTTAACACAGCATTCAAAACATATCCCAGCTTAAACAGATTCACAATAATTCCCGTACTTTTAAGTGTAGGACCACTATGCGGTCCCTGAGCGCACACAGGCATTCATACACACCCATACAGGCAACATGAAGAGAAATAAAACAAAATCTGCTAACTTTGCAGTCCTGATGTTTAATGATTTTCATTTGCATCCCCATGTTTGCAATAAGCTGCAGGTACCTGCTGACAATTTTTTTGAAGACATTCTCACCAACAGAAGTCACTGTTTGTTCCCTTTCCATTCTGTAAACAAGGTTTCCCAGCCCTGGATTTTTAGGTGTGTTCTCAACAACAGTAAATAAAACTTGTGATACAGGACATTCAGAGAGAAAATGTAAGATCAATTTTAAGTATCTGTAAAGCGTGCCTGGTGGCTTCTGAATTCTGATGAACTCTTACATCAATTCATCAGTTTACTCCTTGGAGTTCTGTATTCTTTGGATTTTAATAGCAGTGGATGAGTAGCACTTTGTTTCAAGCTTAGTTATGTACTTTGCTCCTTTTCAAAGTGCAACCAGATAGTTTTATGTAGTGTCTGCTTCATTTTCCATTCTGAGAAGCTATCAACAAACAGTCCCTATTCTCTCTGCTGGTCATCATTTAACACACTTTGATTATTTCGCTTCCTTCTTCTCTCTCTTCTTCTTTTTAAGGTGAGAAATTATAACACATTTGTGCCGAGCAGTGTTGTGTCACTGGTCAGCCTTTACTGTGGTTCTCAGTAACGTTTCCAGTTTTGTTAAAACCTTTCACAATGAGACCCCCGCAAGCACACGTAAAGTGGAAGAATGCTGTGGGTTTTTTTTGCAGTCTCACAATTTTGTTTTCTAACGCATTGTAATTGCTTTCCTAATACCTCCTACTTCTCTTTTTGAATGCTGATGAATTTTGAGCTGATGCTTTCAGAGAACTGTGCATGGGGACACAGATCTTTCTTGAGTGGCAGCAGCAGATGTTGCTGTGCCGCTGACATGCCCCTTCTCCCTCAGAGCACCTGTTTTATTTTACATTTATCCACATTGCTTCTAATCAGACAAGGTATTGCTCTGTCATTCATATAAAAAGATCTTTCTGTAACTGTGCAATATCCCATGCTACAGATTCACTCAGGTTTTAAAATTTTTGGATAACAAAGCTTCTCAACTCCCTGCTTGCCCTCCATGCCTTCTAAGCTGTGGGCTAGGAAACTACTGGGAAGTTACAATGACGATGTTTGCTGGCATTTTAAAGATGAGCAGGTCATATAAAATATTCATATTCATATCAAAATAATTCACAAACTTAAGGAAAAGCATCTCATTACTTTGAAATATTAAGCATGCATTAAAAGAATTGAGAAGGTTGACTCTGGGAGTGTGCCTCATTGCAATATGAGAGTTGCCCAAGATGCCCAGCTCCATTTGCTGCCGCAGGAAGCGTCTGCATTCCACTGCGAGAGTGCTGCAGGATGGCACAACGAGCACAGCACGGCTGACTCACAGGACATATCTTCTTTTCATTCTGTTGCTCTGAATTTGGCAAGCTTCTTGGTTTTATCCTACCTTTAATCTGCTTTTCAGGTTATCTTTCATAGTTTCCCTACATTTAGAAGCACATTCCATCACGGATGCAGCATTTCAGGCACATAGGAGGAGAAATGCCACTTCCCAGGCTACCCTCCTCTGCACTTCTTACACAAAGATGAATGGGGATGTTTAGCAACATTTTGCGCCATTTCACCAAATAAAGACTGTTTTATAAAGAAGACGCAGTTCCTTTTGGTCATGCAAAGCAGTCAGTTTGCTACAGTGCTCTCAGCCTGCGATCTGCATACCCCAGCATTCAAAGGGCTTTCTTCTGTAGAGGTAGTGAAAGGAAGACAAGAAAAGCAAAATTGGAAGATGTATACAGCAGTGTATAGCTGTGAAGGTTACACAGAGTTTTGAGTTTTAACTGCATTTTTAAGCCTCCAAAAATCATGGAGGAGCAAAAGCTTGTTGTGCAAAGATGAGCAGGAAGATAAATTTTGCCCAGGTTAAGGTATTCTTCATGACTGCTACAGGTAGAGAGCTGTTGGTTCTCATACAGTATCTCCTACTTCATATTCAGATTCCTGGGTGTTTCCAACACTGTTATATTCATTTCCTTTTATATTCTTTTTGTTGTTTGTGGGCTCCATCACATAGTTGTTTTCAGTGGAGGAGATGAGTTCCTCATAATGACCCATACTGTCAAACCTTGAAGAAGCCTCTGCTGTCATTGAGGTATGACTGAAATCAGAATAAAATACAAAAGAAGAATTGCAAATAGAGTAGAGAAAGCATGTTGCAAACATTAAGATTTGGAGCAAGATGGTGATCTGATTCAAACCCTTGTGAAGGTTGGCATGTCCTGTCATGGCACTCCAGTCATGAGCACTTAAGTTTGTAGCTAGATTAGTGGTTCTCCTTGCACGTTCTGGCTTCAGTCTTAGGCTTTTCAGCTTGGCTTGTATAGGTTACAGGTAGATCAGAATGAAGCTTAGAAATAGCTGTACCTTCCTGCCACAGGTATGATTAAAGAAGTGAGTTCAGACATGGATATATTGTGGATAAATGAGAGAATTATCTGCATAAGCAGCCTTAGCTCTACAGAGTGGGAATTCTAGTTCTTTGCATTTGAAAGGGCACCAGGAATTTTTCCTTGGCAGTGATCTTCAATTGGTCTCATTAGGCTGAAACAGCTCTCTCTCATATTACAAAGGAAAACCTCTCTCTTCTTACATTATGCCTTGATGTAGAAAGCCCACAAATCATCAGTAAAAGACACCACAGAGCTAACTTTCAGTCTCTTCATGCCTACTGCTTAGGAGACTTTTCATTTTCACTCCTAAGTAGCATTAACCTTTTTCCTGCTCTGATACAGTCCCCAAAGATTCATCAGTATGTTAAAGAAAGGGTTGTACTCACCGTTCAACTTCATAGACTTGAACTGGAAAAAAACAATTAGAAGTGTGTGTCAGTAATTTGCATTTATATTCTTAAAGAAAATTTTTACTTTGTCTCTACTTAATATAAGGAAACAACCTCTGAAAATAGAATAAACCCAGGAACCTTAAATATGTTAGGTGGGTGGCGATTCCTCTTCTCAGGATTCAGTCCAAGAAAAATCACAGAATCATAGAATCATAGAAACACTAGGTTGAAAAGGACCTACAGGATCATCTAGTCCAACTGGCCTCCTGTCACCATTACTACCCACTAAGCTACTAAACCATATCCCGTAGCACCTCATCCAGACACTTCTTGAACACCACCAGGGACGGTGACTCCACCACCTCCCTGGGCAGCCATTCCAGTGCCTGACCACTCTTTGGGAGAAAAAGTTTTTCCTTATATCTAACCTAAATCTCCCCTGGCGCAACTTGTGGCCATTCCCTCTCATCCTGTCATTAGTTATCTGGGAGCAGAGGCCGACCCCCTCCTCACCACGACCTCCCTTCAGGAAGTTGTGCAGTGCGATGAGGTCTCCCCTGAGCCTCCTCTTCTCCAGGCTGAACAATCGCAGCTCCCTCAGCTGCTCCCCATCAGACTTGTGCTCCAGACCCCTCACCAGTTTTGTTGCCCTTCTCTGGACACATTCCAGGGCCCCGATGTCTTTCTTGTAGTGAGGGGCCCAAAGCTGAACACAGCACTTGAGGTGCGGCCTCAGCAGAGCTGAGTACAGGGGGATGATCACCTCCCTGCTCTGCTGGCTGCACTATTTCTAATACAGGCCAGGATGCCATTGGCCTTCTTGGCCACCTGGGCACACTGTCGGCTCATGTTCAGCCGAGCATCATAAATAAATAAAACAACCCATATCCCAGAGGGAGCACAGCAGGGTCAGAATAACAGGCCAGAAGGCACAGCTAAAGTTCAATTCTGAAACCAGAAGCTCCCAGATCCCAAAATTTTTCTATTTATTAGAAGTTCAATAAAGGACAATTTTTTTTAAAAAAAATAAAAATGTATTTGATAGTACTGACTATGAATTAGCATCAAGGAGTTACAGGAAGGCAATTAACAGAACAAAGAGGCAGGTAGTAAGCTATGGCCATCAATATCAAAAAAGACCCCAATATGCCCCCTGTATGCTCTTGAGTGTTACTGCTAAGAAAGAGGACTTCAAGGGCATTTGGTCATGAATATTCTTGTACTAGTGCAGAAAACCAGAAACATTCAAGAAATACCTTTTTCAGTCTTTCACCACCTAGTCTGATTCACATGTGCTTTGCTCAAGT
>WBMW01006344.1:0-13473 GCA_013396635.1 Penelope pileata
GAGGGAGCTGGGCTTGTTTGGCTGTGAGGGGAGCTCTTAGCGGCCTTCCAGTGTCTAAAAGGAGATTATAAACAGGAGGGGAACCAACTTTTCACGAGGGTAGACAGTGATAGGACAAGGGGGAATGGTTTTAAGCTGAAGGAGGGAAGGTTTAGATTAGACATCAGGGGGAAGTTCTTGACTGAGAGAATGGGGAGGTGCTGGCACAGGCTGCCCAGAGAGGTTGTGGATGCCCCGCCCCTGGACGTGTTCAAGACCAGGTTGGATGGGATCCTGGGTAACCTGATCTAGTACCTAACCTGGAGGCTGATGGCCCTGCCTGTGGCAGGGGGTTTGGAACCTGATGGTCCTTGGGGTCCCTTCCAACCGGGGCCATTCTATGATTCTATAGATAGGTATTAGATATTTTTAAACTCGTTTATGTACAATGAGTCATATTTTTTCTTTCTACTGTGTACTTAGTAAATAACACAAGTGTATGAAGTTTTCAGGTGGCACAGTGGCACTATTTGTAGATATTCACAAGACTTTTGTAGTTACTGCCTCCCAGTAGACTAGATATAGAGGAAATAGCACCTGCATTCATCAATATTTGCACAGCTCTGAAATGAGATCTGAGTTGCCCAAATATACAAGAGGATCATAATCAGTCTGTCATAATTTTCTTATTAAAAGTCAGTATAGCTGGTCCAGCTTCTGCCATTCTATGTGTGTGTTTAACAAAAACGAATAGAATACTCTTCATTATTAAATAAACTATTTAAAAGATAGGTAAGTAGCCTCAATTATCACTTCTTTGTTTCTTCTTTTACTTTTTGCACACATTTCCTACCTTAAAAACTCTACTTAGTTTAGCTTAGATGGTTGCTAATATTATTTTATCATTTCTTCATGATATTTCTCTGTAATTATGACAGATATTGCAGTTATCGATGCAATGTTATTTTATAATCAGGACAGCCCACATGCTCTGTGTCTTTAATGTACTCCTAAATAATATGAAAAATGAAATGAACAATGTGGAAACAAGTTTTCTGATGACAGTTTTATTCAAGATTGTAAAAATTATATGCAACTGAACAAAAATACCAAAGAAACTCATGATAATGATTTACTGGTGGTTAAAAAATGACAACAAAATTCCATATTGATAAATGAAAATATTTTAAAATGTGGAAATCATTCTACTTATACATGCGTAAGGTGACTATTGATCAGAAACTAAGTCTTCAGATCACTACATGTTGTTCTTGGCAAATGATAGCTTCTTGCTTGGGTTAAAAAAAAAATAATCAAATAAGATGTTATAAATTATCCTAAAAGAAATAGGAAGCAAAAATCAATAACCATTTTTGTGATGTAAATGTGTATTATACATGCATCTGGAACAGTTCATACAATGCAACAAAAAAAGGTAAAGAGGTATAGAGATGCAGCAGAAAGGCTGCAGGTATGATGTAGCTTTTGTCTGATGAGACACTAGGTTGGTCCTCCCTAAAACTTGGGTAAGTGGCAACTGTGGGGGAAAAGTAAAGAAGCCTATCATGGGTGTCATCAACAAAAGTTAAATATTGAACAAATATTAATTCTGCTTCATAACACAAGAACTTTGCAGCACTTTAATTATGCAATCTTTAAACAAGCCATCTGCAGACAATACGTAGTTAAATTGTATTGCTATAGGTTCTTACAGCTGCTGAAAATAGTTTTCAAAAAGACACTGCACAAATTACAAAAAAGTGGATAAGTCTTAGACTTTTAAGCACAATGATGTACTGTAAAGTCCAGAAATCCTATCCTGCTGAATGCCAAAAGGGAGCAGATTATACTACAGAAGAATTCTATTTCTTGCCCTGTTTTTTGGACTTCTCTTTGAAGAATCCAGGACTGGCCACAGAATAGATGGACTTTTGACCTGACCTATCGTCTGATCTAAGGATCTGGTGGTGTTGGTTGACAGAACATGAGCCAGCAGTGTGCTCAAGTGGCCAAGAAGGCCAGTGGCATCCTGGCCCGTATCAGAAATAGTGTAGCCATCAGGACCAGGGAGATGATCGTCCCCCTATACTCAGCCCTGGTGAGGCCACATCTTGAGTACCTTGTTCAGTTTTGGGACCCTCACTACAAGAATGACATTGAGGCCCTGGAGCATGTCCAGAGAAGGGAAACAAAACTGGTGAGGGGACTGGAGCACAAGTCTTATGAGGAGCGGCTGAGGGAACTGGGTTTGGTTAGTCTAGAGTAGAGGACACTCAGGGGAGATGTTTTTGCTCTCTACAACTGCCTGAAAGGAAGTTTTGGTGAGGTGGGGGTCAGCCTCTTCTCCCGGGTAAATAGTGATAGGACAAGAAGAAATGGCCTCAGGTTGCTCCAGGGGAGGTTCAGGTCTAGTGTTAGGAAAGCTTCTCTGAAAGAGTGGCCGGGCACTGGAACAGGCTGCCCAGGGAGATGGTGGAGTCACTGTCCCTGTAAGTGTTCAAGAAACATAGAGATGTGGTACTGAGGGATATGGTTTAGTGGGCAGTATTGGTAGTAGGTGGACGGTTGGACTAGATGATCTTAGAGATCTTTTCCAACCTTAATGATTCTGTGATTATATTATAGCCTGATCATCTGCCTAACTCAGTTCTTTCTATTATAACCTTTCTATCATAACTTTCAGTAGCTTCATGACTCATTTAAAATTTACTCCAAGACAATGAAGTAACCATTACATATATACTTTTGATTCTTGAATATGAAACAAAATTGCGACTTGCAGAAACAAATGCTACCAAGATGTTAAAATGGACAGTTAATCTGCCTGCCTAGTATTCAGAGCTCCATGTGGGCTCAGACCATGCCACTGCTCCAAACTTAGAGCTAGCAAAATCCTGACCACTGTCTTTGCTCCCTTGCCTTTCAGGAAAGACTCAGCACTTGATTTTAATTAGAGTGAACATAGTGTGACTCTATGTGTCAATTTAAAATGTCTAAGTATTTTACAAAATTTAGATAAAAAAATATATAAATAAAAATGGAAATGACACTTCTGTATTTCTAGTCTGATTCTCAATGCTAACAAGAAAACATCTAGCAAGGGAAACTCATGGGATTACTTTAAATAATCTGGTGATAATAAAACAGTATTACATTTCTGAATATTTCACTAGTCCCATTAAATTCCTTCTTTGAGGAGGAATTTAAACTTGCTAGACCTTCTAAATGTTCTTAATGCTTTATAACACCTATGAATTTGTGACATTTGTATATGTCGTTGGATACAGAGTGTAGATGGAGAAGAAAGGAGTAAAAGCATATTAATTGAGAACTACATCTCAGATTTTTCTTCAGTTTGAAGTTTCAATGAACTCTTGGGAGGTTAGGCACCATTAAGATATGGACCTTCTGAACAATTTAAAGGAATATACTCTTCAGTAGTGCAATAACTTCTACTTCCCACACGGTGGTAAAAAAAAAAAAAAACTTTATCTGTCTATTCAGTATCAGTAAATTCTACCAGTAAATAATCCATATTCCTAGACTGGAGGTCATTCTCATGGTGCTTTGCTGTTCTATAGCTCCTTATTATCAGTGTGATTGTTCAGCAAAATCGGTTAGTTCCTTCATATCACAAAATTATTTTCATACTTCAAAGCAGACCTTTTTGCACATAGCAGACTTGGAGCAATATAGCTTTTCCCTATAGCTCTGTGAAAAGACCTCTGTGGTAAAACACTCGCAAAGAATAATTAGAGATTTGGATCTGAGTGATTTTACCTGGAGTAAGAAATGACTGTTCCTGAACAGTATCACTTGTTAGGAAGCATAAAAGATGAGACTTATGATTGTATCGGACTTACCCCAATAGATGATTCAGAATGTCTATTGTGTAGCTAGAATCCTAGCAAGAGACATCTGAAAGTGATAGTGGTATGAAGGTAACATATGCTTTCTAAATCACCAGAAAATTATTCCCCTGAATTAGAATACCTTGAATTCTGACTTCTACTCTTTTTCACTATCTGGTCCCACATCCTCTGCAGCTGTAGAATTCAAACAAATTTTTTTTTATTTTTTTATTTTTTTTTATAATGCCTTATGTCATAGACAACAGCTGTAGATAGTTAAAGTAATGCACCTGTTTCAACCCAGAAAAACCTAGTCTGCTTTTGATTCATGTTTGTCTGGACTGGTTTTGGTAAGTACTTGTGTGAGAAATGTATTTGCAGTAGAGTCAAAAGAGAAATAAAACAGAAATCAGAAGTGTGAAGAGTTTCGTTACAGCATGATGTTCTGCAGAAATAAGGTTGTATGTAGGCTTCTGTATTTATGTAGTTGGCCCACTTTTGATCAAAGTAAGCAGAAAAAAAATGTCATTCTAAATAAAATTGGATAAAGTTATATTTCCTAGGCTGAAAAGAAACTAGTCAAAAAATGCACTTTCCTTCCACTATAATCTATTTGGTCATACCTCTCGTTTAATCTTTTATTTACTACAGCATTTTGTGCTGTGTACATTTGAGTATTAACTGTACAGGTTCGGAATGGTTGGAAAAATGCTAGATGGGAAAGTCTAACCTCAGGAAGTACTCCTGGAAAAAGAGATTTCTTAATTTTGAATAAATAATAAAAAGCTTTTATATTGAAAACTTCTGTCAATGTTATCTAGACAAATGGAATAATACAAGTAACAGAAGTTAGGGTTTTTTTTGAAAATAGCAAGAATTATTAACGAATAAAACCTTATGTTTTATAAATGCATAAGATAATCTTATTGAAATGATGACTTAGTCTTCTGAAATAAGTCTTCTCAAACATTAAATGCAAGCTTTGATATAAGCTTTGTTAACATTCTCATTCATACTTCAGATTTCTCTAAAAATCAAAATTGTTTTACAAAACTGTCTTTCTAAAGAGAAAAAGGATGACAGTAGAAATTAACAGTTCATAGGGGACATGACGGAGCAATTACTATTCTGTTTAAAACCTTAAAAAAAAAAGAGGTCCTACTTTCATTATGACTTTCTACATATTGTTTTTAGATTACTCTTTAGCCTGTAAAGTCATTTACACTTCTGGGTACTGCATGGTACAAAACGGCTGGCTACAGGATGTTTTTCTACAGGAACAGAAATCTATGATATCAGCAAAATGTAAGACTAAGAGAACTACATGCACCAAAGCAGGGGGGGAAAAAAAAAAAAAAAGCAATAGCTGTCATTGAAGTTTCCATTGTTCTTAGAAGCCTTGGATGAGAGAAAGAAGAATGCTGTATGATATAAAGTGCAGTGCCCCACAGTAGCTGACATATCTGACTCACCACTAAGCAAATGGTGCTTTTCATCGTCCTTTCTCTTTCCATGGCCTCATAGCAAGCCAGGACAGATCATAGCAAGTAGTTGCTCAGCAAATAAATCAACAGTCTGCCCTACTTGGTACTGCGTCTGACTTTTTCCTTGCTATACTCTTTCCACTTAAGCTGCTTTCAAGTAACATGTTTCCTTGCATTCTTCTCTTCCATGCATTTCTATTGACAATTCTGGTTAATATCTTCTTCACTTTATTTCTTTTCTCAAAAGGAATAGCCAGATTTTCTGAGACAGAATGTGGAAAAGGAGCAAAAATACAATCCATTGGTTCAGATGCTTGTTGTTTCTCAGACAGCCAATACATTTCTTACATGTTCATGGTCTTCTTAAATGACTGTGGGAGTTCCCTATTTTCTTTGTATAGTATGAGTAATTATGCTTTTTTTATAATTCAGTAAGATAATTGCAATGAAGTATCCTGATACTATCTCATATAAGAGAAGCTTGATGAATTTCTGAAAGAGGAAAAATTAGAATTGACTCATAAATTATACTACTTTTAGAAGTTGCTGTTGTGTAGTTCTATCTCAAGTGATGGGATAACACTGCAGCTGTAAGAAAAAGGTCTTCACTGGACCTTTGACTCAATTGTTCAGTATTAAGTTTGTGAGTGAGAACACATCAGAAGCTGTTCAACACTGGAAAAGGTTGCCCAGGGAACTTGTGGAACTTCTGTCCTTGGAGATGCCCAAACTCAACTGGCCATCATTCTGAACATCATTCTCTGATTGATCTGCTTTGAGCAGGAGCTTATATCAGAGGATCTCCAGATGTCCTCTGCAACCATGTTTCAGCGGTTCTGTTGTTGTGTAATTAGTTCCAATGCTTACTCATGCTTACTTGGAAGAGTTACAACTCAGTTTATTCACCGAGGAGTTTAGAATATGTCTAACCTTTATCTAAATCTTTTATGCTTATGAAGCTGTATAACTCCAGCCAAGTAATAAATCTGGTTGTTTTGGTTTAAAGTACCCTGATTTTTTCAGCTCAAAGTACTTGTGCTACATTTACTAGGACACATGCACATAGTTGCTGATAGGCATACCTCTTCTACTGTTGCAAGCAAAGCTTTTCAGTTTCTTTGTCACACTGAAGGCCTAGGGCACTGGACCTACATATGTCTACAATACATGGATATTGGTGAACATGTTCAAAAGTATATTCTTTTTTTTTTTTTTTTTTTTTAAGAAAAACCACCAGAAATTAGCAATGGTTCTTCCCATCTGTGGTGGATGGATTCTCATTCAAAAAATTGTAGACACCTGCCTGAGTCATAGCTTAAGGTAGTGTAAACAAATAGAAGATTTTTAGGACTTCAGCTGCCCTGATTCTTACAGCCTGGTTTAAATATTTACTCATTCATTGTACTGGTTGCTGTAAATCTCATTCTTAGGCACCTGCATCCGCTAATTAACAAAGAATATGAATACCTGGGTGGGTTCACTGATGTCACAAGCCTTTGCCTTGCCTGTGAGTAAAAGTTTAAGTTGCTTGTTTAATCATAAGTCATCATTTCCTTGGTCCTTAAATCTTAACTCATATAACCCTATTTTTGCCAAATTTGGATTTAATGGTCGATACTCATGAAAAGCTAAAACTTCTATGACTGTTGTATTGTTAGGAAATAAAATCTTCCTGAACTTTTAGCTCAAGTCACCTAAATACCCCCATTGAATATAGCACACAGTGGTCAAACTGTCAGTAAACAAAGCTTTCCATAAACATATCAGACTTTTCTCTTTTTGTAGTAATACCTCTTTATGTTCGCACCAGTACTTCTGAAGTCACATTTTGACCATGGTATACACTCTTCATGAGGAGATTATACCTTTCCTTGCAAAATGACAACATTTCATTACTTTGCTTTTCAGTCATTGTTCATTCAATCATTCAAGAATACAGATTAGATCTGTTTCCCTGATTTTGCTTTACGCTTTTAAGCATGTCATTTCAAGGAATTTCAAGGAATTTGAGTTTCTTCAGGCTGATATTTCTAGGAACAGTAGTTTGCTATGAATATGGAGATATGCACGCAGGCAGGAGACGAGAAAAGGAAAAGACAGGTAGAGTTGGGAGTACACTCAAGGTGTTAAGGAATGCAAATGTTTGCGTTGAGCCACATCAAGTTTTCAAGGCACTGCCGAAAGACAGCAGATGTTGTTCTGCAGCTGCTTAAAACTGGGCATACAAATAAGTCTTTGGTTTTTCAGTTCAGAGAAATGTTCTTTACCTTAAGTACATAATGAACTGACAATAATGTTGTAGCAATCTACATATTTCTCAGTGTTGCCTTATTTCTTAATTTGCTAAAGCTGTGCTTCACTTCAGAAATGGTAATTTGCCCATTTCTTTAGTGTCTCAAGGTTTCTCAGAATGACAACACAGCCATAGCCATCACATCTATCAACCACTCTTCCCAGTTTTCTATCATCTGCAGACTTGCTGAGGGTGCACTCTGCCCCATCATTTTAGTCATTAATTAAGATGTTAAAGAGCATTGGCCCCAATATCGACTCATTGGGTACACCATTACTGACTGGACTCCAGCTGGATTTCTGCCAGATGAGTACAATGCACTAAGCCCAGCCAGTCATCATTTCAAACCACTGTGCTTTTGTCTAGTCTGTATTTCACCAGTTTGTCTATGAAGATGCTATTATAGGAGACAGTGTTGAATGCCTTGCTAGAGTCTTGATAAACGTCGCTGCTTTTCCCTATCTACCTGGCAAGTCATCTCATTATAGAAGGCTATCAGGATAATTAGGCATGATTTCTCCTTTATAAATATATGCTGACTACTCTTAACAATCTTCTTATCCTGAATGTTTTTGTGCTTCCAGAATATTTATCTCCATCACCTTCCCAAATATCCAGGTGAGGCTGAATGATCCATAGGTCACTGTATCATTGTTTTTGCCCATCTTGGTGATAGGAGTGATATCTATATTCTTCTAGTCCTCAGGAATCTCCCCCAATCACCTTGACATTTCAAAGAATATCAAACCTCTTTTTTTACAGAATAATCTGAGCCATTGCTTCTTCCTGACACTCTTCATGTTTCAGTTGCAGTTTTATCTCACCCATTTTGATAACTGTGTTGTTCAAATTTTTTTTACAAGACTCTTTCTGAGAGGAAAAATTGAGAATTTAGTTTCCTCTAAATAGCTAAACTACCTTTTTTTTTTCAAACTTTACAAATCTTCATACGCACAGACAGCATGCAAGAACAACTTACGACCCTGTCTTAGTTTCTAACTGAAACTTTCTCTCTTAGTGTCTGGTACAAAGCTGTGTTTTGGTTCTAGAAGAAAAACAAGGCTGATAACACCTGGCAGCATTGAACAGGGCTAAGGACGTTTTCATTCTCAGCTCCTTGTGTTTTCCCTGCCAGTGAAGGGGCTAGGGGGGACACAGGGAAATGGGAACGGACAAGAACAGGGCAGCTGACCCAAACTGACCAAAGGGATATTCCATACCATATGACATCATGTAATATAAGGAAGGGAAGTGAGCTGGGAGGCCCATTTTCTTGAGGATTGGCTAAGCATCGATCATGGTCTGTGAGTGATTGCTTTGTACAATCACTTGTTTTGTATATAATTATCATTACTGTTATTTTATTCTATTTTCCTTTTCTGTTAGTAAGTAGTTTTATCTCAACCCACGAGCTCTACCTTATTTCTCGATTCTCTCCCCCATCCCAGCTGGGAGGAAAGGGGGGTGGTGAGCAAAAGGCTGTGTGGTATTTCCAGGCCTGCCGGCTCAAACCACAACAGATCCAAAGGTGAATATTTCACAGTGCATTCATTGTTTAAGAACTGAATCTTGCGAAATGCTTACTTACAAAGAACTCTAGCATTGCCACTGCTGTTTCCACTATGGTAACGGTTTTGTATTAGTTTGTAGCCAGTCTGCTTCACCTTATAATAGAGCTTGCATGACAACAGATATTCTAATAGCCACAGTTATTTTAGGATTGCCATTTCTTCATAAATTACAAGATATTTCTTGTATAAAAGGTTTTCATAGACATCTTTTGCAGATGTTGGAAGTTAATGAAAATGAGACTGGCAGTAAAAAAATTAGTTCTGCAGTAGTAACAACGACATTTTGCTGCATTCTTTCTTCCATGAGTTTGTACCTGTTTCTGTAAGAATTTTATCACCAGTCTATTGGTTGAATTTCAAGCCTGTAAATTGATTTTGGTTCTGAATTGAAAGTTAGATTTCTTTCTTTTTTTCTCCCCCTCCCTCCCTCCCTCCCTCTCTCCCTCTCTCCCTCTCTCCCCTCTTCTTTATCTCTCTAAATTTCCTAAAATTGCAATCCATTTTCAGTACAGACTATTACACATTTTAATATTCTTTACAAAATCACTCCAGAGTCTTTTTTTGTATCACAGACACACAACGAGATTACCACAAAGGAGGTATGATTGACCAGGTTTTATGTTTTTTCTTGCTATTTTGCAAAAACACTGAATTACTCAGTGTTGTCTTGGCCTTTTCCACAAATGCTGACAGCCCACAATTTCCCTTTCCCCTTTTTAAGTATCAGGTTTTTTTACAGTAGTCTATAAACTACATCATTAATCAGATAGTGTAAAATCCAATTAGAGACATTAGAATCCAGAAATACAAGTGTTAAGGAATTTATTTCTTGATTGACAAGAAAGCCAAATAAATAGACTCATCTATTTAGAATCTTAGCAACAATTAGCTGCCTTAGTTTCATTTATTGTGACATAAAAAATCTGGTTTATTGAGAGCTCTATTGAATAAGATTTCTATGATATGCACCATGAGAAAATATCTTCAAACTAGAATGATTGTTTTGCTGTAATAAATTGAACCATATGTACTCTGTGTTATTCAATCCTTTTTCTTCAAGGCATAAATTGATATTAAAGAACATTTAAGTCATAACACATGGTTATCCAGGCATGAACGAGGCAATAACCCATATAAGTTGTCAAGGTGAAGCCAAAGCATTTATTAGAGGTTTGTGTTGTTTTTGAAAAGTGCACGGTTGGATAAACATGGATTAGTGCTATTATGCTGCTACGATGACTCAAGTGTGTTTTTACAGTGTCAGTAATTTTTATGTTTAAAAATCACTGGTGCAGTATATTAGCTATAATTTATGTTTATCATCTTGTGTACTCTAATAGGTTTCAACAAACCATTTAACACTTCAGCTTGTGCATATACATTACTTAATAGGTATTTATCTTAAAAAAGAGATACTTAAACGGGACTTTCAAAGCTTGCAACTGCATGCTAAAAGCAAATACTGCAGTCAGGCACATTAACTTTTTTTTCTTCTGGTCTACATTTAACTTTGAACAGCATGACCATGCAATTTCTTTGCACACTTTGTTCCCAATTGAAGCAAGAAAGATGTATCATCTCTAAACCCCATCAGCCTGAATGACATCAAAATCCCTGACATGAAGTGTCCGTCACACTTACTAAGTAGAGTAGATGTGATAAAGCCAACGCAGCTGAAAATGCCAATAACTTCCCATCATCAGAGGTTGCCCTTTCAGGGTAGCACAGGACTTTGTTTTCCTAGTTAAAGGATGTTATCAATAGCAGACTCTATCTATTATACGTCTTTGCTATTGTTTTTTTTGGTATCTTGGCTTACTTATTTTCCCCTTTCTCATAACACTCAACACTTTGTTTTGGGAGCAACCTTGTCTAAGGAATTGGGGAAGACAACTCTAAAGCTAAGAGAAATCAAGTTGAAGCCCCGACTTAGTGAAGCATTTTGGGTGGTAATAGGTGTGTCATACTTAATCTATGGTACTATTGAGTGCTTCAGACAATGTGTTACCTATTATATGGACTGTGTTGATGATATATTTCTGTTCTGGACAGTCTAGGTTTGAGTTAGTAGTGTTTATAGTACTTTCATAAAAGAGATTGATGCCAATTTAAAAACCATCAAAGTCTGGTCTTTTGTGGAGAGGGAGGGTTCTGCTACTTCCTTGTGTAATCTATTACTCAATAATTTAGAGAAAAAAGCAAATCAAATATAAGATTTGTTTACCTATCTGATGAAAATCCTGATTCATTTACAAGTGAGGTCTTTTCAGAGGAAGATAAAGAGTTCACGCAAAACCCCGAGAATATGGACATGCTGATCTGCTCTGTAATAGATTTTTATAAAGAGACTATCAATTCTCCTGACTCAGTCAAGCATATCTGTTGGCTGAGTTGGCAAATAGGGAGGATTTATTACCCACATGGGAAAAATTGACAAAGATGGACTACTTGATATTGCAAACTACTTTTTTATAGTAACCTCTTAAATATAATTGAAGAAATATTGATAAAACTTAGAATACATTCTTAAATGCCTACAAACAGACAATTTATTCATTCAAATTTAATTTTTATAGATCTACATTTACAAGCTTTACATTTTGATCAATATCAGTAATAAATGCACAAAATAAATACACAAAAATATCTTTTTTTTTAATATAGGTAGCTGATTATTAAAACAGTGAATAAGCGACACCTTACATTTTATAACACATAAACAAAATATACCATTTTCTGTTCTTTAGAGTACACATTTTGACCAACTTTAAGACAATTGTCCTACTTGCTCTGATGATACATTTTGCCAGTGCATTGTGAAAGTTTATCCTATTGATGTTTTTAGCAGTTTTGTTCTGTGCAGTAGGTGATGCAGCTTATTCTATGATTGATGTGTATTCTGAAAGCATTAGTTATTCATTTTGCTACAGTACTACCTGCAGACCAAGTGAGAGTGTGGTCCCATTTTACAAGGTACTCCACAAAACATAATGAAAGAGTGTTTCTTCCACAGGGAACTTACAGTCTTACAATTACATAGTTAGGAAGAATTGCAAGTATAAAAACGGTGCTGTTTTCTCCGGTAAACAAGGACAAGGAAGTTGAAACTTCATTTCTGTGGAAGTCTATGCTGTGTCTCTAGTTTTTTAGTGATTCTTATTATGTTCCTATTAACAGTAGCTACCAGTTTAAGAATGATTTGACATATGACAGAGGGGAAAAAAGGGACTTTGGAGCAATAGAGATATATGTTATTTTCACTTTCCTCAGCAAAATTCTTACTAACATCCCCTGGGAAAAAGCGTGCAGATCCATACTAGGACTTCTGTCTAACCTGGAAGGCTTTTAAGAACTGTTTTTAATCCTGTGCAGAAATTCTAAAATTTTCCAATGCATGTGGAGTGTCAAGGAGCTTAAAGGACCAGATGGTTCTTGAAGGCCAGGAAGCTGGGAGTTGGGCTGAAGAAGACAAGCAGTGGGACAAAGGCCTTGCCAGGAAGAGCTTGCTAGGATGGCAGCCAGGATCACTCCAGAATTTTGTCTTCTAATTTGAGAAAAAGCGAAATCTTCAGGGTTAAGTGTAGGGAAAAATAATAAATGATAAGGGCAGTTAACATCATAAATAGTGAATGAATGAAAGTTTGTAAAATCTTTTATTTGTATGCACATGTTCCAATATCTTGCTTTATCGCGGCTGTGCTGGAATAGTACTTTATATTAATTCAAAATAGTTTAAAACTAAATAATGCAGTTTTGCTTAGACATTTGTCATGGGACACAGCCCTGGAGGGAAGAGGGGCCCAAGAAAGCTGGTTGGTATTCAAGGGTCATCTCCTCCAAGCTCAGGAGTGATGCATACCGAAAAAGAGGAAAATGGGCAAGAATGCCAGGAGGCCTCCGTGGATGAATAAGGAGCTCCTGGGCTTTCTAGGGCACAAAAGAAAAGTCTGTAGGGAGTGGAAACTGGAACGGGTTAGCTGGGAGGAATACAAAGAGGTGGTCCGAGCAGCCAGGGACCAGGTTAGGAAAGCTAAAGCCCAGGTAGAATTAAATCTAGCCAGGGACATAAAGAGGAACAAGAAGAATTTCTACAGGTATATCAATGATAAAAGGAAGACCAGGGAAGATGTGGGCCCTCTCCGGAAGGGAACTGGAGACCTGGTCACGAGGGATGTGGAGAAGGCTGAGGTGCTCAATGACTTCTTTGCCTCAGTCTTCACTGGCAAAGGCTCTAGACACACCACCCAAACTGCAGAAAGAGAAGGTAAGAACTGGGAGAAGGAAGAACTGCCCAC
>WBMW01006344.1:13681-63443 GCA_013396635.1 Penelope pileata
TGCACCCTCAGCAAGTTTGCAGATGATGCCAAGCTGTGTGGTGCAGTCAACACACCAGAGGGAAGGGATGCTATCCAGAGGGACCTGGACAGGCTTGAGAGGTGGGCCCATGCCAACCTCATGAAGTTCAACAAAGCCAAGTGCAAGGTCCTGCACCTGGGTCGGAGCAATCCCAAGTACACATACAGGCTGGGCACAGAATGGCTTGAGAGTAGCCCTGAGGAGAAGGATTTGGGGATGTCTGTTGATGAGAAACTCAACATGAGCCGGCAGTGTGCGCTTGCAGCCCAGAAGGCCAACTGAATCCTGGGCTGCATCAAGAGAAGCGTGGCCAGCAGGTCGAGGGAGATGATTCTGCCCCTCTACTCTGCTCTCATGAGACCTCACCTGGAGTCTTGTGTCCAGTTCTGGGGCCTCCATCACAAGAAGGATGTGGAGCTGTTGGAGTGGGTCCAGAGAAGGGCCATGAAGATGATCAGAGAGCAGGAGCACCTCCCTTACAAAGGCAGGCTGAAAGAGTTGGGGCTGTTCAGCCTGGAGAAGAGAAGGCTGCAGGGGGACCTGATAGCAGCCTTCCAGTACCTGAAGGGGACCTACAGGAAACCTGGGGAGGGACTTTTACAAGGACAGGTAGTGACAGGACAAGGGGTAATGGATATAAACTGAAAGAGGGTAGATTTAGACTAGATATAAGGAAGAAATTCTTCACTGTGGGGATGGTGAGACACTGGAACAGGTTGCCCAGAGAAGTTGTGGATGCCCCCTCCCTGCAAGTATTCAAAGCCAGGCTGGACGAGGCTTTGGGCAACCTGGTCTAGTAAGCAGTGTCCTTGCCCAAGGCAGGGGGGTTTGAACAAGATGATCTCTAAGGTCCCTTCCAACCTGAACCATTCTATGATTCTATGTTTTCTTCTTTGGCATAAAATACTTGCACGTAAGATATTCAGGTAGCTTCTTACTTGATAAATAAAAAGTGTAAGTACTCACCATACTTATTGTCTCATACTGTTTGAGCATAAATCAGAGTTGCATCTCCAAGTCAGTAGTCAAAAATTCATATTCTGTGAACTTTCAGGAGACTCAGTACTTTGCTTCTTGATACTTGTGTAAGTGTATTCTAGTACTCATATACATCACAAGTAATTCAAGTCATCAAAGCAAATAGTGAAGAAAGATCCAGTTTTTTTTTAACCATATTTTAATAATATTTTTGTTATTAAAGAAGGAATCCTTAGACTTATCAATTTACAAAGAAGTTACTTGCATGTCATGCACTAGTCTTTTACAGGAAATTGATTGCATGTTGAATTTAGATGCTGTGTGGAAAGATTATTTCAGGGTACTGGACAAAATACTGGATCTGAATTCTAAGGTGACTAATTTTGTCCACTAGTTTCCTTATGAAGATATCAGCTTGTATGCAGTCATTTTATGCTCAGATTTTAGAATATTTTCTAAACAAATACTTTGTGTGAGCTATGCAAAGTAAGAAACTATCAACCTTAACAGAAGAAATCCTGACAAACAATTATTTTCATTTTAGCATTGACAATTATGTAAATGTTCCTTGAACAGCAATAGGCACCTTATATATAACACCTAATTATACCAATGTATTTACACACCTCCTAGAACAACATTTTATTTATAACTCTCCCACTCATTTAGAGACAAGAAAAAAGTAAAGCAGTATTTCACGTATGATTGCTTCATTGATTCATAAGCACAATATGAACTATTTGAACTTGAATGTTCACATGTACAGTGTGTCCACATTGCCTTCTGTTCTTTCCCTTTTCCAGTTTTCAATGAGAGACAACTTTTTATATATCAGTATCTAATAAAAATGCTTCTATGAAAAGAGAATTTCATTCCTGTGTACTAATTTTGGCTAGGATAGTTAATTTTCTTTGTTGTAGTTGGTACAGAGCTATGTTACAGATTTATGATGAAAATAGTGTTGATAACACGAGGATGTTTTACTTGTTGCTGATCAATGTTTACGCAGAGTCAAGTGTGGGAGAGTGCAAGAGGCTGTGAGGGGGCACAGCCAGGACAGCTGATCCAAGCTGGACAAAGGGATCATGCTCCACACTGTATGATAGCATTCTCAGCATCAAAAGCTGAGGGAAAGAAAGAAGAGGGTAGGATGTTTGGGGTTGATGAGCTCTGCTTTCTTGCAAGTGACTGAACACCTGTCTACTGATGGGAAGTAGCAAATGAATTCCTCATTTTGCTTTGCTTACACACACAGCTTTGGCTTAACTTACTAAACTGTTTTTATCTCATCCCAAAAGTTCTCACACTTTTACCTTTTCAGTTCTCTCTCCCATCCCACTGGACTGGAGATGGGCTTAACTGCCTATCAGGGTTAAAACAATATCCTGATAGAAATATTTTGAATATGCATCATACTATGAACATACACCCCCAAATTTTCTACATTTCCTTAGTTTTTGAAGTTATTATCGTCTTCTTGCTGAAAATTATTTCCACTAGGAATATGAAATCAAGAGTTATAAAACTATTTCACAAGGAGAAAGACCCTAACTCTCGTCTTCAACAAATTTTGTGTACTTACTTCTGGATTATCATCACATGCAGTAGCCTACCTTTTGCCCCTTTTGAGAACAAAGCATATTTCTCTGGACAAATAGAATAGTTCTATGTCTGTTATCATGGTCAAAGTCCTTGCTTAGTTCTGTGTTTAGGGTAATGCAGTTAAATAGTAGAAATGATGAATCAATGATAGTCTCATTGCTTTTCCAATTAGTCTGTATTATATTAAATACAACATTATGGTGAGTGACTGTGTATGTCTGAATCTTTCCATCTCTGAATTATCTGAATGACCTTGTGATGGAGCACAGAATTTGCAGAGAAGTAGGCATGTGATTAACAAGTATATGGTCTATTGTGTTTTTGTTTATTTGTTTGTTTGTTTTTCCTCTGCACTCAGGGAAACAGGATTTTTTAACTGTATTTTTTAGAAATAAACAAGGCATCTCTAATGAGTGCGCCTGAGAAACTTACTGAGAAACTTACCAGTTTCTCCGCCTAGAGGATGCAAACCTACATAAGCCAACATATTGAACAGCACTTGGCTAATGAGATAACATTATTACTTCATTGCAAAGCAGCTCACATCATGTTCTGAAGAGGTTGCTGAACTCTTCGCATTTCCTTTCTTTGAAACATTTCTTTACCAAGCTCTGCAATTGCCATTGAATCCTTGCTTTAATTTCTTCACTGTTTTCTATTCAATGAAACATTTTTTTCATTGATGATTTTGTGGGCTTTTTCCTGTTTGTTTGTTTTGTTGATTTTTTGGTTTTTGTTGTGTTTTTTTTTTTTTAACTGTTTTGTGTGCATTGGAAAATAGAATTTTTTAATTCACTCATTCATGAAAAGCAGAACTCATTTCTGTGCCCAGAAGAAAAATCTGAAATATAGATCTTACATTTGCATGCATCTATTCTGCTCTAATCTCACTCATTTGTATTTCCTGGCAATACACAAAAGGTAGGTTTTTTTTTAACCCTGTACTTTTGAGTTATTCAGTTAGAAGTCCTAACCATACTGTAGCAAAACTAACTATAGTAAACTGTTTTCCCTTCTGATTATCAAATAAAGAAACCAGTTTAAAAATTTATGTTCAGGTTCTTGCCATTACCCCAAGATTCTTAGCATAGATTGAATCACACAGTCAAAATTTAACTTCAGTAATTGTGATTGACTTGTTCTTCCTAAAACTTCAGGTGTGAAATAAGTATGACAGACTCTGGTCCATGATCTTGACATATTTCTTCTTTTTCATACAATTACAATTGTTTCTTTTTTCAGGCATGACAGTTCAATATTGCTTTACCAACACATACAAGGACTGAAATCCACTAAAATAGGAAGAAATAAGAAATTTCCACCATGAGGGATCAAAAATAGCTGAATAGAGTAAGGAACTAGAACATGGCTGAGAGCAGATCTGAAAATTTCTGGTTTTGACAGAAACCTTCCACTTTTCTGTACTTTTTTCTAGATTCTGTAAAACAAAACCTACTTTTTTTTTTTCAGCAACTGTTTGAGAAATTCAGGACAAAGTTCACCTCAGATTTGTAACTTAAATGTTTATGGCAATATAGGATCCAGAAAAAATATTCTGTCCAAACTTTAGATCAGAGCCTGGAACTTAGAACTCAGCGCTGATTGATTGGGAACATCACATGCAAGGAAGTTGGGGAAAGCCTTGATATAAAGCTATAATGTGAGGAATGCTGGAATCCACTTTACTTTTAAACTACAGGAAACAGTACTATTCTAAGAGGACTACTAGATGGATCGTGATTGGTTTTCATAAGAAATATATACAATATATTTGTGAGTGTCCTCAGTGGGGCTGATTCTAAGACTGAAGCACATGGCTGATACTTTCCCTTTTGGAAGATTTGTTTTCAAATTGGTTTTGGTAATTTGATTTCATGGAAAGAATAATGTCTAGGTAAATAATGGAGCTGAGACCAAGAGTGCTGATTTTGGAGCCCTAGAACAACAGAATATTTCAGATGACTCTCAGTTGGATGGTGGTATTTTCCCACATAAGTGCTGTAAAGATACCTTAAAGAATTGCAGAGCAACAACTTGCTTTCTGCATGTCATTAAGAGTGCTGGTGATATCTACAATGCATCTGTTCACAGGTATGTGCAGGCATCCCCGAGCAAGCTTTAAATCATATAGCCTGGGATTCTGTAGTCTCAAAGTCATAGCAGTGTGGGCTTCAGCTGCCAAGAACCTGTCAGTGTGCTGGTGGGCTTATGCAGTCTGCTGTAATAACTGAACTGTTTTGGTACATCAGATAGTTGAAGGATGATTACATGAGCAGTTCTGTGCACCTGAACGGCAGTGAACATCCTTCACTTTGTAGCTACAAAGAAGATCATAGTGTATAAACCTACATGTATGGAAACAATCTTAAGTAGAATATAACGTCTGCCTACAAGCTTGCACTCTGTTTCTTTCCAAAGAACAGAAGTACTGTTACATCTGCCGTCTGAAACTGCTTGTAGATGTGCAGTTCGTACAGTCCACATAACCACTGATCCCAGACCTCACAAGGCAGGGATGTAAAAACAGAGAACAATACTGATGTTGTGGCAGTCCAGACTTCTTCAGTCTTGTTTGCTCAGAAAATCTATGCTTTTGATATATTCTTAAAGAACAGCAGATTTTGAGTTCTTTAGTGTAGCAGTTTTCATCTTCACTTCTATTTTTACTCCATCAGGAAGCTGCTATGTTAAATACTGCTCATAATTTAGATACAGCCTACTTGTAGGGAGATATAAAAGAGATAAATAATTTTGAGCATGTTGTTAGGAGAACTAGAAAATGAAGATTTTGAATACCCAGTTCGTTCAGAATCCCCCACTGATATGTCTAACAACAGCATGTATTAAAAACATGGAGGATACATCTTGTAATTTTTGCTACAGTATTCAGATTATCAAAGATGTCATTAGGTACAGGTTGAAGTGGATGCAGTACCAAGAGCAACTGAGTGTCCAAGTCTCTTAAGTAGCTTAGGAAAATTGAGTCATGTAGTTACACCTTATATCTTTTGAATCATTGACATATGTATTACTCACTTCACTGATCTGAAAAGATAAATAAAAACAAAACTAGCACTTCCACTTACAGAATTCCTTCAACAAGGAATCTTTAAATGTGCACTCATTTGGCAGCAGCATTATCATAAGATGATTATACAGTGTATGAATGTTTATTGCCTGACTTTAAGATGCACAATGTAAGATTAACAATTGTAGAGTTTTTTCTATAAATGCTATATTTCTGCTATTGTGTTTGCAGAATACAGCTAGATAATAATTGATTCTGTGACAGGGACTGGCTAATTTGCCAACAGTATAGTATAAGATACATTTATACAGTCAATTACACCCAAGTGCATGGCCTATTTGCTTTATAATTTCATAAACTTGCTGGCAATTTAAATAAAAAAGTTCCATTAAATTATCATATCATGTGATAGAATGATATTGCCAAGTATATTAAACCATGTGTGTTCAGCCAGAATTAATTAAATATTATTACTTTTTTCTTATTAACACATTGAACCTATCCTTTCTACTCACTACTAGAAATAGAAGCCTATTAGTGAACAAAGTAAACTTAAGGGCAAAGTTTAAACATTTTCTTGAGGGTGTTTCATTAAGATTCCTAGTTCTTTTGTTTAAACATTTGCTCATGGTAAATGTACTTGTGTTGTGAAAATATTTTATGTTCTTAGATATGAATACTGGAAAAGTTTAAAGGTAATCTCGAATAATATTGTCATTTTAGGCAGATCTGATCTTACTTTTCTTATCCAACTTAGGAGTCTTGGAAATAACTCAGAATGTATTTAGTTTCTCTGTTTGTTCTGAACTTCGTTTCTTACTTGTTTTTTTCTTGTTCTGATGACCTTACGAAGTAAAAAGAAACATTAATGATCCATCTTGACCATTATCTGAAGTTTCCCCATCCCTCACTCTTAAACAGAGAAATAAAATAGAAAGTACCCATTTTATATGAAATGTATTAACAAAAGGGCTCAGATAAACTTGTTATTTGAAGCCAGAAATGACCAGTAAGAATTAACATTTTCGTATTACAATACAAATTGACCTACTGAGACAAAAACCAAAAACTTCTCAACCTCCTATACTGTACTCACACAAACATTCCTTCTCTTTTTCTCATCAGGTGTTAGATTTTCAGACTCTGTCAGTGCTCTCCTGGTTTTGAGACACATGGGATCATTTGAGTGAAGGCTTTATCTTCTCATTTTTAAAATACTTGTAAAAAAACCCAAATTTAAAAAGTGCAGCTTTGTAATTACTGACATGCATTTCATTTAATAAGATAGTGTGTTTGAAAGTGGATAAGCATATCTTTAACAGCAGTCTACCAGGAATCAGCAGAAATAATTACCGTCAAGATTTAATTATGTCAGACAAGAGTATCTGTCCTGAATAACAGTGTAGATGGTAGAAGCTGGCTATGCTGTATATTCCGTCCAGCTCTCTATATACTTTGGTTAAACAGTGTTAGCTGTTCTGCTGTGATTGACTTTAAATTGAATACATCAAAGCAATGAATAGAATTATGTGTAATACAAAAAAGCAGGAATATGAACAAAAATAATATTTTGGAGGAGCTGGGCCTGGCTCTTCTCTCACACCCAAGACATATATCAGAAATATCACCACAGATAAATGTGCGAGCAGCATTTTAAGAAAGTGTAAAGGAGATCAGAATTGGTCACACTGCATTTATGTGTAACGGTCTCTTCTTTAGTTGTTACTGCCTCTTAGGATGAACATCAGAAGTAATGTAAAACAATTTTGACTGTGATGATATTGACTTGTTCATTTTTAAGAAAAGCTTTCATCAGAACATTTCCAAACTGTGTAAAATACTGTAGTTTGTGTTTGTGCCAAACCAAAAATATGAAGTTTTTGATTATTCAAGTGAGTGATGTTATTGAGAAAAGCAAATCTGTAATCTGAGTAAATATTACACATCACTATTAAGAAAGCTTAAAAAAAGAAAGAAAAAAGAATTGTACTAAAGTTAATTAAGGCTTCAAGTAAAGCTTGCTTTTATTGGCAATTTTTTTGTTGCAACAAGAAAACGAAAAATTAAGAGGATGGTTGGCAGCAATATTGATATGCTAATGGATAAACATGCTAATTTAGAAAAAAACTAATCAGCAAAGACATTACTAATGGAAATGTACTGGAAAATGGCTAATGCTGTATGCAGACCTGGTATCTACAAAATTAAGAAGATCTCATTTCGTGTTTATAATTGTAACTTGAAAGCTAAGCCTTGATCTTCTCTCTGCTTTGCTTTGTTTAGTATTTAAAGACATTTCTGATGACCTGGCCTGGTACCATGACACCTGCTTAGCTTCTCTATAATTATGCTGCTAAAATTAAACATTCTGTTTACTCATAGGAGAGCTAAAAATTTTAAATTTTGTCTATCTAAGTTATTTGAAGGGACAAAGAGTCCCTTCAAATTAAAGACTATACTTGAGTCAGGCATTCTGACAGAGGTATGGTAGAAACTTTCTTTTTATCAGTACTATATGTATACTGTCTTAAGATGTGATAATGACACATTTAGGCGCTAGATTAACCTAGTTTGAAAATATTTAGCATTGGCCCTGCTTCAGCTACATCATAATCAATGGCTCTATTTGCAGCTGACTTAAACAACTAGTTCTAAGGATTTTCTCACATCCAACTGTCATTGGTGGGCCTTTTTTTATTTTTTTTCTGGAAAGGGCTGTTCTGAATGCATTTCTACCAGATACATGCTCTATTTCTAATTTTAGTTTGCATTTTAATTGTTTTTGTTCATGGTATCAAAGGTTCTGAGGTGCTTTTAAGTACCATAATCTTTTCTGAGTTGGAAATACTGTCTTTCACAGAACCACAGAATTGTAGGGGTTGGAAGGGACCTCTGGAGATCGTCTAGTCCAACCCCTTGCTAAAGCAGGTTCCCTGCAGTAGGTTGCACAGGAAAGCATCCAGACAGGTTTTAAATATTTCCAGAGAAAGAGACTCCACAAACTCTTTGGTTAGCTTGTTTGAGTGCTCTGTCACCATCAAAGTTAAGAAGATCTTTCTCATGTTCAGATAGAACTACCTGTGCTCCAGTTTGTGCCTGTTGCCACTTGTTCTGTTGCTGCACACCACTGAAAAGAGCCTGGCGCATGCACGCACTTGACCCTCACCCTTCAGATGTTTGTGAGTGTTGTTAAGATCGCCTCTCAGTCTTCTCTTCTCCGGACTAAACAGTCCCAGGTCTCTCAGCCTTTCCTCATAAAGGAGATGCTCCAAGCCCCCTATCATCTCTGTTGCCCTCCACTGGACTTTCTCCAGAAGTTCCCTATCTTTCTTGAACTAGGGAGCCCAGAACTGGACACAGTATTCCAGATGTGGCCTCACCAGGGCAGAGTAGAGAGGGAGGGTCACTTTCCTTGACCTGCTGGCCACACTCTTTTTAACGCACACCAGGATATCATTGGCCTTCTTGGCCTCAAGAGCACACTGCTGGCTCATGGTCCATCTGTCATCCATCAGGGCACCCAGATCCTTCTTTGTGGAGCTCCTTCACAGCAGGTCAGTCCCTAACCTACTATACTGATGCTTACAGTTATTCGTCCTCAGGTGCAGGACTCTACACTTGCCCTCGTTGAACCTCATAAGGCTCCTTTCCACCCAATTCTCCAGCCCATCCAGGTCTTGCTGAATAACAGCACCACCTTCTGATGTGCCAGCCACTCCTCCTAGCTTTGCATCATCAGCAAACTTGCCGAAGGTGCAATCTATCCCTATAAGGAGGTCATTAATGGAGATGTTAAACAAGACCAGACTCTGTACAGACATCTGGTGAACACTGCTAGTTACAGGTCTCTGTGCTTCTGATCATAACCATCTGAGCACTGACAGTCCATCAGTTCTCAATTCACCTCATCTATCCCACACTTCCTAAGNCCCAATTCTCCAGCCCATCCAGGTCTTGCTGAATAACAGCACCACCTTCTGATGTGCCAGCCACTCCTCCTAGCTTTGCATCATCAGCAAACTTGCCGAAGGTGCAATCTATCCCTATAAGGAGGTCATTAATGGAGATGTTAAACAAGACCAGACTCTGTACAGACATCTGGTGAACACTGCTAGTTACAGGTCTCTGTGCTTCTGATCATAACCATCTGAGCACTGACAGTCCATCAGTTCTCAATTCACCTCATCTATCCCACACTTCCTAAGCCTATCTATTGTAATGGGTTGTAATGGGAGATGGTGTCAAAAGACTTGCTCAAGTCAAGGTAGACAACATCTACTGCTCTCTTATCTACCCAGCCGGCCATGACATCATAGAAGGCTACCAGGTTGATCAAGCATGATTTGCCCTTGGTGAATCCTGATAACCTTCTTTTCTTCCACTTGCTTGGAGATGATACCCAGAATAAGTTGTTCCATCCACTCCCCAGAGACAAAGGTGAGATTGATTGGCCTGTAGTTTCCTGGCTCCTCCTTTTTATCCTTTTTTTAAGATTGGAGTGACATTTGCTTTTCTCTGGTCTTCAGGCACCTCTCCTGTTCTCCATGACCTTTCATAGATGATAGAGAGTGGTTCAGCAATCAATTCTGCCAGTTCCCTCAGCACTCATTACTCCATCCTGTCAGGGCCCATGGATGTATGTCAAGTCTGCGTGGATGATGTCTAACCAGATCCTCCTTGACCTTTCTACAGACTCTCATATCAAGTAAAGAACTAATGGATATCGCTCTACAACACTTTTCAGAATTTTGAAGGGTGTTGGGGAGATGCAGAGGACAAAACTCGAGTGCTTATAGCCTGTAATGTTGAAAATGACAGAAGGCTGAAAAGGATTCAGCGTAGTGGGGAGGCAGTGTTTGAAGGTCTGTGTTAATGTGAATGCAAAATTCAAGGAAAAATTTTCACTCTACTAATCCTGCATATGAACTTAAAACAATTTTCAGAGCTTTCAAGTAGTTTCATTTCCCTCTTCATTAAAAGGAAACATTGTGATATGCTGGGATTAAGACCGCTTTTAAACACACACAACATATTTGGAAGGAAATCTTTCCTCTCTATCTCAGCCAACCGATCATTAAATTTTACCTTTCTCTAAGTTAATGTGTTTCAAATGGCACAGATATAAATAAGTTTAGTCAAACTAGTGCCGACTTTTAAAGATTATATATTTGGGTTTCATTGTGTTGTGTCATGTAAATCATTGAGAAAAAGTTTTCTTTAAAATGAAGCGTACTTGTCTTATGGTGATATGAATATATTGTACAGAGTTAAGTAACTTCAAAACAATTTAAATCAATTACTGTGTTTTCCAACATAAAGCTAGGCCATAAGATTTGTTGACACTGGAAAATCGCTTAAGTTCAATATTTATAGAGTACACCTAAAAAGGTGTAAAACGCGAATGTTTTAAGTAAAAAGAATTATAAAGAATTTTCATGTTCTAATAAATCCAGGATTTCAAATTTTATGACCTGAACCAGTAAATAATTAGTATAACTATCCAGCTAAATTTTAGTCCTCCAGAAGGTTATAGAACAAATCTTCCTCGAAGCCATTTCCAAGCACGTGAAATTCAAGAAGGTGATTAGGAGCAGTCAACATAGATTTGCCAAGTACAAATCAAACTTAACCTGAGTGTCTTCTGTGGTGAGATGGATGGCTTTGTGTATAGAGGAGCGGTGGATGTGGTATGTTCTCACTTCAGCCAGGTCTTTCATATGGTCTTCCACAATATTGTTTTAGACAGACTGGTGAGATAAGGATATGTGAATGATTATGCGACTAGAAAATTGTCTGTACTGCTGAGCTCAAAGAATAATGGTCACTGGGAGAAAGTCTGACTGGTCAAAATAATGGTGTCCCTTAAGGATCAATGGTAGGGCCAATATTTCTAAATCTCTATAAATCACTTGCACAATAGTACAGAGTACACTCTCAGTGAGTTTGTGAGTGATACCAAACAGAGGGAGCAGATGATAAGCCAGGGGATAGGGCTGCTATTCACAGGAACTTCAACAAGATGGATACATTAACAAGCGAAGAATGTAGAACTCTGATAGAAAGCATTAGCATATTGAAGAATTACAGTTGACATTGCTATCTGAACTCTGGGGAGCTCTTTCAGGTATGAACACATCAATGTAAAGATGTTTAAATGTCTTCACTAGCATTGCAGCATTCACTGAAACTCCTTCCCAATCTTCCACTAACTGCATATATGTCCCTATCTCTCCAGATATATTTTCCTTGCAGTCCTGTATTTTCCTCTCAAAGGATGCTCCAAAGATTTATATTTTCACTTAAAAGACTTAGCTTGGCTCTCCTTCTCACTAAGAATCGTGGGCAGCCATGTTCAGGAGTTCCTGGAACTAGATAGTAGGTATTACTGAATGATTAAGGACACTTCCCTGTTTTAGCAATACTGAATAGACTACCCTCTGAAAAGCAAAAACCTATCTCTCTTCACTTTAAATATTCAAAAGGAGTCTACAGCTAAGAAGTACATATGAAATGTGCACCAATTCAAAGTACAAATCGCATCAACAACACTATTTCAGAATTGTTATCTAAGTCTTCCTACAGCAAATTTCAGTGGTAGTATAAAAGGAAGGATTAAAGCATGAATGGCAGCTAAATTATTTCTAAAGGACTGTTTAACCTAATCAGCGATAATGAACCTTAATGGTTTAAAAAGTGTTTATAAATGACCCAATATTAGTCACAGAAATTCATACTCAGCTCTTTGCTGTATTCTGAAGACAGAAGAGACCATTTTTTCTCCCACTGTTCACATAGGTTTTTTTTAAAATTTTTCTTGTTGACATCAATGCTTTTCATCTTTTGCTTTAGACATACTGTCAAAATGTACAATTTGTGGTGGTTCTTCCTGTAGAAACATAAGGATCATACTGTTCCTAACTAGGTGACAGACCACATAGTCTTTTATGAATCCTTTTGGACTTACTGTTGATGATGTCTACTGATATACCATTTTGTATTTACCTCATTCTTTCCCAGAATAGAACATCATTACACTAGATAGCAAGTTACATACCACCATTTAAAATGCTATTAAGTACAGATGTCTCTCTTATAGTTATAATTCTATAGGTACTTAAATAAATGAAATACTGTAGGCCTTTTTACAGAATGATTTTTCAGTAAGGTGACACACATTACTCAAGCATAAGAAATACAAATAGCTGCAAGATATTTATGCCTTTTACAGGCATACTAACCTTTTTAGAAAATGGCTATAATTTGAAGATATAATGTGAAGGGAGTGTTCTTAATGCTACGTTAATTACAAGGGCTCTCTTTCATTCCCTTTTTGGAGACATTTTTGTATTTTTATATGAAAAGATGCGTATAATATTGTGGCAATAATGAGCTTAATGTAACTGCAAGATATCACAGGAGGTTGTATCAAAATTTCAAGTAGAAATAGCACCAGAAAAATCGTCTATACCCCTGAAAAACTTTCTGTCATACACTGAAAACCTTTTCCTCACCACAAAGTGGCACTGTGTTATTTGTAGTTGGCTGTTCAAGCCACATTAAAAATCCTTTGGGCCAAATTTATTCTCAATATAGTCTTATTAAGTCAGTGGAGTTCCATGTGAAATGAATTTGGCCCAGAGTTTTAAGGACACCTGATTTTAAAGTATTACTGTAAATTTCCTTTGTGGAGGCCCAGGAGAAAAATAAAAATGTTAGTGTTTAATCTTGCAAGCAGCTGACCCTTTCATTTGGTGTTTGACTGTTTCATTATAATTTTTTCCTACCAAATTAGCCCTTGTTTGAAAGGATCATCTTTTCTATTTCAGCAGAATTATCAGTAAATTTTGATTTAAAAATGGATGAGCTCTGTGCTCTTTCTGTTCAACTTTAATTTTCATTAAATTAATTTTATATATTTTAAAATGTGTGCGCATATAACAAAATCCACTATTGAAAACCTTGTTGTGTAGCAGCAAAATATGTCAAGGTATAAAGAACAGAAGATGATCAGGTTTGTCCAAAATCAATCTTTATTTCTTGTTTCCTTACACTAATAGAAGAATAAATAGGCAATAAATATTCACAATAAATTCACATAAATAATAAATAATAAAACACAATAAATTCAATAAATTGTGAATATTACAATTAATTTAAATATTGTAAGCGTTAAGAAAATTGTCTTGAAGCTTAAGAGCAACAATTTTATAAAAAACTTGAGTCTGGAGCAGCTAAATTGTCTCTTAAAATTCAAATCTACCCCTGGCAGAAGATTTATTTCTAAAACTTGTCCTGATCTAGCATGTTCTAACCGTATGTAGTCCTAGACTGTAGCTGAATCCACAGGAGATAACTTTGGAACTAGAACTGTGCAGTGCTGTGAGAGTCAACTCAGCAAAGAGAATGTTGTAGTCTTGGCATCATCGACAATATACTGCATATATACATGACTTGATTTATCTGGCAAAAGATCGACCATCTCTGTACCGATACCCATTTTAATATCATTCTTCGCAATGCTTTCTGCATGAATAGCCTCCATGGATAGCATCATGGATATAATGCAGTTACTTGCATGATTATTTTTATACAGCCTGAACATGAAAGAACAATAAATCTCATCATGATCCCAAAGTTTACATACAGAAATGCTTCATGCTTGAAATTTCATTGTGCTTTTTCTCTTGCAGAGTCACAGAACCATTGTTCATGGTATCAAAGGTTCTGAGGTGCTTTTAAGTACCATAATCTTTTCTGAGTTGGAAATACTGTCTTTCACAGAACCACAGAATTGTAGGGGTTGGAAGGGACCTCTGGAGATCGTCTAGTCCAACCCCTTGCTAAAGCAGGTTCCCTGCAGTAGGTTGCACAGGAAAGCATCCAGACAGGTTTTAAATATTTCCAGAGAAAGAGACTCCACAAACTCTTTGGTTAGCTTGTTTGAGTGCTCTGTCACCATCAAAGTTAAGAAGATCTTTCTCATGTTCAGATAGAACTACCTGTGCTCCAGTTTGTGCCTGTTGCCACTTGTTCTGTTGCTGCACACCACTGAAAAGAGCCTGGCGCATGCACGCACTTGACCCTCACCCTTCAGATGTTTGTGAGTGTTGTTAAGATCGCCTCTCAGTCTTCTCTTCTCCGGACTAAACAGTCCCAGGTCTCTCAGCCTTTCCTCATAAGGGAGATGCTCCAAGCCCCCTATCATCTCTGTTGCCCTCCACTGGACTTTCTCCAGAAGTTCCCTATCTTTCTTGAACTAGGGAGCCCAGAACTGGACACAGTTGCTCAATACCTTTTCATATTAGTCTAAGCTACTGTAATCTTACTTCTGTAGAGTATTTTTATATTAGGTGTCACTGAATTGGTGTGCTGATTATGAAGTCACTGCAGTTTAAGATCATCAATAAGGTCATTCCAGCAACATTTAAGAACAGATCTGTTAGTTCTTAAATTCATTGTTAATTTGTTGTTGACATCTATGTTCATGACCCAGTTGGCATTTTGAGACTGCATCTGACTTTTTCAGTTGATAAACCTTACGCCATGATGATGAGTCCTATGAGAAAATTCTGTAGCCACTGCATTTATTATGTTTTTGTCCTTTTCGCTTGTTAAAAAAAGCCTTCAGGTTCATTATTTCTTTGTTCCAAAACTTGAGGAGAAAAAAAAATTTTTGGACTATGAATGTGCTTTTCTTCCCGTTTCGAAAAAAAAGTGACCCCTCATCTGTAGCTTGCTGTAGGATATATTTGTTTTGAATCTGTTGGCTGACATCCACAGTGTTTCTAAATAAGGAATAGGAGATAAGAACTTGTGGATTTAGTATAGACAACATTTTCATACAGGTTACACAGAGATGTTTTATATTAAGCAAAATTGCATCCAGTATAAGAAAAAGCTGTCCTTAACAAAGACATAAAAATACAAATAAAGTATTTTGAATGCATATCTACATAAAATAATATTATTTTCTCAAACTACCTTAGTAAAAAGCTATATACTCTCAACTGCAGTAAAAGTAGTAACTCTCTTCCTATACTATCTTCCAGGAATAAGAAATAAAACTGAATAAAGTCTGCTGTATTTGATTCATACTAAGTAACAATAGTAGCAATATTTATTAAAGAAGCAAAATCTATGTTAGCCAATTTTGCCAAGAATTAATATTTGAGCTCTTTCCCCTTTGTTGCTCTTACTAAACTACCTGTGAACTTGGGGCAAAATTCTGCAGGCAAATAGCATAATCTGAGTGTTAGAATATTGAAACTAGGCCAAAAAAACATACCAAAAGATTAGTTAAAATGAGTAGAAATGTTAAACCTCTGATTAATGCAAGATAGAGCATGTCTCTGTGAGTTGGTGAGGATGTTTAATATGTACCATGTTTCTAAAAAAAAAAGCCTTCATCAGGCGTCTGCTTCATGCTGCAGGTACAAAGGATAATACATAGTGTTACTTGAGTTTGTACAGTGATAAAGGCTAAGATGGCTCACCACTTTGTCTTGAATGTTATGGTGAAATAATCCATCTCCACCCTGCCCCCTACCCCACATTGCTTTCTATATATACTTTCTCAACTGACTACACTCTATGGGTATTATCTCACATCTGCGGTACAGCACATATTTATCCTACAGTTCATATGTGGTAACAAGAGTTTTGTAGAAAATTCTGTGCTTGTTGTCTGAGATTCTATATCACAGAGTGCTGAATGCTGGTTCACACCAAGTCTGTGAGGAGGCTTGGAGTCATACCCGTGATTTACGAAGACTACAGCCTACGCACACCTACTACTTACCCATACTTAAAGAGATCATAAAAACCTAAGTAGATGGCACGGTAACCTAAAAATGTAGCACCTGGGGTTTTTCACATTTTCTCAGGACTTTTTAACTCTTCTCCTATATAATTTTGTTTGTTTGTTTGTTTGTTTTATGGGTTGGCTGACCAATATATGCACTGCATGCAAGAAACGTGCTTATTTTTTATATCAGTGCCGGTATCTCCCACACACATCTACATAACCAGCAGTGACCTACATAAACTCTCACCAAAGTTTCTTTATATTGTATGTGTCGAGCTGCAGGTGTTTCTGTGCTAGTCAACAAAAGTTTTTTCAACAAAGCTTGTTTTCCTGCTTCTTTCAGATTAGAAAGCTTGATGAAAAAGAAGCAAATCCATATGATTTTCAGAAATAACAGTTTTGTGATCCACTGTTTTGAATAGGTATTGAGAATGTACTGTTTCATGATGATATAATTCCTTTATTATATTTAAGGAAAATTGAGGGCAGGTTGTTGCTACCATAATTAATTCTCTAATACTTCTTCTTCCACAATTCAAAGTACAGAGCTCAGAAGCTCAGTGCTGGGGTTGTTGCTACAATTATTCTAGATCCTAACTTAGTGTTTCCTGGATCCTGTGTTTGTGGGTTTTTTTGTAAGAATTTATTTTATCTTTTATCATTGCTAAAATTATGGGCATTACTCTAGTTGCTTTAAACATTTAAACATTTAAACATATCTCTATGTTCAGAAGCACTCTTTAGAATTTGCGCAAGTGTTGACACTAAGTCTGCCTTTGACTTGCGTAGTCCGATTGGGCTACAGAAGAACTCTAAGGGGATTTAGTCTCAGACAATAAAAATCCAGTGGAAGAAGTGTTTGCATATGGTTTTGGAATTGGAAGAAAAGCATGAGGAGCTGTGGAGATACTTGGGAAGTATAAGAAACACGTTTACACTTTTCTATTACTTCCTTTCATGGTTGTTTTTTTTTTTTTTTTTCCCAGACCAGTCTCGTAACAATTGCTGTCAGGCAATCTATGTGTTCTATCATTTGAACTTGTCTCAGAGGCTAAATAGAAAAATATATATAAATATATATCATTCATCAGAAACGTCATTTCAAGTTTTGCAAAGCCATATAAGTAGAAAAAAAAAGTAGGAGTGATCAAAATATTCCACCACCCATTGACTGAGTTGAAAATATTCCAGCTAGCATTCTATAAAGTGTGTTACCTCAAAGCAAAAAATCCAGCATACTTCAGTGCTATTCCCTGAGACTGATCTTGAATACCGATGAATGCATGGGCTGTGCTCAGGTTCACAGATTTTTATGATAGGCTTTATTGGAGTTGGGAACAAGAGTACAGTTGCCTTAAGTCAGATAATAACCAAAGAGCTTAAAAGTGAAAGCATGCATTATTTCAAAAGGACGTTGCAAGGCATGAATTTTCAGCTTCCTGTTCAACAAATGAAAAAACAGCAGCTTGGGCCTAATTCCTTGTCCCTTTAAAGTCAATGGGAGTTTGTACCCTACAGTTTAGGCTAGCAGTTTATATTGTGTATTTGAAATGAAACGTGACAGACACTAAAATTACCCTCCCTGATGAAACACTTGAAAAACAAAATACTTTCGAGTAATGGGGGAGACAGGATGAATTCAGAAATCTGTCTACTTATTGTGCACTGAAATATTTTATTATTTAGGACCCTTGCTCCATTTTGAAGTTAAGAATGACACTCCATCATTTCCTTCAAGCAGCATATCTTCAGACACCTGTCTATTGATGGACCATGAGTACTGCAAAATACATGTAGAAAGATACTGCTCAACTGTAAATTTGAACGCTCTTCATGAACAATCTCACTTGTCTCAGTCCCTCATCTCCCCTCCCTACCAAAACATTGCATTCTCTCTTGCAGTAAAGATGGTTTATAATGGCAATAAGGTGCTTAACTCTGGAAGGTAGTATTGCTCATCTTATCTTTGTGTCATGCAACTCCCACTGTATTATGATAGCATATGTTACCTCTTTGTCATGAGATATTGTCTAAATGCAGCACATTTTTAGTTATGTTTAGACAACAACCTCCTTCTCTTAAAAAGAACCATGAGCAGTGCTAGACTGACCATATTACAATACAGTTTCGGTACTGTAAAATAATTCCTTTTGGTCTTCCTACTTGGATTTTCCTTCCTAAATACTTAGTTGACAAATATAATCCATAAATTGTATGGGCATTTGAAGCATTTTGCCATGTTGTGCTGAAATAACTATTCAAACTGCCTTTGTACATTATAAGAAGAAAATTTATTTTCTCTCCACCAGGAAAATAGCTGAGATCAAAATAAGACCAATTCCAGAAAAATAGAAAAACATTCATTTCCAGTTCCCTACTGTTCCACTCAACAGCAGATACTGAAAAAAAAAGTTATAAAAATGGCCTATCCTCAATATTTTTATAGTGCTTTTTGTAATCCTTCTATAAAGAAGTCAGAGAGAATGAGGAGAGAAAGAATATTGTTTTAGCATACTGAAAGTCCTACAGATTTTGATTCTGTGTTCTGTGTTCTACATAACGCCGAAACTGGCAAATTTTATGTAGGGTGTCTTGTATTTTCTAGATATAAGTACTCCGCATAGACAACAAGTGTTTGTTTATATATTTATTATCAGACTTCTGCATGAGAATGGTGTAGTCTCTTGGAGTCTTTTTTTCTTTTTCTTTTTTCTTAATTTAATATTAATGTGGAAGAGAATATTTAAAATTTGTTTATGGATAAACATAAAAACTTCTGCAGTCTCAACACTGCAGTATGCTGAAGCGTAATTATTATATAAAATCAGATGTTTGAGCTCCTCTACCACCATGGTTTTTATTCACATTTTTTTCTCCCAGGAAATCCTGGCAGTATTTTGCATCCTGACAGCATTTGAGGAAAGTTCTTCTACACTGTATTTTTTTTTAATTTCTGAAAAGTTACAGTTATCACTGCTAAATAGTCTGAGATGTCAAACTCTTAAGTTGCTTACAAAAGTAAGCCTCATATACTAAATGTTACTGTTTTCTTGGATTACCATTAAATCTGTCTTTATATGTTGTGTCAAAACTGAATCTTTGTGAGGTATGCTGTTTAGGGACTTTTAAATCTTTTTGAAGCTGAAGAAGTTCATAACTCATATCAATTAAAACCAAAGAATACCAAAGTCTTTGTAAAATAATAATTGCAGAAATCTATAAACAAAGCAAAGATTTTACAATTGGCAATTAAACAAGAGGTTCCCATTTCAAGAGTGAAAATTAGCTGTAAATGTTCTGAATAAGAAGGAAAGTCAGAAGTCTGTTCAGAGAGAAGATGCATAATATGTAGCTGAATAGAAGGCTTCCTTTGATTACAAAATAGATTTCTTGATAAAAACAGAACAAGCAAAGGAAAACCTACTAACTAGTAAAGTTGCCAAATTATGAAAAATTAATGGAGATAACGGATTTTGCACCATACTTCAACATAGCTTTCTGGTTAAGTACAATTGGATTTGACTTATTGGCTAGAAACAAGACAGAAGCAGAAAAACATTAAGTAAACTAGATCTCATAAACTAGGATTCTGTGAAATACAATCCAGGTTAGCCTGTATAATATACCTCTAATTTTCAGAAAGAGTGATGCAAACATAATAGGAGCATATGTTCTTATTCTTTCTGATAAGTGAACCAGATTAATCTTGCTTTGTGAGTGAAAATGCTATGAAGTGCAAAACAATAATTCTTAAAACAGTCTGTAAAGTTTGGAAGTCCTATGTTAATACAAAAAGAAATTTGGGGTAATTTTTCAATTCGGAGATGATGCATTGTGTAAAGATATATCTGCAGCCTTAGATGTAGGTGATACTTGCTATAATATACTATATATTATATAGTATATTTATATATAATATATATTATATAATATATATATTAATGAGCTCATGGAGAGATCAGCTTTCAATTCAAGTCCTGATAAAAATGTCATGGTTAAAAGATAAATAATCGCTGACAAAAACAGCATGAGTTTAGTAGCACACTTTTTGTTTTATGAAAACCAAGAATCTTAAGTAGCGTTCACTTCTTATCATTCATTTCTTTATTACAAATGCACACAGGTCACTCTGAAAGTAATGCCTCCTATTAATTTCCATGGAAACTGCAACAGATACAAAGAGCAAGACAACACTATCAGACAGAGCAAATTCTCAGCTACAAAACATTCTTTTTCAACAGTCACCACCATTAGCTATGCATTTTTGCCAACAATGGATGAGCCTGCATATCATGCTCATAAAAATCTGAACCAGCAGAGGTGACCCACTGATTCACAGCTGCTATGACGGTGCCATTGCTAGGAAAATGTTACCCACACAGCCATTCTTTCATCAGCCTGAATGGATGGAAGTTGGAAGGCATCAAATCCAGACTATATGGTGTGTGTGGTAGGACAGTTTAGCTAAGATTGGCAATGTACTCCATGGTCTTCAAACTGGTATGGGTCCTGGTATTATTGTGTTGCAAGAGGAAGTTTGTCTTCTTCTCTGGCCTGACTCTGGAAGTTTGAGCCTTCAGTTTAGTCAACATCACGATGGAGCGTTCTGAGTTGATGGTTTGTCTGGCTTCCAGAAAATCTGTAAGGATCACCTCTCTCACACCATCCCAAAAGACAATGTACCTCTTTACCTGCTGAGGGCTGCATCTTGAACTATTTCTTTAATTGGGAATACACATGTTGCCACTCTATGGACTGCCATTTTGACTCTGTCTCGTAGTGGTGACACTACATCTCGTGACCGGTAATGATGTGATACAGGAAACTGTCACCTTCAACCTCATATTTGTTCAGTAGGTCCTGACTGAGTTGCATACAGTGTTCTTTCTGTTCCTGTGTGAGCATTCATGAGGTCTACCTGGCACAAACTTTGCAATATTCCAACATTGCCACTGTCAATTCTTACACGCTGAAGCCATTATTCAGCTCTGTACAGTTCCCTGGTTGTAATTTGGTGATTCATGTGAATGAGCTGATCAAGACATTCTTCATTTCATGGTGTGACAGCTGTGCATGGCCATCCAGAATATGTCTTGGCTTTCACATCTCTGTTCCCACTGCTGGTATGCAACATCCGTTGCCTTACTGTGCAGACATCCACTGTTTGGTCTCCATCAATGTTCTTCAAGCATCAATGAATTCCATTCCCATTGGGATGCCATTTATTCCGCATAGAGGAACTCAGTTCCACACCTTTGCTTCATACATGCTCCTATGTCAGATGAAATTTTGTCAGACTGCTCCTCTGCTGCCATATACTGCATGGGAACAAAATGTCATGGAATATTGGCAGGGAGATCCAACCCCTCCTGTCATACCTCCAACATCCATCTCTGACATTGTAGGCCAACATAATAAAATAAGAAGCATAACTTTCAGAGCAGCCTGGAAAACTATTTCAGTAGTTTTATTGGGAGAAAATATCAGATACCTTGAAGCCTCAAAAGTCATACTATTTATAATATCAAACTGACAAAGTCCCAGTCTATTCACCAGAGTCATTTGTAAATATACAATTTAGTATAAAAGGCCTTAATTTGAAAAATCACAATTCTAAACTGCAGTTTTTCTACACTTAGAAGCCATGATGAATAGGTATTTTTAACTATTAAAAAAAAAAAAAGTGTTTCAGTTCTTATATGGTCATTTACTTCCTTTCAATTAGGAGCAGTTTTATGATACCCTAATCTAACTCTAATTCCAACCTAGCAGACGTGGGTTGCAGTAACCGCTGTATTCTTTTATTTCTAGGTCAGCTTCCAAGACATATAGTAACTTTAAGCCTTGATGCAGAGACAAGTATATTCTGTTTGTTTTGAAGAAATAAAGCTCACAAATTTATGTAAAGTGTAATAAAAAGGAAAAGTTGTTGCCATTATCATTAAAAGTAGATTTAACAGATTGAGCTGAACCGATTGCTTTTGACAGCACAGAGCACATATTTTCAGTGAACTTTTTATATCAATTTTTCTTGCTGAACTATTTACTCTTGCTGGTTTAGCTAGATTTTGACTCCCTTGATTGTTCATATGGGAAAGAGATGATGACGTTATATTTAATTTTTGTTACTCCTGTGTGTGCAGTTTGAGATGTTCTGTGTGATGTAGTCTGTTAATATAATATTATTTAAATTCTCTCTCATCCCTAAGTTTGTGCCTATGTTATTTTATAAAAATGAGGAAACCCTCCCAAAAATACAAAAAGAATTGCAGTAGGAAAGTAAATGACACAAATATGAAAAAAGGAAATCTTATATGTTAGAAGATGCCTTTTCTGTTTTACTGCATGATATTCAACCATGATCCAACATGTGCTCAAAGTTTCTGCTAACTTCAGTGAAGTTCCTAGTTCCTAGAACTCAGCAGTCACTTAGAATAACAGACTTAAATGTGCGTGCATATTCTAAAGAGAATCTGAGCATACTGTAATACATTTAAAGATTCTATAGATCTTTCTAAAAAGTTTAGCTTGGTCCTGCTCCATTCACTGTTCCATTTATTTATAATCCCAAAGCTGATTCTTACACAGAAGTGTAAGGTGTAGTTTCTGTATTCTGTATTAGGGAAAACGTAGCTCTTAACAAAAATGAATTTTAAATGTCAATATAAAAATACAGACTCCAAAAGTACTTAAATAGTTTATTCAATAAAGAGTTGTAACACTATCAGTGATTTTAAATGATCAATATAGCTGATTGGGTGAGAATCCTTCCAATGGTAATGCAACCAGAAGAGCTATGAGACAACATTCAAAACTATTTTGCCAATCTTATTGTGGGAAAGAATGAGAATATTTGTTAATACCCATTTCACAAGAACTTTTAATTAGAATTCTTGTCAGCTCAAACTTCAAAAGTGATCTCAGTTGACCAATGACTTGGAAGAATAGCCAGAGAACCACATAGAGATGTCCTCATCTGTATCCAGACATGAAAATTAATATTCAAACAAAATTTGGATTAATTGAATCAGATTCAGAGAAAAAAAAAAAAACATAAAAATTTGAAGAACAAAGAACATTTTCAGAGGAAATATAGCCAAAGTTGCCAGAGGAATTCTGTTGGAGGGTGTTTCAGCTAATGCTTAAAGAGTGGTTTCATACCATATAAGAAGGTTAAGTCCTTTCTGGCAACCTATCTAATATTATGAGAGGGTAGCGGGTATTCTCTAATAGAAACAAAACACATTTCTGAAGAGTGAACTCTTACAGTCATCCTGTTTACTGCATGAATATCCAAAACAATCTATCATTACTGCACATGCTATGAGCCATTGCCAATTTCTTTGGAAAGCATAACCAACTTATGTTTAAAGAAAGGTTCTGCACTTATGCAGAAAACTGTCAGTAACAAGAGCTCAGATGTATATATAACAAGAATAACCTTTTAAATAAGTCTGTGATGGTTAAGTGATACACTGAGATGTGTACAGGAAATACACACATACGAATATCGCCTTCTTGTATGATACTTGTGAGGCTCATAACTCTGAGAGAGAATAAGAGACACCAAAGTGTGTCTCAAAGTCTTTCTTCAGGCACTGGAAAGAGGTCTAAAGAAGACAGATGAAGGACTAAGCATAACACGTGAATGAAAGAGCAGTGTTCACTACAGAAATACTGCCAACATGCGGGAGAAAATACAGATAAAACACTATTTATAGTCTGTTGGAGCAAAGGAGAGTGAGAACTTTGGCAAGAGATAAATGGTTCATGCTTTAGGCAATGATTTACAGTGCAAGGGATAGGAGAAGGATTATTTAGCCAGGGACAGATGCAAGGTTCAGTATAGGAAGTAAAGAAAAATAATTCCCAGTCTTTTATTTGTTATGTCATGTGTATGATGTTCTCGTTTCCGATTTTCAAACATCCACAGCTGACAATACAGTTCTTTTTGAAAATGTCAGTCTGATGTTTCTTGAGCGGACTGAAACCTTCTTTCTGCTATATCAGTGAGGAAGAACTTAAAAGAAAATGATACTGCTTGCTGGTGAAATTAATCCAGTCCCTTCAGAGCTGAATAGGACTGAAGTAACCCTTTCAATAATGACGTGCATCAAAGGTCTTTGTAGTGCTTCTAGAAATGTGAAGTCCAATGAAATGAGGAGAAAATCTTGGGTTAGTTCAGATCTACAGACTAGGTACGGATTTCTGGACCAATCCATACTTTTTTTTAGAACAGATTTGTTTCTTTATTGGATACAATAATTAGTACAAACAGAATGTGAACATTCAGAAAGGAGACCAGATGGGCTAAGTGTCCTTCTACCTCTTTATAAAAAAAAACTGGTTACAAAAAAAAGCAAAATCCTCTTTACTTAATGTGGACCTCTGTCTCTGGTGTGTAAGTCCTCTGTGTCCAAAGATAATTAGCACTTTATAATGCTAATTATTATAATTATGTCTGAGAAAAAAATCATTAGGGGGTAGGTCTGTTCAATGATTTTCAATTGCTCCTTCTATTCAAAAATAAGGTCATTTTTCGATTAACTAGTTTTGGAAGCTCAAAGCTGCAAACTGTATTACAGCAAATCCTTTGATTGTTTATTTCCTCATTTAAGATACTTTGCAAGGCAGTCAAAGACCTAAATAAGAGAAAAGAAAACAATGTCATAAAATGTGGCTGGTACAAAATTATCAAGTCTTTATTGCTTCATGCTGCCAATATGAAATACATATATATATGTCATATTTTGACATGAGTATGTGAATCCTGTACTGAAAGAAGCTAAGAAAAGCTACTATAAAGTTTCTTCTCTCACATATATTTATTTGAAATGCCAGAAGAAGTAATAGAAAATTGACAGGTATAACTTGCAGAATGTTACTAGGAAATATAAATGTGAACTGAAAGTAAAAAAATGTAAATTGGGACATCATACTGGGCGTGAAACAACCAGGTGAATAGAAATTTCTGGTGTTTTGTTGTTGTTTGTTTGTTTGCTTGTTTGTTTGTTAGTTTGCTTCATCTAATTCAACAGTATTTGCACAGAGAGGATAGTTCAGCTGTCAAATACTACAACTTTCAATCATTTTCGGATGTCATATGAAAGTATGGCAGAAATCAATATTCTGACCTGTACTTAAATTCTAAAAGGTGATGCATGCTGTATTTGTTCCTGAGCATAGGGAATTCATGTTATTGGGGAGCTAGAAAGATAATTTGCTGTGAATGAATTTCACTTAATTTGATTGTAGAGCAGGGAACCAAGCTGGGAATTGCTTTCCCAGGAATATAAAGAGGTAGGGGAGAAAGAATGTGGTGAGGTTGAATAGGTTGCACTGCAAATAGAGTGAGAGAGATGCTTATTTAAAATAAGAAACGAAAGCAATTAAAAAAAAAAAACACAACCAGGTGATTTCTAGAAGGGAACATAACATAGTTGTCAATACAATAAGCAAAATCACTTGTTAAGATGTTTTACATATTCTAGGATGCGTATTAACAATGAAAAACACACTTTTCAGCTAGGTATAGGGGCTAAAATAAGGTGTGCTTTGTGATTTGTACAGGCTCAAACTAGTGAATTGCACTGAAATACACTTTCTGATTCTGAAAAACCTTTTTTCTGTTCCTTAATTTAGGCTGATAAATCATATTGTCCTAAGTATTAGGGGGCAGAGAATAAATACTACATAACTTCTGCCATGTGGCTCAACTGTTTCGAGACAAAAGTAGCTTAACCATACATACCGTATACCATAAAAAAATTGGCAGATAATTTTCCCACATAAAAATGTGCTGTGAAAACTCTGAAAAGCCCTGAGGGAATTCCCAAATATACAGAGAATATGAACAGGCAGCTTCTGCAGATTTGTGTTAAAGCTGAACTTAGGATGAGCGCAAGTGCCTTTGCAGCCTGCATCAGAAGGACAGTTCCTCACAGTTCTAGAGGCTGGCTCCAATTGAAAAAAAAAAAATTATACAAGAGAAAACCATTTCACTCCCAAGGTTGTAAAGAGGAAAGATCCTCACTGATAAGGTCTCCAGATGGAAATTAGCCCTTCACATGTAATTTGACGTCTTAAAAGGAAAAGCTTCCCAGGAGAAAGCAAGATATTTGTTGCATAGATTGAACAGTTTGAAAAGGAAGGGCTCAAATGAATTTTGAGAAGATGGCCACTTCACATTTTCAAAAGATTGGCAGTATCAAAAAAAGAAATGTAATGGAAAAAAAAAAAGATTTTAAAAAATCCTTCAAGGCTCTCCTTTCAAACATGTAAAAAAATTTGTTTTGATGTAGTAAATAAACACATCTGCTCAGTTGCAGATGTGCTGTATTTCTTTAACACAAAACAAAATCCCCCAAAACCACATCAACAAGAAAAACAAAACAACAACAACAAAAGAACACTAGTTTAACAACTATTTCAGAGAGCATTTTAAGCAAAGTAAAGATCAAGTTAAAGTATGATAAAACCAATAGCCTTCTATCCTTATCCTTTTCCTATCTTTGAGAATTTCTATTTATTCTGACTTTGGCAAATCACTATGAATTCTGTGTTCATATCCAGTTTAGTAAAACAATCAAAAATTCTTGATTTTGAACTCTAACAAAAGCAATGAAATTAATTATATGTTTAAAGCTAAGCACACTCACAAGTACTGATGAAGTTAGGAGTCTCTTTTGACTAAAAAGAAGCTGCTTAGTCCTTGTATTAATATATTGTAGAGACTGAGGTCAGAAACTGACGCAAATGTATTCAACAATCCAATATTCCAAATTTCCTAGAGCTACCTCTGATTCTAGCGTGCCTCCCTTTTTAAAAACAATGGAAAGTAAAAGTAAAGATGCTAGTTCTTTTCTTATTTTCCTTGGTACTTCCGACTTACCTTTTCTGCAGACACTTTTCACAACACACAAGTCTATAGAACAAGACCCCAGCACTAACAGTCCACCCCTGTGTAATGTCATTTGCCATCACAAAGGTGTTTGACAGGTTTAAACCACAAAGCTTTAAACCTTCAGCTTTAAACCACAAAGATTTGTCATTTAAGTGACCTCAATTCACTTAGTTTGTCAGGTTAAACTGCCTAAATGATTGACCTTTTCTTCAGAGAAAGAAGATAGGAAAAACTGGATTCTTCCAGTTAAATTATAGCCATGACTGAAACTAAACTCAGAGCAAAGGAATTGTTCGTGGACCACTGGTATGGATGAGGCTGTAAGAACTAAGTCTGAATCAGTCCACACATTAGCCTGTAAGATTTCAAGTGTTGCTCCAAAAGCTATGCCTCCTATTTTATTATGTTGGCCCACAATGTCAGAAAGGGATGTTGGTGGTATGGTGATAGAGGTTGAACCTTCCCACCAACATTCTGTTTCATTTTGTTGCCATGCAACAGATGTTAGCAGAGGGGGAGTCTGACACAATGGCGTCTGACATGGAAGTGAGGATGAAGCAAACAGGTGGAACTGAATTCCTCCATGAGGAAAAAATGACACTTACTGACATTCATCAGTGCTTGCTGAACGTTGATGGAGACCAAACAGTGGAAGTCAACGCAGTGAGGCAGTCGGTGGTGCATTTCAGCGGTGGTGACAGCAGGTCACCTCCAGTGGTGCATATTTTGACAAATGTGACATGCAGGCTCTCACTCGTTGCTGGCAAAAATGCATAGCTAGTGGTCATGACAATGTTGGAAAAAGAGTGTTCTGTGGCTGAGAATTTGTTCTATCAAATAGAGTTATTGTGTTATTTGTATTTGTTGTAATTTACATGGAAATTAATGGGAGGCATTACTTTTGGAGAGAATTACATAGTTCCTTTGACAAATTGATGATAATTGTGTATGATCAACTGAGACAGACCTCTTTGTCCAAAGGGAGAGCATAAGGAGTCCAATCCATCCCACTACATGCTGATTTTAGCATATAGTCTCAAATAAAGATAAATTTTCTGTTTACAGGAGTATTGACACCTTAATTTGCCACAAAGTAAAAGAAAATATTAGGCTTTCAAAAGAAACATCCATATATTTGCCTTAAAACAGTCAACTCCAGTAACTTATTTGAAGTAATCGTTTCATACCTGAACTGAGTTCTGGGAAACATAATTCATTCATAACCAACCATCTCTTATTGGTGATATAATGCAAAAGGCAAAGGCAACCTTTTCTATAATCTTGTATCTGTGGCCAGATCCTAACTTTTATTCTCATCACTTGCTCATCAAGATAAGAAAGACTACATAAATAGGTAAGAACTGCTAATGCAGGCAGATGGTAGATAGTCTAAAGAAAATATTGTTTATTCCTTATTTTTCTCTTTGCTTTATACAGTGATTCTGCTATTGGAGGCTGGGTGCCAATAATTCAGGGTGGTGACACATGGGACTAATACAAAATGTGTTCAGTTTATAGTTAGGTTAAAATAGAAGCAAAGTTGAAAGCAAGCAAAGTTGAAGTCAGGCAGTTTCAACTTTCTAAACTTCCCTGCACTAGTTTAGAAAGATTAGTTGTTATAAAGCAAATCTGTTGGTTCTGGTGGGTGTAGAGCCCCCAGAGCAAGCTGTGAGATCTGTAGACCAAAGAATCAATAAATCTTTAATTGTGTCATGCCACGTCTGTGATTTAGACTGGAATATATTCTGTGATTTGTTTAATAAACTTGCAAGCTTAAATACCATGCGTTTGTGGGATGCTCCCCTGGGATTCATCCTTAAGGTTGCCCAAATGTATCTCCTCTTCCAGTGACCTACGTAGGAAGTGACATGAGACATGTGGTGGTTTAATTAGCAAAATGTTGGCATCAGATTAATAAAGGAGAGAATATCCTTTTCTACAGTTTCTGTTTCACATAAATATCTCTCTCAGAGCTTTAGTTCCATATGGCAATTAGAAGTACTTGTTAACATAGTTGTTTAGGTATATGAATAATGAAGGTGGGTTTTCTCTGAGCCTGTAAGAATTACGGATGGACAGACTTTTTCAGATAAAAGTAGAATTCACTCATCTATGAATAAATATTCATCCAGTTTTTAAAACTAAACCTAGGTTGAAAGTTTCTAATATTCCCAATTCTACTTGATTTTTTTCTTAATTTTTATTTATTTCTTAATTGCTGAGGTCTGACTGCAAATGGAAGTTACGATTCCATGAAAAATTACTATTTCAAAGAAATATTCAAACACTAATAATGGCCAAAAACTGGAACATAGGAACTTCTGCACAAATATGTGTAAGAACTTTTTCATGGTGAGGGTGATGGAGCCCTGGAACAGGCTGTCCAGGGAGGTTGTGGAGTCTCCTTCCCTGGAGATATTCAAGAACCGGCTGGACTCTCACCTATGTGGCCTGCTGTAGGGAACCTGCTTTGGCAGGGGGGTTGGACTTGATGATCTCTAGTGGTATCTTCCAACCCCAGCAATTCTATGATTCTGTGATAATGGCAAATTTGATGTATATAGGTAAGTATAGTTTTTTAAACATAGCAAACACTAGATTTTTTTTTTAAATAACTCATAATATATACTAGTAGGGTATTTATTCAGTGAAATTATCTTCTGTCTTTGGGCCTCCTATCAGAAAATAAAAATTCTCTAGAACTTACATACTTTACATATCTTTCAAAGAGATTTTCTCAGAGACCTTACTCTTTAGTAGGTAAATTGCAAAATTTTTCATTCCGTACACTGTATTCACAGCTTTATTGAAGACATCAGAAGTTACAGAAACAGCATGACATGGTATTTTGGTGAATCAATGGCAGAATTACAAAAGAAAAATGCTCAAGGGAAATTTTAGTGTAGATAAACCATGAATTAAGATTGCCCACATATAATTTTTAGCATTTCTTCCTGATTTAAGAAGAGAAAACATACAAATTCTTAAGCTTTTTGCAGTCTAGAAAGGTTTAATAATGCTTTGTATGGCTGGCATTAAAGCTACTATGATAAAGGACAATGGAGGTGAAACTGTGATGAATTTTTTTCGCTTTCTCATTAACATGAAAGTGGAGTTTAGGAGTATTGCAATCCTCACTCCATTAAGCTTCAAATCATCCTTTGCTCTTCCTTTTCTTATTGCAACTTATTCTTAAAAGAAAATAATAGATCTCATGACTGTGTGTCTTCCAAAGAGAAACTTTTACTAACAGGAAAAAAAAATACAACTAAATAAATTCGAGGCAGATCTAGACAACTTAATAAGATTAAGTAGCCGCACAGAGGACTGAAGTAAGCTAATGACTGAAAAAAGTCCTACACTCTCCCATATCCCTATTAAAGGACTGCATAATTTAAACTAGATATAAGGAAGAAATTCTTCACTGTGAGGGTGGTAAGACACTGGAACAGGTTGCCCAGAGAAGTTGTGGATGTCCCCTCCCTGGAAGTGTTCAAGGCCAGGCTGGATGGGGCTTTGAGCAATCTGATCTACTGGGAGGTGTCCTTGCCCATAGCAGAGGGGTTGGAACAAGATAATCTCTAAGGTCCCTTCCATCCTAAAACATTCTATGATTCTATGATTGGATTCACAATCTTCATGAAGTCATGGACTAAAAGATTTTGATATCTTCCTGACTGAATTCATACGTAGCACCTTTTTTTAAATTCTCACATGATTGTTGAGTAAATCAGTTTTACTTAGTACTGTATTGTTCTATTTCAAGACTTCATTCAGAACAGTATTCTTTTTTGACATTTATCTTTTGATTATAGATGTCTTGTTATCAAACTTCCATGTGGTTGAAAGATGCTTGATTTCATTTCTTTGTTTCACTTGTTTGTTTAATGTCATAATGGTTGAACAGTTCTTGCAGAATTTCAATTTTTTTGTGCCAAGTTTCAAGTTCTCTGTGTATACAATTAAATCATTTTGCTCTGCAAAGTCTGTGCCCCCAAAAAGGAGAGGAAGCCCACTTGTTCTGTTCTTAAATGTGTGTAGGTTAGAAAAAGCACTCTTCAAAGGATTTGAGTGAGACTGGTGGGACATGTGCAACTAAATTATGATACTTGTAGAGTCTTTCAGAGACTGTGCAACAGGATATGGTCTATATTGTTATCTACATAAAACCATAAAATCAAAGAGCAACAATCTGCAAGAATGGATTTCTCAGAAAACACGCTTTTTACATTAACTAGAAATTTGCAGCTTAGGCATTGATTTAAAATATTTGTAGTTAGATTTTATGGAAAGAGTAATTAAAAGTCCTAGTGCTGGTTAGTACAGACAGGTATAACACACGGTTCCATGATTTTTTATGTCTATTCACCTTGTCCTGCTGTGTTATACTACCACTATTCCAGTTTTGAGCTTCCTGAACAGAGCCTTTTCTGTGCTCTGTACCCTACGAGTTAATATAATAGTTATTCTGCTACAAAGGTAAAAGGAGAATAAGATCATCAGATATTCTTTTTCTCTTGTAACCTCAGTCCATGTTTGAAGCCAAATTCCAGATACTAAACGGTTTGTATCTTTGTCTGACAAGGAGATCTTCATGGACTAACTCCCTTTGAAATCAATTGGACTTCATGAGAATCATAAATGGCATTTGCAGGGAGTAATTGCAGGGTCAAGGAACAGCGTGTCAGAGCACTTACCTCTGAGATGTTTCTCTGTGCCCTGTGCAGCAACAAAAGTATTTCTTTCATTTTCTTCTAGCAACTGGGCCTTTTTAAATAGATGAAGAAAAATAAAACATGAATTCATTCTTACTCAGATTTGAATTGAATGAATAGAACAAATGTATAATCTTCTTTCTGCAAAGTGATAAATATTTACAGTGTATAATGAGATTTCATGTCAAAAATTGATGGTATTTATTATGTTTTAATAAAAGCAGATTTGAAAATGTTAGTTTTATTAAAGAAAAGAAGTGTTGAAAATATTGCCATTTTCACATTTGCTTTTTCTATGGAGACCTTATATGCAAAGACAGATTTTGAGCTAACTATATTACTATGGAAATTAGTTTCAACAGAACAGAAATAGCATGAAATAATGAAAACATTAATACTTCTTTACACCTTGTTTCATTTATTTATCAGTTACTCTCTCTATTTTTTTCTTTGCTATTAGGGCTCACAGATTACAATATTATAAAGATTTTTCTTTTCTAACAATTTATTTTCTTTATTTTAATTTTCTAGAATTGCAACATGAAATAGGCATTTCATGTTTGGCAGAAATCTGGAAGCGAGTGGCATTGCCATATGCAGTGTACAAGTAAGTGCTGCACTGATACTTGTTTCTCCAAAAAATTGTTATCAGGGAAGTATTGTTGCTAGAAAGTGGATGTATTCATCTCTCCCCAATGATGAATCCAGCCATTAGTTACCTTAAAACTGATTTACAGCAGTGCCTTATCATATACTGCCATTAAGTAATCTGCTAAGACTCTAGAGCTCAGCTTTCTCGGGGGTTTAAGACACATTAGTGAAAATATGAGTATACAAGTGCTGAGTGCTGAAAATATTTATGCTTCTACTTGCATTTGTATCAAACTTTTAATAATTTAATGTTTCACAAATACGTAAAACAGGTGATAAGCCTTGATTTCAAGATGCTAAAGACTATAAGTAGACTTAAAGCTAACTCCAGAATAATATTTATTTTCCAGGACATGTGGCTCGAAAATCCTTGTTGACTGTTTTGTACTTCATAAGGCAACTTATGTTAAATCAGTAAACCATTTTAAAAACATAAATATATGAGAAAAGTAGATTTTGGCATAACTTGAAAAAATAATAGAGGGAAAGTAAGGGCAAAAGAGAGTAAGAAATATGAAATCCGTCTTATTTTACCAAATAATAAGACATTTAGATTGCACACGTACAGGCATTTGTGTGTGTGCATGTGTTACTCTTTAGATGGGCATTTTTACTGCAGGCAAACAGAAGAAAACCTCTTACAGCATCCCTTTAACTGGCATGAAGCCAGCCTTGATCATTTTCTGCAGCTGGCATGAAAATAAACTCATTTTTCCAGAAGTGACCCCCATTATTTCATTTTTCCTAGTTCCCAACAAGTTGATGAGCTATAATACAAAGCAACACAATTAATTGTTATATAGCATCTTTGTTAAAGTCGTAGTGGTGATCAGCAGTTGGGGAGGAGGAGATAGTGAGATAGTCTTGAGCTTGTGGTAAGACAAAGATTTTCAGCTTACTAAATAAAAAAAAATTGGCCTTGGGTGGAAGTTGTATATTATTTAGTTATGGATGGGGAAGAAAAGTGTAATCTTAGGATTTTCAATGAATTGAGAAAGATTTCTGTGTCTTTTTTCATCCTGCTTTTATGCTTCTTTGCCTTTTGTTTTCTAAATTTTCCTTCTTTTCTTTAAATGCAAGTTTTGGTTTTGGTAAGGGTGGACTTCTCTTTTAAGAAGAGCTGTTGCTGTTCATTTCCCCTCTGCAACTGAAAATAACAAAATAGAACAGGCAAGTCACCTGATCAATTAAAGTTAAGTCTGCTATGAGCTGACTCAACAAGCTTGAACTTACGTGTTCCTGTCTAAAAGAGAGTTCCACCAGCAGCTTTTTTTTTTTTTTTAATTTTCCACTGAATTTTCTTCCATTATGTATCAGTAATGAAATATTGACTGGAGCTGTACTTGAAGTTCAGTTTCTTGCATTTTCTTTCAGCATTGCAAGCAGAAGTCACTGCCCTTTCTGGCGGTACCTGGAGTTTCTCTCTCTTTCTCTCTTTCACTGTATTTCTCACACTAGAAATGCACAGAAACTTCCAGGAAATTTTAGTTTATGATTGTACAGTACTGGAGTGCTACACAACCCTGGTCCTGAACTGTGGACAGTTCATGGGAGATCAGAACAGGAAGATCGGTTTAAAAGATAAGGCAATGTAAAGCAAGTCAGTGAAGTGAAAGCACAAAACTGCATAGTCTTTAGAAGCAGAGATAATGACTCTCTTGTAGACTATTACAGAAGCTAGGAAGGAAGAAAGGTGGGATATTACGGCTATGAAAGATTAACCAAATAAACAGTGCGTCCTAGACAGAAAATAAGAGTAGGAAATTATTTTAAAAAATATCAAATATTACAGATAATACCTTTTGAGACCTGCTATCTTCTTTTTGTTAATGTGAATAGAAGAGACAAGTAGCCAAATGAGGTGCTGTTGAGGAAGTTGGAAGGAAACAATTATGATCTGGATTATTTTCTTGATTCCATGGAAATGACTGTGAATTAAGTCCACTGGCTAGGTTTCTCTAGGGGACACATTAGAAAGGGGCAGAGCATGGGGAAGCAAGAATACGATTTGAGATATTCTTTTTATCGTCAGTGTTGCTAACAAAATCTGGTTAGAAACAACAGCTTATAACAGGCTTTTTTTAATCCTTGTCTGTTTATCACATACCCTTGCTACCAGGTACACAGCTGAAGAGTACAAATGGTACAGGAGCAAGGGACCAGAAGGATGAGAGGAAACAGTCAGTCTGTTTGAAATGGTGCTGCTACCAAGGGAACTGTTCATAAGACTATGACTTTTGTAAGTGCCATGATGAGGTCCACATTTCTTTCTGTGATCAAACAGCTAAAAATAATTCTTTCCTCCCACCTACATGGAGAGTCAGAGGATCAATTTAAAATGAATAAATCACCCAAATGAGAACTCTGAATCCAAAATGTCTCTCCAATTATGAACCTTTTTTTACTGATTAACTATAGGACTTTGAAACCTCATCAAAAGTTCTTAATGCAGATTGTATTTCTGTAATTCTCTTGGTACTTGTGAAAGGAGATATCTTAACTAGTACTGATTTTATCTGGATCTCTTTCTTAATCTGAAGAATGAGCTTCTATATCTTAAACATGATGTAGAGAGACCCTACTTCAGACATAGAGGAGGTAGTTTGGTGTCTACCCACTTTTGAGGTTCTGATTATCTTAGATGGCTGAATTGCAGTAGATAGGATGGCACATGCCACATTTGGAGCACCTGCCTTCTAGGTCATGAAACAATGAGGTTTTTTTTCGTTTTCATAACTTGTCTTTTGATATATCTGGCAGATACAGCAACTGTGTACCATTAATAGATTGGATGGTATGTGTACTTGTCTCCCATAAATGATGACGTTCTCTCTCTTGCTGACAACTCTTTGAACTAACTCACCTTCTTGTTCTTTCCTATGTGCCTGTATGTAGAAACATGCAAGCTTGTAAGAAAAGTGTAAAATGGATGATATCTGTGCCTGAATGCAAAGATGAGAGTCACTATGTGCAAGTGCATCAGGGAAAAAGCAACACAACAGCAACAAGCAAGTAGTCTCTATTCTGTCCTCTTTGTTACATTAGGAACCACCTTCCTAAGGAAATACAATAAAAATCTTAAGCGATGGTAACAAAAAAAGACTGACATTTTTGTTAGTCTCTAATGGAAAACAGCCATTCCATTCTATGACAGAGAAGAGTAGGAAAGGGTATTTTGAGGGAAAGGAGGGGAGATTGTTTTACATAAACAAAATGCTCATGCAAAATGAAGGCGCAATGATGCAGCTTCTTCTCTGTACTATGACACACGAAGATGGAAGGACATAGAATAACCTCTATCAGTAAATTTGTTTATGAGAGAAGCATTTGAATGAAAAGTAACAATTATTCTGCTGAAAATCTATAAGAAGAAGTCAATTCATAGTTAAACCATGGCACTACAGAATGCTGACTATGACCTGCTTTAGGGAAGAAAGAAAATTTCTATTGAAATATTATTAAAAATTGTTAGCATTGCTATTCCATTTAATAACAGCACACTAGATGAATGAACTTTTAGAACATTAGTAAGACATGCTACTTCTCTCAAGGATACTCTGCTAAGGCTATAATATTACGAACTGTTACTAAGAAGAATGTATGTGACTAGTCCCTATGCAGTCAATTCAGTCTTGTAAAGGCAAACACAACAGAAAGTTATGCATGTGCATAGGATTTATAGGTCAAAAAAAGAAAAAGAATAAGGCAGGAGGACGTAAGGATATAATGGTAAATATAGAAGGCATGGTATTAGAGAAATTATTTCATAGATTCTGATGGTTACATTGTATGTAAGGCAATGAAGTAATAACTCTAAAAATGTTTCTGTGGCTTTAAAATACCTACTGATACTGAAATGATTTTCCTAATGATTTTCCCCGTTGGAGAAATTTCTGGAATTACTCAAGACTTCAGAACAGCGGAACTTGCTAGGTCGTATGATAGCATATTTGTAAGCAGACACAGAAAGTAGTCTGAATTAATTGTTAAGCTATCCATAACAATTCTTGTCTTATGTTCTCCATGAAATACAGTTATGTTGACCACAACTCCACTCTAGTTGTCCACTAGAGTGAACAGCTTTTTAAAGATATTCTGAACATGGATTTGCTTTTTTAACTCAAGTGACAAAAATAACCAGTAGGGGAATACCGCAAAGAAAATGTTCAGAAAATTTTGCTCCACCAATGGGATAGCTGACATACATATACCATATTATACTGAGTTTTCTCTCCCTTGTTTTGGATGTGAGATTTTCCACGGGATAAGACTTTGGTCCGTCAAGTCCATAATCTTTTGTCTTTGGGAACAGCTAATACCTGACGAATAGTTAAAACTTGTCAAAAAAAAGGCTACTAATTTAGTTAGCAATGCTCTCTGTAGTAATTCTGCTCTGACCTTTCTTCTGATCACCTTCTCTTATCATACACAGGTTATATATTTTATTCTGATCTCTGGTGTAAATCAAAGTCCATTTCAGTAAAGAACAATGCAAAAGAAATCAGTGTTCTGTGCTGAAACAGACAAACTGAATGTCTCAGCTGGCATAAACTGGTTCAGTTGTAGGAGGGCTAAGTCATTTTACTCCAGATGAGAATCGCTTTATTGTGTCTCTCAGAATAAGCCTTTATAGAACCAAGCCCAAGGGATGGAAGAGAGAGAAGAATGATGGAAATAAGGAGACCAAGAGGTACGCATGGCAGAAGTACACAAAATCCTCTTCCCCTATCACTGATTACAAATTATTATACAAGCTGAGCCCCATATTGTATACTTCATTTACAGTAATTGTACAACAGCTGTATAATAGGTGTAGTTTAAGGTATGAGTGTTGCTCAGAGTGTAGCTTAAATGTCCACAGTGAGATGTGAATATGAATATGAATGGTCCTGACTGCATAGTAATTGGTGGTATTATGGGAGTGAAAGGAAAAGCTACATATGGATGAATGGGTGGGGCTAGGGAAGGGTGCAGCACAAGAGACTAATGGTAGGTTTTATTTTCTCACACAGATACCTTTCGCTTTAAATAATTAGCCAGGAGCAGTAGAAGAAAGTGAAAAGAAAGAGAAAGAGACCAGTTTGGCACAATGAAGCTCTATACTCATTATATTAAATCATTCCAATTTCTCTCTTTTCACCCCAACTGTCTACCTCTTGATCCATCCCCATTAAAGTTATAACGTGAACAGCAGAAAAGTATCCAGCTTGAGAGGGTAGAGGGAGGTGGGGATGTAGAGAACATGATAGCATTAAAACGAAACCAAAATGCCGTAGCAATCAGAACAAAATAAATAAATAAAGAGGAAGAATCATTCTTTTTCTTTTCATATGTTACTGGTTTATGTGTGTTGCTGTTAGGGTGTTGCAAAATGTGATTGCTCCCATAAGGAAATGATGAGTTAGGACTCGGAGCTAAGAGCAATTTCATGTTGTATTTGTTTTCTTTCTTCTTTTGTTACCATACATTCAAAAAGCTTCCCAGCCCCCCTCATTATTTCCTTATAATTTCTGTGAATTCAAGTGCATTGTAATCTGTCCATTTGATACAGCTGGATATGTAGTTTTCAACCAAATTATGAAATTTGGATTACTTGGGTGATTTGAGCACTGTATTGATACATCTGAAATTAAGTGCAAAGCAAGAATTAAACTTCAGGAGAGGAAAATGACTGAAAAAGCATTGTGAAATATTTTTCAATATTACACATAGACAATTATATTGACAATTCGTTTGATCTTGGAGCCTGATCCCACAGACGTTAACATTTCAGAAAACTTGAATTCAGTGTGGTTCGTTCACCCAGTACATGTACTCAAGTCTGCAGCTGTTTGTATGTTCTAGCACCAGCTAAAACATATTAATCTGATTTTGCATTATAGATTGTGTTGCGAAGCTGTGTTCTGAGAACTGGAAAATTATACAGTTTTTGAGACTCAATGTATATCATATTAAGACAGGAAATACATTTTTTGTTAGAAACTTGACAAACTGGAGTTATGTGTATAATAACCAAATCGTTGTCCAAACCATTGTCATTTTGATTATCACTTTCTGTTTAATTAAAAGCAATTTCCTACAGAAAAAAAAAAAAATATATATATATATAAAGCCTCATACTACATCATGCTACCTATTTATCTATGCTAAGGAATATATACAGCAAAAATTAATTACAATTATTCATATTCTAGAAAATGATCGTACAAGACAAGAAAGAAGGGTCAATATTGTTCACTTCTTTTTTAAGGCAATCTTTATTTACCTAGTTCCCAAGTGTTAAGGGCCTGTATGGTACATTTGCATAGGATAACTAACATATACCACACCATTTTCACGTCTGCAAGTACACGTGAGTAACCGTAATTACACGTGACACCAATTACTCTATTACTTTGTATTAAATTATAATGGAAAATTCCACTAGAGAATTGAAGCCTAATTGCATCTTAATTTGCATAATTTTGCATATTAATTACATCTCAGATGAATAATAAATTTCAGCAGATTTTTAATTTATGCATAGACACAAAAACAAGTGGAGAAATAATTTACAAAAAAATACCAGCAACTATTACTTAGGGCATTCAACTAATTTTGCTTAGTTTAGCAAAACAAAACTTGGTTTGTTTAATATAGCATCTTTAAGCTGATTGCTGTTTATTGCACAATATGTCAGTTTTCAAGCACAGCAAGAAGCTGAGCCTTTTTAATACAAAAAAATAAATGTTAATTCACAGCATTTTAAGTTCAGAGATTTTACATTTTTGAAAAAAAGGTTTGGAGGACAGTACTATTTAATTAATTTGAGAATGGGCTTAATTGTGATAGTTTTTTTTACTTATAAGACATCTTATTTCGTTGCATTTTTTAATGAAGGAATAAAAAATAGAATATTAAAAGAAAAAAACTTGATGAGGAGGTTTCTCTGTTAATCAAATGCGGAATGTTTTCTTGTTTTGAAACAGCGGTGAAGCAACTGCAATTTTGATGACTATTAATTTCAGACAAAGGGCAAAATTAAGGCCAGGAAATGTGTGGAATTTTAAATCAACATATATTTAAATTATTCTGGAGGTATTGTGTTTATTTCAGAGTCACTTTATATACCAGAAAAATAGCTGTATAATCAAAACGCACAAAAACTTCAACTGGAATCTGTAAAGCTTTTCTTAACTTTACTATCAAGATAATACAATGGGTTACCCTCCTTGTAGCGTTTGCCTACGTAATGTTAGACGGACAGAAAAGGACAGTCTATAAAATTCCTTTTTGCCTACTGGTATTCCTACCAATGTTAGTCAAGAAGTTATATTTATATTTTGAAAGCATCTATTTAGTTTATTGAATGAAAAAATTACCATCAGTACTAATTTCACATTAAAAGAATTTGCTCCCATGAATTGCAGTGATATTAGCCACTTTCGCTTTTTAATCTTGTTTGTAAAACTGAAGTCCCTTTACAATGTTAGCGTATCTCAAACCCTAATCTAGTATTATGTCTTTTATACCTGCTGCCACAGTCAATCTGAGACTGTCTACATGAAGCATAATTCTATTGATCGTTTGCCAAATTGTACAAGGGGAAAGGATGTCAACACTCTAATAAAATCAGGAGACTGTCAAGAGGAATGAATTTATTCATCTTTTCCTTTAATAAAAAAGTAAAACATTTTAGAAAAGGAAAGGAAAAAGGAAAGGGGAAAGGAAAGAAACAACCAAACAACTAAACAACCCTAGAGATGTGTGTATTTTTTCTAGCTTGTTTTGTACTTCTGTCATTTTAAGGGCTGGACAGAATCCAGCAGGAGACCATGCAAGCTCGAAAGTCCATTCTACATATCTTCTATTTTGCCAGTTGTAATGGTTTGAGAGACTGTATAAAAGAACACTTCACAGCATATATTTACATTGTACCAGTTACAGATCTTTATTTTTATTTGTCAGTCAGCAATCTGATCTTATGAATACTGATCTATTCTTTTTTCTTTATTTATTTTACAGTGAAACTTTTTAAAAGCAGCATATCCCTGAGAAAAGTTTACTTTCTCCATAGAAAGCACCAAACACAGTAAATGTGTTCTTGTTATGATGTCTCTGATGTTGTTTCTGGTTTGGTATCAGGCACCTGTCACTTGGTTCTGTCTGTAGAGCACACCAAATCCCATTGGTAGCACCATCTTTAGTATCCTTCTTGTTAAAAGTTAAAATAGTTCAGCTTTCAAAAATAGCATTCTAATGAGGATAGAGACTGTCCTTTTACTTTCTGAACATCCCATTTGGCGGGGTTCAGATAAGCAGAAGGAAATTGCACTGGAGGAAGTGTGAAACCCTATCTCCAACTGTTAAACAATAGTTCCCTCTCATGGGCGTTGTGAGCTACAGCAGGTTATGAAATGCTTCTTGAGAGTTGGAGCACTTTTCACAAAATATGTTTTAGTCCTTTCAAGTGCCAAGCACAAGATATTTGTTTATAGAAGGGAGAACTAATACTTCTTAGAATACTTCTTAGGCCTGTAACTAGTGATGTAGGCCTGTAACTAGCGGTGTTCCCCAGGGGTCGGTGCTGGGTCCGGTCTTGTTCAATGTCTTCATCAACGACCTTGATGAGGGGATAGTGTCCACCCTCAGCAAGTTTGCTGATGACACGAAGCTGGGGGGAGTGGCTGACAAGCCAGAAGGCTGTGCTGCCATTCAGCAAGACCTGGACAGGCTGGAGAGATGGGCAGAGAAGAACCTGATGAGGTTCAACAAAAGCAAGTGTAGAGTCTTGCACCTGGGGAGGAATAACCNCAGGAGGCAAATGGAGGTGGGGAACCTCTTTTCGGTGGTCAGTGGGGACAGGACAAGGGGCAAGGGCCTTAAGCTGGAGCACAGGAAGTTCCGCACCAACATGCGGAAGAACTTCTTCACAGTGCGGGTGACGGAGCACTGGAACAGGCTGCCCAGGGAGGCTGTGGACTCTCCTTCCCTGGAGATATTCCAGGCAGACCTGCCTGGACGCCTACCTGTGCAACCTGCTGTAGGGAACCTGCTCTGGCAGGGGGGTTGGAGTTGATGATCTCTCGAGGTCCCTTCCAACCCCTGCAATTCTGTGATTCTGTGATTCTTGCAAAACTCACCGTTGCAAATGTAACTGGGAATGCAAGCTTTTTTTCTACAAAAATTTGCAAGGATATGTAATTTTGTCTTCTTTTTTTTCTCTTTTTTTTTTTTTTCTTTCTGTAGGGTGTTTAAACTGTCAGAATGTCTACTTATGAGGAACATTTTAATAATATCATGTATGGTTTGAAATATTTTATTCAGCTCTGATCCTAACTGAAATATCTAGCATTTCATTACAATAAAGTAGAAGTTAACATACATAGCTTGGTCAAGCAAGATTACAATAGACTATTTCTCTACGAGTTATACTTAACTTGGTCATTTTAAGATAGTGTTTGGTCCTGCAAGATGGAAAAGCCTGGTTCCACTTTTAGAATTTGAGAGTATTTTTTGATTTTTTAAAAGTAATTCCAGTTCCCTGTACTGGATGTGGGAATTCTATTCCCTCAGCACCTTCCTTCTCTCTTGAATGCTGATTGCTGTATTTCAGAAAAAACCTATCTCCTTTTATCTTCCTCAATGTGAAGTTATTTAGCTCTCACACTGCCTGCATCTGTAAAATTGTGTTACCTCCTCTCTCTCCAGTCAGAACAATGCCACATAGAATACTGTGTAATTTAGAAGTAAACTTGTCAATATATTTTCTGCATCTGCTTGCTCTAAATAAATTGCTTTTAATCTTTTACAAATCTATTTGGGTTCTGAGTGTTAACATTATCCTGCTTTGTCTTGGAAGTCAAGACTATATTGACGCTGCCCTTTTGGAGAGATGTTGCTCAAAAGCCCTTTATTTTCTCTCTTTTATAAAATGTGTTTTTAATCAGCCAGATAGTAAGTGCATATAAAAAAACTGAGGACCAGAAGACAAAAGATGTTTTTCTTGGATATGCTTTTTGGGATTTGAACTTACATAAAGACAATCATGATATGCTGTTTCTTGCATTCCAAATTAATAGTGGCAGAGGATTTTCTTGCACATATTTCAACAAAAATCAACTTCAGAATGACAAAGGATATAATTTTTAGAATTAGATTTGATACATAAAATATTTAATGATTTTAGTATATTTTGGCATCTCCAAATGTTTTGTAGAGGCTCTGGGAGTGGAAGAATAGGGAAATGCTAATGAAATGCTTGTGCTAGTACACCTAAAAAAAACAAACAAACAAAAAAAACCCTTAGAGGTTAAGAAACAGAAAACAGAAAAACAGAAAACACAGATCTTCAGACAGAGATTCCTGGAAGATGAAAGAGTGTCCCCTATAGTATTGTTACTTTCTTATCCTATCCTTTCAGTTTTCCTGGGCTTCTGACTAATTTTAGAGACAAGATCCTAAATACTCTTTCAGTCTGGTGCTCAATGATCAGACTTGAAAAGTTAATAAAAGAAAAATTAGTAAATTTCCAGAAATTAAGACCACGTTTGTCAAAAATGTTTCAAGCTGCTGAAGATCTAAAGCAAGTATGAAAATTAATGTTAAATTATTTTCAAAGGGATATATCACTGACAAATTGTAGAATATATTGTCAAGTGTAAGAAAGTTGCAAAACAAACAAACAAACAAATGGATATAATTCAGGTAATGGATATAGTTTTAAAATTAGTCACTATGGATGCTTTTGAAATTTTTAATATATATCTCGTCATTGAATTCATTTAATGCTTGTAAAATATATTGCATTCAAAAATAAGGAAATAATACCATAGTCATGTTTCAACACATCATCCCTTAGAGCTGTGTACAGGTACAAAATACTGATTTAAGGACTTGAAGAATGATTTCTAGTATTTGTATGTAAAGTGTGAAAGAAGATGTGTGAGTGCGTCTTTGAACTGTTTTTTCCTTGTTCTGATTAATTCAAAACTATGAGGTCTGTTCTGAAAGTAATACTTCCTATTTTATTATGTTGGCCCATGAGATCAGAGGCAGATGTTGGTGGTATGGCTGCAGAGGTTGAACCTTCTGACAATATTCCATTACATTTTGTTGCTATGCAACACATGGCAGGAGAGGGGCGATTTGACAAAATGGCATCTGACAAGTGCATTTGAAGTAAAGATGTGCAACTGAATTTCTCCATGTGGAAAAAATGGCATCCATTGACATTGGTCAATGCTTGCTGACTGTTTCTGGTGACCAAACAGTAGATGTCAGCACAGTGAGGCACAGCGGTGCATTTCAGCAGTGGTGTGAAAAACAAGCCACATTTCAGACAGTCATGCACAGCTACCACACCATGAAATGAAGAGCATCTCAACCAGCTCATCTGCATGAGTTCATCTTGTGTTAATCTTGGTCTGTCATCTTTGGGGCTGCAAAACTCACTGCTGGCTAACAGGGAGTCTGGCATAAACAATTTGGCAATTATAGTTATAGGCTTAATCAAATGCTAGGAAATACAGGAAACTTCTGATTAGACACAGGAAAGTGAGTCACAAACCACTGTAAGAGATTTTAGGTGATCCTTTGTTTCATTTATTATGGTTTGTGATTGTTTTTAGTTTGTTTATTCTTGTTTTGATTGTTTCTTTGCTTGATTTATAATATATACAATACTGTTTTATCTTTTGCAATGTCACTCTTGAAATTTTGGAAAGAGAAACAGGAACTGAATTAAAAGTGACCCATTTTTCTATTTTACAAGCAGATATAGAGAATCAAACATAGGAGCAGAACTGACTGCTGTAGTTGTGTGATTTTCTGTTGCTCTTTTTCACTTACTTATTTGGAAAGGAGAATATTGCAAGAAACAGCCATTACTTGTATCCCATTTACTTAAAGTTGGTGAAAAATACAAGGTATGAAAATATGAGTATTTCCTAGTTGAATGGCTGTTACTTTAGTCTTCAGAGACCTTTGGTCCACTCTTCTCCTTAAATTAGACTCTCGTTCCTTATTCATGAAAACACTGTTTTCCATCACCGCTTCTGCTTTCAAATCTCTTCTTTGGAAAGGCAAGATTTGCTGAGTCAGGCACTTAAACTGGAGTGGTTGAGTATTTTACTTTTTTCCTGTAGTTTATTTTTAATATATACCAGCCATGAATGCTAATCAGGAAGATAAAGTATTGGGGAAATCCTGGCCTCTTTTTAAATCAGCAAAGAAGCATTAGCTGCAGAAGACTGGAAGAAATCACAGCATGATTTGTAGCTGCCAAAACGTTTTTGGGTTACTAAGCTGCTTACCACATCCTTTGTCTCCTATTCGGTATATAAAAAGATTGTTTAAAAACTGTGTGAAAATTTTCAAAAACACCTTTAAAAGATTCCATTACTTAAAGTGATTTGGATAATTGTGTTCAATGGTAGCCATTATTTAAAAATATAATTAGTTGCTGAACTCAGAGAAGGAGGGAAATTTCTGCAGGTGTTTCTCATTATTTGCTATGCATACAAAATATCTGCATAAATTACCATTATTATTTCAATGTATACTAAGAAACAATAAAGCATTAGCAAGCAAAGAAAAATGTTGTTGACCCACAAGCTGTGCTAGCAGCATAAAGTTTTGGCCTTCAGTGTTTTTGAGGCACGTGTGCAACTGCATTCAAAATTGAAATTACAGCTTAGCACCTGTAACAACATTAAGTATGTAACAAAAGTGCATCAGAAGGATGTTGGAAATGCAAAGACATTAGGAGAAAGACAGTAGTACATGCCTGTAGCAGTGATCTATACAAAACAGTCAGTGATGGGCAGAGCTTTAACTTTTGTATTAAGCCTTCACGTAAAGGAAGTCACTCTTCTCATATTTCCATGAAGATATGAACTTAGCTGACCGATGTGGTTGCTGAGCCGCTCTCCATCATACTTGAAAAGTTGTGGCTGTCAGGCGAAGTCCCTGGTGACTGGAAAAAGGGAAACATCACTCCCATTTACAAGAAAGAGAGGAAGGAGGACCCAGGGAACTACAGACTGGTGAGCCTCACCTCTGTGCCTGGGAAGATTATGGAACAGATACTCCTGGATGACATGCTAAGGCACATGAGGGATGAGTGGGTGATCTGCAGCAGCCAGCACGACTTCACCAAGGGAAGGTCGTGCCTGACCAATCTGGTGGCCTTCTATGATGGAGTGACGGCATTGGTGGACAAAGGGAAGGCGACCGATGTCATCTACCTGGACTTGTGCAAGGCCTTCAACACGGTCCCCCACCACATCCTTATATCTAAATCAGAGAAATATGGATTTGAGAGGTGGACTATTCAGTGGATAAGAAGTTGGTTGGAAGGCCGTAGACAGAGGGTTGTGGTGAACGGCGCTATGTCCAGGTGGAGGCTGGTAATGAGCGGTGTCCCCCAGGGGTCTGTCTTGGGACCGGTGCTCTTTAACATCTTCATCAATGACATCAATGATAGGATCGAGTGCACCCTCAGCAAGTTTGCCGACGACACCAAGCTGAGTTGTGCAGCTGATACATTAGAAGGAAGGGATGCCATCCAGGGGGACCTTGATAAACTCAAAAGGTNGACAGACTGAGGGAGCTGGGCTTGTTCAGCATGGAGAAGAGAAGGCTGTGAGGGGACCTCATAGTGGCCTTCCAGTATTTAAAAGGTGATTATAAACAGGAGGGGAACCAACTTTTCACAAGTGTAGACAGTGATAGTACAACGGGGAATGGTTTTAAGCTGAAGGAGGGAAGGTTTAGATTAGACATCAGGGGGAAGTTCTTGACTGAGAGAATGGTGAGGTGCTGGCACAGGCTGCCCAGAGAGGTTGTGGATGCCCCGCCCCTGGACGTGTTCAAGACCAGGTTGGGTGGGATCCTGGGTAACCTGATCTAGTACCTAACCTGGAGGCTGATGGCCCTGCCTGTGGCAGGGGGTTTGGAACCTGATGATCCTTGGGGTCCCTTCCAACCGGAACCATTCTATGATTCTATGAACTTCCAAGAACCTCTTCTGTAATGTATTGGTGCTGTAACAGAAAGATTAACAAGTGAAATACTGAAACTGATTATGACTTTTTGGCTTTTAGCTTTTGTTCGGGACAAGAGATGTTGTGCAGTTACGGGAAAGCTTCCATTTCTTATTCTGTAAGATGGAACAATATTAGTAACAAGAGCTGAACAAAAAGTAGAGAATTCAAATTATTTATTAGATTGTCAAATGTGTCAAATATATGCATTTTTATGAATACAAGCAAGAAAAATATTCACACAATGTTGAATTTCATAAATTCATACAGTTTGAGAAACTTGAAGTTGCATGTGTTATGCTCTGCATAACAGGCTGGATTATCAACACTTCCACATAGAAATAATTGCTACTAATTTATTTGAATGTTAATGTAAAAATCAGCATTTATTCATTGTAATTAATGTTCTATCCTTCTTGCTTTAATGTCTCTTATTTCCACATTTTTGTTTCTAGAATGTTATGCCATAAAGGAAAAATGATACTAAAATGAAGTCAATACTTATGAATAATAAGCTGGTTAAAAGTTGCAATTCAAGAGGAATCCAAAAATTTTTTTAGAAAATTATCACATTTCATAACAGCTAATCAAAATTGCGTTCTAATATCTGAGTATTTACTTGAGAAAATTTCAGAATGAGATTAATTCTTCAATATGGATATCCCCAGTTCATTTTGTTGGGAGTTGGGAGTCTAGAAGCTCTGAAAACTTTATACTTTTGAGGGCCCCATCCATGCAGTTTTCTTGGGAATTTACAGTAAAGGAAAGTCTTGACTTTCCAGCTATGTTCAGAGTGAATAGGAGCAATTGCTATATATCTCTTACTTAGTGAGTCAAGTGAGAAGGAAAACAGCAAGGTAGGATGCCATGTGAACTCTGCCCATGATACATGAGAAGATTTTCTAAACAATAAATTTTAACAACATTTCTGAAGAAAGGCTTTGTCAAAAACTTCAGAATTGTTCAAAAACAGATTTAAAATCTGAAGTACAAAAGGAAAATCCTGATTGCTTGTTGATTGTTGGATAAAAAACAGATTTGTGCCATTGATCTTGTACTCCAGCCAGCCTGTTTTTCAGATGAGATCCTCTTCAGGTTCCAACCTGAGTGACTGTATTCTGCACAAGGAAAATACCATTTTAAAAATTCATGCTTTTAATCTCTGACAGCCTAGCCCTCACCTTGAAGTTCCATGATGTAGATGCTGATACAAGATAGTTATGGATTAAAGAGAATCATTATCCCAAATCCTTGGATGGAAGTTTTGTTGAATAGTAGTCTTCTACCTAGCATTTGCTTCTCTCCAATGTCATAGAAAAGGCAAGAAATGCAGCTATATATCTTTCTCTATAACAATATCTTCCTCCTTAAATAAGTCTTAAGACAACAGAGCACCTACAGTCAATACATTGTAATTACTATTATCGTCTTTGGTTGTATAAATGTCTCTTTTACTTTCTCGTAGAAAAGTGTGAATTTTATGAAGTCAGATCACTATGCCACCTGCTGTGCTCTGTCTGGGCAATGACCAGTATCAAACGTCTTACATGTTTTTTTTTTTTTTAGGTTTAGTTCTCAGTGCTACACTTCAATTGATTATGAATGCTTTGCACCTTATCACAGTAGGTGGTGTTTAAAGTGCTCCATGAGGCAGGAGAAACTATCTTGGAGGAAGAATGAGACTTTTCACAGAAAAAAAATTAGGATAGAATGTCTGCATATCAAGACCATTTTTGCTCCTTAAAGTTCATTGATTGGTGACAAATCTATGCCATGAAGTTCTTATGCTGTGAGCAGATTTTGCATTCACAATACAGTCCTGTGATGTTTCATTACATTAAGGGAAGAGCAGCCCACAAATGTTCTGGAAGAGTGAAAGATCAAAACTATGTGAGTTGCTCCAAAAGTAAAGCTTCCATGGAGACTACAATAGCTAGAAAGAAAACAATAACACTATTTGATAGAGCAAATTCTCAGCAAAACAGTATTTTTCAACAGAGTCACCATCATTAGCCAATTCACACAGATGAGCTGTTTGAGATGCTCTTCATTTCATGGTGTGATAGCTGTGCATGGCTGTTCGGAATGTGGTTTGTCTTTCATGCCATTGTCGCTACTGCTGAAATGCACCATCCACTGCCTCACTGTGCTGACTTCCCTTGTTCGTTCTCCATCAATGTTCAGCAAGTATGGATGAATGTCAGTGAGTGTCATTTTTTCTGCATGAAGGAATTCAATTCCACACCGTTGCTTCATGTGCACTTCCATGTTAGATGCCATTTTGTCAGAGTGCCCCTCTCCTGCCATCTGTTGCATGGCAACAAAATGTAATGGAATGTTGTTGGAAGGTTCAGTCTCTGCAGCCATACAACCAACATTTGCCTTTGATGTTGTGGGCCACCATAATTAAACAGGATACACTACTTTTATATCAGCCCATGTAGAACTATTTTTCTGTAAGAGCATGGGAATGCCTTCTGGAGTAAACATCTGCAAGATTTTAGACAAGGCTGGAAATATTTGGATTAGCTTACAATAAATCTCTTTCACCCCACAAACACACACCTTCCCGAAGGATAATTGAGTGGTAATTGTAACACATTTCTCTTTCATATTACACGAATGTGATATATGCAAATGCATAGTAACATTACATGAATGAAATTTATATCAAGACATAGGAAGATTGAAATGACGTAGTTCCTGACTACCTGCTGAGGTATAAATTTCAATCTATTCCTTACCTTATTCCTGGGACAATACAGGACCTCAAACATAGGTATATAGGAATTGGTTTTCAACTTTTCAGAGAATTCTTTATTTGTAGGGCTCCGATTCTTCAGTAGGGTTAGAGGATTTCTTGAAGTCACTAGGAAGATTCTCGATGATTCCCTTTGGATCAAGCTCAAGATCAATAACAGAAAATCTAAGAGTTGAATCATCTGTTAGAGAACTCAAAATATTTCATTTCTAAAAAAAACAGTCACATTCTAAAAGAACCAGTCACAACCAGTCGGCCCCTCACTACAAGAAAGA
>WBMW01006370.1:4492-26854 GCA_013396635.1 Penelope pileata
TCTTCTCCCAGTCTGTATATATATCTGGGATTACTCTGACCTAAGTGCTAAACCTTACATTTTGCTGTGTTAAACCTCATTAGGTTCACATGGGCCCTCCTTTTGAGGTTGTTGAGGTCCCTCTGTATGGCATCCCTTCCTTCTTATTGTGCCAACTGCACCACTCAGCTTGGTGTCATCAGCAAACTTGCTGAGAGTGCACTCAATCCCATCATCAATGTCATTGATAAAGATGTTAAACAGCACCTGTCCCAAGACAGACCCCTGGGGGACACCATTCGTTACTGGCCTCCACCTGGACATAGTGCCATTTACCATAACACTTTGGCTGAGTCCTTCCAACCAATTCCATGCCTGCTGTATTTCATGCTTCTAAGAGCTGAATGCTGTACGCAAGTCTATCCACCATCTGAGGAAATTTCAAAACAGCCACTTTTAAATATCTAAGTAAAAGTGCTTTATGAATGTGCATTTTATAACCATTTTAAAAGACAGCATACATTCTCATGAAAAGATATTCTACTTCATCAAATACTCATTAGACTGTAGTAGTCCCTGGCCATATTTCTGTGCAACAAGAGTATCTCTTTTACTATCTAGAAAAGATTTCTTTCTCAGCTCCAGACTGTGAATGTGTAGCCCTGGATTCTGAAGAGGGAATTGCTCAAAAGGCACTTAGCAACTAACATCCAAGCCAGGAAGAAGACAAACATTGATCAAGTCTCAGCTAACATCAGACTCCCTGCGCTGAAAGGCTTCCTCCACACAATGAGTGTTTGAGTTAATGGGAAGCACTCCTAAAGTTACGCAAATAGCAAAGTGCCATTTCACAGACTGTAGACTACTCCTGAAATTCCCCAGGTACTCTCAGAGTGTTTCTAAATTGGTTAGATGGTAAAACTGCTACATCAAACACACACTGCTCTAAGACTCCCTGTGAAACTTTTACTTTTTCAGAGGATTCAAATAAATAAAATGCATTTTTTTCAGGAAAAGTCTTATTTTGAATGAGGAATAGAAGTTTGATTTATTCAAGCTTACCTGGAAAAACCTTAACTGCATATTATCTGACTCCTCCACACAACTCAAGATGAAAGTAAAGCCTGTAATGTAAATATAAATTTACTTGTTACTTGTCTCTCATTCACCAAAAACACTAGGTTTAGTAGGCTTCTTCGTTCCAGTTTTATTCTGCACACTACTACAATGAAAAGTAACAGAAGCCCCAATTTTTGCAGTTAAATTAAGAAATCTGCATTTATTCGTTTACTTGGAAATACAGGATTTCAAATTAACACTCACTCTCCTGTATGAAATTGTCATTCAACTTCCATGTTAAGTTGAAAAACAGACCATGAGAACTTTCATTTTTCTTCTTTGACTTCGTTTCAAGCGTTTGTCTGTTTGTGCTTATAAATGCATTAAAACAAAGCTTCAGACAATATGAACGAGCACACCTTCACCTAAGTTAGTCAACAGTGTCCACTTACCATCAGTAGCAGGTCCAATCCGTTGTCCTGGTTTTGGCTCATATAGAGTTAATTTTCTTCATAGCGGCTGCTATGGTGCCATGTTTTGGATTTAGGAGAAAAATAATGTGGATAATGCACCAGTATTTTAGTTGTTGCTGATATTGCTTACACTAAGTCAATTATTTTTCTGCTTCTCATGCTGCCCTGCAGGCGAGGAGCTGGAGGTGCACAGGGAAGTGGGAGGGGACAGAACCAGGACTGGGGCTGGACCCAAACTGGCCAAAGGGATGTCCCATACCATGTGGTGTCACATTGAACTATAAATGAATGATAAAACTGGTGGAGTTGGTGTCAGAGGTTGCCACTGCTTGGGAACTGGCTGGCTATCGGTGGGTGGTGAGAACTGCATTGTTCATCTCTACTTTAGTATATTCTTTACATTATTATTATTATTTTCCTTTCCTTTTCTGTCTCAATCCACAACGTTTACTTTTTTTCCATTTCTCTCCTTTGTCACACTGAAGGAGAGTGAGTGGTTGTGGCTGCATGGTACTTAACTGCCTGCCAGGTTAAACCACAACACCCATAATTCACAGTCTTGCTGTGAATTATTTTACTTCATTGCTATACAATGAAGTGAGAAAATAAAATGTATACCCTTATGCTTAAAACCAGACTTTGGACAACCAGCAAGAACCCATGCCAAGCCCTCTGCAAATCACAGGAGTGTATTTCAGCCTCTGAGGATCGCTCTTCCAGAATACATACTGGGATATTTACCACTGTGTCTCTTAAGCTTCTCCATAACTAATACAGGAGGCCAAAAACAATAAGCTTACCCTCAGACACATAACTAATGCATCCATTAGGTACTAATAGGTGCAGACTATCTTAACATTAGAACAAGAATTTTAGGCTTAAAAATAACTGTCAGCCTTTTTCCTGAGACATTTGCTACTTGATTTACCCCGTTTTGACAGGTAAAAAGTGGAAAAATTATTCAGGCATTGGGTAGCTATAGGAGACTTCAGCATGTGAACATCAAAATAATCTTTTTTTTCATCACTATTTCTAGCTTTCAGAAAGAAAAGTAAAAATAAAAGCATTTTTTTTTCTCCATAGCTTCCTTTATTTTGAGGTTAAAATGCTGGATTTGGATGTCATTGATATCAATAATGTGACTACATTCCATCTAAACTTAAAGATCTATAAAGATTATGAAACATATTCTCAGAGTGTAAAACACAGTGATTATTTTTTTTTTCACTTAGCAGTTGGAAGCACATAAGCAAACCCGGTTGTTGTGTCCTCCTTAGGCAACAATGAAGAGCAGGTTCTTTGCGCTGAATGTTGTCGAAGAGCATGTTTCCCAGACTCACACAGGGCAGGCTTACTCCTTGTGGCTTGGGTAGGCTTCTGTCTTTTCCTTGGTCTTTCTGCTCTCACTGGTGTCGGTGGATTCCACACCAGCTGCCTTCTGGGAAGTGCTAGAAAGTGTCTGTATGAGGATCTGTACAGCATCTCTCAGCTGCAGGTTCTGGACAGACAGTCCATTTTGGTTATCAGACATTATTAAGATGCAACTGTCATTCAACTGTTTACAAGTCAAAACATAACTTTTCTCATCTAAAATGATGTATTCCAGGCCTTCATCCCTGATCTGTACTTTGGCTTTGGCATCCCATGCATTGTCCTTAGGATCCACTTTCAGTGGGCCAATAGTCAAGCTCCATTTTTTCCAAGAAATCTTCCGATACTTTATAAATAAAAACAAATGAACTCATGTTAATAAAGGTCTAATTAAAGATCAAGCTGACAGCTCAGTATGCTGACAGTAATGATCCAGGAGAAGAACATTTATCTATACTAGCGAAATTCAATATTCAATCACACAATATAGCACTGTTTCCAGTTCTAATCAAAAGGAAGTTTTAGCATCCATTTCTATACCTGTGGGCAACAGCCTGATAATTGCTGATAATAGCATCAATACAATTAATTTCCAATGCAATTAATTTCGCTTAAAAGTTGTCAGACTGATTACTAGCTCAAAGTTCACTGTAATTATTACTGTGGTAGCACCTCAAAATCCAATTTACAACTAAAATTCCATAATACTTATTTTTGCACATAGAAGAAACAAAAAGATGAGAGCTCTTTCATGCTCTGCAGTTCTCACCTTAAGATTTAGACAGTGTGTAATAGGTAAAAAAACAAACAAACAAACAAAAAACCCTACTTCATTCCCTAGTTACGTCTCTCCATAATTTTCAATTCTTACTTTCATTTGCACAGCTCCATTCAAATAAGGAACACAGAAAACCAGATTATTTTGCAAATTTACCACCTACTGTTGCACATTTTTCTTCCATTCATTTTCATAATGCACTGAGCAGTTTTAAATGGACCAGAAACTGTATTTCTATTATTTGTGTAAAGGACTTGTATTAGTACTAATGATTCTGAAAGGGAAAAGATTTAACTTAATGCATCTTTTACAATGCATTGTCATAGAAAACATCAATATCTATAAATTATAGCTATTCCAAGTTTACATAGTGCAAGACCTTTGAGATAAGATGGCTTTGTTATGTTCATGGAGTTCAACTACCATCTCTGGAACCCAGTGTGATACAGCAGATTCTGTGCTGTAAGCAATGTTCTGTATTAGCACCTTTAATCCATAAATAGATGACAGAGAAAATGAAATACAAATGAAAATATACAGATATAATAAATAGACAGAAGCCAGTTTTACAGGTTCCCAATAGGATAAATAATCTATTACTTCTCATAAGCAATAATCCTTTTTATTACTTTTGATGTAACATTAGCTAGCTTTGTAACAAATATTTTGTACTCAGATATGCTCATTGTGTTTGTTTTTAGTTGAATGCTTTTTGCATCTTTAAATCAAAAACACTATCAGTCATCTTCTTCCCCAATATTCAACCTTACTAAGGTTTTAAAGAATTACTGGGCACAATCCGGCAGAGCCATATGGTTTACATTACAGACATTAATGAAGAAACTTTACAAGCTTGCTTGAAATTTTCTGGAACTTTCCAAAGATGAGTTTTGCTCTGCTCTTGAGTTTTAGCAGTCAAAATGCACTACTGAGAGAGATTAAACCTAGAAGCTGTAACTATTCTACATATACTTATGTGTCTTTTTATATGTATGTCTTTTTTATGCATGTGTTCAAAGATTTGTAATCTTTCCCTGATCTGGAACTCTGAGTACAGAGAAACCAGACCATCAAACGATGTAAAATGATATATGAAGTGAGACAAATAATTAAATGTAAACATAAAATACCCAAGATCATTTTAAATTTTCAATAAACAAACACAAACAAATTGTAGGCAGTAGTGGTACACCTGACAGTACAAATTTTGAAAAAATAATGACAACACAAATATCACCTTACTGTTTTCATCCTGAAGCTAGTAACATGCAGTGAATAAATAACACAAATGGAAGAAAAAATGTAGCAGACATACGGAAGAATGATTAAAGGAGCATATAAGCATCTGTTTTGTAAGAGCTAAATAAAATGAATAAATAATTCTAGAGCTGAATTGAATAGATTAACTTGTCATCTACAAAAGCCCTGTGCAAAGATATATATGCACATACATAATATGTATATGAATGTGTGTGTATATGTATACTTAAAAATATGTACTGCAAGATTAGCGTACAATACTTTCATCCATTAGTAATGCTCTTACTTTAATTATAAAAACTGTCTATACCTTTTCATACCCACCTTCATATTTAGAGACATAGAAATACCAAATTTAAATGCAATAGTAGCATTCTAATTATCTTCTGTAGTTCACAGGCAAGCCCTAAACTTCTCCCAATTGCTGTAGGGTTACGCCACAGCTCACAGACAAAAAATAACTGTTTTGTTTTGAAAATCATTTCCTTCCTAAACATGATCAAAGGTAGAAATACCGATACAGAAATAATCTCTTTCACAGAATCACATAATCACAAGATGTTTGAGGTTGGAAGGGATCTCTGGAGGTCATCTGCTACAAACTGTCTGCTTAAGCAGGGACGCCTAGAGCAGGTTGTCTAGAACCATGTCCATTTCTATAAGACATCCAGAGTTTTAAAGTCAGCATTATAACAAACACATGAGGAACACCTCAGATCTATTTTATTTAAAATAGTCATAAAATCTTGAAAAATACTTTGCATCACCAACATAAAAAAAATGTCAAAACAACAAAATACAGTAAAAATAACTCAAAAATTACTTTTAAGTGGAAGTAATTCATGTTACCCTTTTGTATATTCTTGTTTTACCACCTCTTCACACTGCCAGGTTCAAAAACTCATAAAATCTCTTTCATAAAAGTTTGAACTACCTGATGTCCATTCAGATGTACAACTGAAATCTTTCAATTCTTTTTCTTAATGCCACTGAATGATTTACATATACTTGATGATATACAATATTTTAAAAAACTTCTTACTCATAACTGTTGCAAACAAGTCAAATCAAGTAACATTCTTCATTTCCACTGATTTCAGTAGAGCTGTCCCTTTGTTTGCCCTTCCTATCAAAATGAATTAAATACAATATTTAATTCTCCTTTAAATAATAACAAAAAGATAAAAAATATGATTATGATAATAATGGCAGTATTACTGGTACGCACCACTCTGTAATCAGAAGAGATCTTCCTGGCCACTTTGGCTAGTAAATCAGTTTTATCAAATTCAATGTCTACCTGAATTGCGCTTGGTTTGGTGCTTGTGTTATAGAAGTAGAAGTGAGTCACCATCCCTGCTTTACTGAACTTGCTGAATGTCTTTGTTCCACCAACACTGAGAGTAAGTCTGATGCTGAAAAGCAGGATGTAGAATATGACAATGAAGCTGAAGAGGAAGATCATTCCAGCCAACAGGGTAAACAGAAAAGATGAGAGAGTGTTTCAGATATTCATGATTGTAAGTGTCCTGATGTAGCAGAAGCAAGATGATACCCTTCAGAGAGCACTGTAGCTCAGTGCTGGCATTCTGGTGATTTGCCCTTAAGTCACAAACAGCAACTTCTGTCTAAGCTTGTGGCGAGTTCCATCACATCACAATTGGTGGCACAGGGACAGCAAAACTTCTGCACACCTGATGTGTCTGCACAGTTCCCAGCTACAACATGTAATAACGACAGTTTTCTTATAATCAAACAGTTATCATTATGATACTAACCAACTTCTTCAGAAAATTTGAGCACCTCCCAGCAGTAATCTGGTAAGATGTTAAATTTACCTGAACTGTTGTTTCTATAGTTGATCCTATCTACCATATACATAATCATGCCCTGGAGATCAAATGAACACTGAAGCTGGCAGGGACCTCTGGAGATCTTAATGCCAACTCTCTCTGGTGAAGCAGATTGTTCAGGGCCATGTCCAGTCGCACTTTGATGAATGGAGATTCCAAAGCATTTATGGACAACCTGTGCCAGTATTTAACCACCCTCACAGTAAAAATGTTTTCTTCTCTTTGTGTATGTTTCAATTTGTGCCCGTTATGTCTCATCCTTTCACTGGATACCACTGAGAAGAGTCCAACTTTCTCTTCATTACAACTCCACATGGGGTACTTACACATAGATAATATCCTTCCTGTTCCTTCTCCAGACTAAGCAGTCCCAGCTCTCCCAGCCTGTCCTCGTGACAGATTCTCCAGTCATTAATGAACCCAGCCATGCCTCAGAGATATCATAAACTTTACAATTACCACATCGCACAAAGCAACTTAGGCACGTTAGCTAGCTTGATGAAGTTCAGAGTAAATTATAAAATATACCAAATCTAGCTGTTTTTTGAAGAAATGCCTAGTTCATCAAAACAATATTATGTCTACCTTCTAATATATTTAGTAGTCTTGGTTTTAATATCAGAAATAAAAAACAATAGAAAAAGTGTGTACTAACATTTCTATTTATATTACAGTACTGTGCTGAGATTCCACATAAATATTTATGAAGCTCTTATTTGCTATTTCTTGAGAATATATTACTAACTTAAAAGTTAGCAACAAGAAAAGCATATAAGCTTTGTAGATAGAAAGCTTTGTAGATAGAACACTACATATATGCAGACCTGTGCATGAAAACAGTGAATATAGCTCATTAACATACCTTTCGCTGACTCCACTTGGCAAGACAGTCTATGTGAAAAAATAAAGTTCAAAAAGTTTTAAAGTAAAAATTTGAGTTTATATATAACTGTTTTCATACTCTGAGCATGAAATGCATATTCCTAGTTTGGGTTGCTTAGTTTGTTTATTTGTTTTCAAATGCCAGCTGATCTTTCTGGGTGTAGATGAGGCCTCTGGAGACACCACAGTAAATGAGACTGGCACCAACTCGAGTATGCTGAGCCAGAAGCTCATATTAAATTTGGAAAGACTTAGTTCTTTAAAAAAAAAAAAAATCAGAAGACTTTCATTTTGAGAACTTCTTTGTTCATAATCCTACATCAAAAAAGCAACTTCTAACATTTGCCTGAGACTGTAAGAAAGCATTCCACTCTGCCTGGAGTGAAGTAGAAAATTCAAGAAGGAAGGTTTTGAGTTTTTTGTTTTCAGTATTAGGAGAAAATAACCAGTTCTCTCATCTGAAGAAGATCTTTGAGAGTTTTCTAATGTCCTGAGATCCCAGAAGCCTAAGTATATCTATGATTACATTTTTCTAAATTTACAGCCAATTAAACTTTTGTGTCATCTATAGATTCAACTTACAGGCCACAGTTGTGTATAATAAAAATGCATATAATAAAAATGCTTTGGAATTTGGTATCCATCATTCTGTCTGTCCTAAAAGGAGGAAATATCTTTATGTTTTGCTGATTGCTGCAGACATATAATAGATATATTCTATATATCACCTATTATAGAATTATAATTATAGATTATGTATATTATAGAATCATTGTGTCCATATTAAGCACATTAGTGAATAAATAGAGACAATGGAAGATGAACCATGATATAGTCATAGCCATAAGAACTATTGATCTTCTTATTTTGCTGTAGATAGGGTGCAAAAAATTTGACCTCACAAACATCATGAGGTCCAGGTGAAATTGCATCCATAAAATCTACTGAAGGAAGGCAAATTCTCAGATTGTGTGTGAAACACCCACAGCAGCTACTTTGAAAGGTATTATTATCAACTACAATAGCACATCCTTTTGTCTGGATCTACAGATCCTAGTTAGATCTACAGGGATAAGCAAAGCCCTGAATGATTACATACTGAAATTAGATATATAACCTACAGATAATCAAAGTTCAAGTTTTTATTTATGGCATGGTTCTTTTTTTCCAGTTTAAGTTCTTGGCAGTTTCTCAATAAAGTCACCTTTTCTAGAGGAAAAAATTAATTTGATTTTTTTTTTCTTGTTTAGAGGCGTAAAAAGAACCCTTCTCACAAAATCATAAAAAGATTAGCAGCTTCTTCTGGTAAATTAACACCCATGTGGCCCAATAGGACAAGCAGAAATGATCAGATCCAGCCAGCATTCTCTACAAACTGAAAGAGAGGGTGCATCTACATTGGCATTTCAATGTGTCTGAGGACTTTGGGAGCAAACTTTGTGTTCACTACCACCTACTGTACTTTGGTTGGCATCGTGGAGTTCCCTCACCACACTTCTTTTGAGTGACACTGAACTGGGAGACACAGTCCAGGAGCGCACTAGACTGGAGCTACTTCACAGTTAAACCCCTAAGATGACAATAATATGACTGTCAAGTCCTCAGGGCCAAATCTTTCTCACTTTTCTGTTTAGCTGCACTATTTGCTAATGGCGACATAACCTCAAATAACCTGTTTTTTCCCTAAATACATTACTTTATCCCATGGAGAGATCTCTTACTCTCACCCCTCTTGTGAATTGAACTGTCACCTGTTCTGCCTGATATTAAGACCTACAGCTACTTTTAAAGCCCTAGTCAGAGCTAAGTAACAACTTCTGTTATATTCTGATATAATTTGTCTTCAAGAGAGAATGCACAGCTTCTACCTCAGAAGTGAAAAGTAAACTATAACTCTATGAAGATTAGCTCTAACATGAAGAATCTGAATTAATCATTTTTATCTTAGGTTTCAAATTCCCACTGTAGACGTTCATAAAGAAAAGGTCATTTTGTATTCACAGGCCTCATATCTTTCAACAAAAGAAGAACATTCTCAAGTATTTTGACAAAAAATTTGCATTTGCTTTTATAAAGAGGTTTTACTTTATCTGTTATTTTCATTCTTTCATTATTTTCAAGACAACATCTCTTAAAGTTATCTTGTGAGTGTATAATGTTTAAATACATATATTTGTGAAAGGAGAGGAAAAGAATGAAAAAATGCTGCATATTTAGTGTATAATGACAACTTATGCTCTCGCTACAATAACCTGAACAATACAGCTCAGTATCTCTACAGGTAACAAACAGTAAGAATACAGAATTTCTTTGTTTCTCCCTATAGAATCACAGGATGGCTGAGGCTGGCAAGGACCTCTGGGTCTCTCTGGCAACAACTCCAGCTCAAGAAGGGACACTCAGAGCAGGGTGCCCAGGCTCATGTCCAGGCAGCTTCTGAAGATCTCCAACGAGGAGACTTCACAGCCTCTGGGTAGCCTGTGCCAGTGCTCCATCACTTGCAAAAGGATGAAAAGAGTTCCATTTTATTATTTTCAAGTCTTCCATCTTTTACAAGCCTTTTACAAAAGAGGAAGTAATTCCTCTGTTCCCTGAAGGTTGTAAAAAAAGGTTTTGTTCTGCATAAAAATTAATCCAAAATCCTCTAAATTCTCATTCCTCTCACTAACCCAAGGAAAAATCTGTGCTGGGAAAAAAAAAGAAGAAAAGAAAAAGAAAGAAAGAAAAGAAAACACATCACCACCAACAAATCTGTAAAGAAAACATTTCTGGAAAATGATTTAAAAAAATCAAGTTAGCTGATTTTATTTTCTTTATAGAATATTTTCTTTCCCTGAGAAAAACAAAACAAGAAACAAGTTTAAGGCTCTCTTTTCATCCCCACATGGAAAACTTCATTGTTTGCTTCCATAAGTTCCTGCTTCTGTTTACCTGTTTGAAAGCAGTTATCACACTGCTCACAAGTTAGACAGGTCTAAACACAATTGTAGCTTATTTGATACTCTGAAATATCTGATGTCCATTTCTTAGAAGTTCTAGCCTGTTTATCCCCAACTTCAGATTTTTGTTGATTTCCACTGGCCATGACATCCTTCCTGTACTTTTCCTTGGTTATCTAAACAGTGCCATGTAAATAACTTGGGAGAACTGCTATTCCAGCGCATATAATACAAAGACAATGAACATTTGGCTCTGTATGTTTCTGTCAGATGCATAATTACTTCCACTGTTTTCACACTTTATCTTTGCTTTCTCCTCTTATTATATTATGCAAAACATTACAAAAAATTGTCCATGAAGTTTGCACATAGATGTGCTTTCTCATTGGCATGGAGGTGAAAGGTAAAAAGGCCACGTTCCTCTTCTTTCCTCTTCCCAATAGCAGAAAGCACAGAAAAGCTGAGAACATCTTCTCCTTACCTGTATCTTCCCAGAAACGACCACAATCTGCTCACTATTGTACATTCTACTTATCTTAATGAGGTGCCACCTTGTTCCTGCCAAAGGGCATGAAAAAGGATATTGAAATGTCATCCCTCATAAGCTTCAGGCAGTGAAACTGAAATGGAATGAGAGTTTTAGGAAAGCCATTTTTTGGTGACTATTATTAGATCTATCTCCACTTAAATGACTTGCGTGTTGGAAAATTATTTTCACTACACTAAATGTGCCATTTTCTTTCCACAAACCACATAACATAGTGTCATATAATGAAATAGTTTAAATCTACCTAGTTTGTCTCTGCTTGTATTACATAATTGTTGGTGTATAGTCAATGGGATACGCTCACTTAACAAAAGCATATTGTTTCACCTGAAATTCTTCTTGCCTTATCAGCTTGCGCTACATTATCAGCTTGAATTGCACCGCTAGACAGTACTATGACCTATATTAAAAAGTATAATGTTGAAGACTAAAATAATAAAAACTTTTTCTTAAATTGTTTCTTTATCCTTAATAATGTATAGGAAAATAATAATCTGTTTCAATTTGTCACTTAGACTAATTCTCATGAAATGTTTAAATAGAAGTGAAAATATATTTTGGCCTGGATGTGATGTGCACTGACAGTGGCTTTTCATGTAGATTTGTTGAGACCAATATTGCCTTATGATTATTTAAAGAACTACAGTTTGTACTGGTAAATCAACTATCATATGTGTTAAGATCTCCGTTATTAGATGCATCCAAACACCTAAAAGCATTTGAATCTTAAGAGGACTGATGCTTCAGTCTTCTTAAGAGCTCTGAGTATTTGCACCACTTTTTTTGGAATGGAGAAAAAAGATAGAAAATGACAAACAATAGGAATCTTCTGGAAATCTACATATGAAAGAAGATAATTTGAATGGAAATCTCAAATTTTCAGACTAACATCCCATGCACTGCACTATTCTTATCTTGCATACTCTGATATACAAAATGCAGTTTTAAAAGTGCAGATTCTTTTGTAATTTAAGACTGTGGCGAACAAGACAGAATACAATTTACATTGTAGTCTTTTCACTTAATAGGGCTTGTTTCCAAGAACACTGCAAAAAAAGTGCAGCTCTCCACTGCAGAAACTGATCAAGCGGATTTGCCCACCTTCATAAATGCTTGTCAGCTTTTAGACCCCATTACAACAGAAACTTCGTTTCACTTCTACAGGGTCACTCTTCACATTTTCACAGATATGAGAACAATCACATTTACATTTACACAGATTATAACTTAGTGTAATTGAATGCAAATTCCAGATAGCTTCTCTATCAGTCAAGATACAATATTCAAAACAATGAAACATTGAATTCCTAAATTGTAGGGAAACCCAGGAGAATTAGCAACAAACTCCAAGAAAGCCAGAAAATTATGCAGCACTGCCTACAGATACTTTATATTTACTACATTTGAGGGATTTTAGACCTACTTCTTCTCTCTGAATCCATGGCGTACAGAATGGCTTAATACAAACTGAATCAGAGCCTAATGTGTTTCATGGATTTACATAGGTCTAAGCACGATTCTATCTAGCAGCTAGGAAGCTGGCTTCAATCAGGCTAGTATTTGTAGAGAAAACTTTAATTAACCATTTCATGCAACAGGTAGCACGTAATTGGCATGAATATACCTTCAGCTGAGCAGCCTGATTAGTCATAAAGAAGCCATGCAGTACTGCTGAAAGTAATAGATGGATGCTGTGTTTTATTGTTACCAATGCTTATTGACTTGGATAGCTTATGATGATGACATTGTTTTAATGAATTGGAATTGCCAAGGCAAAATAGAAGGCAGTTTGTGTCATAAGGCTATAGCCCCAACATTTCAGATAATGAGCATAGACTAAGTTAAGAGGACATAAAATAACCTGATGGCAATAATTCATTTGCAATTGGGCAAAGAGAAATTTACAAACAGTTGTGTAGATGTAATTGGAGTTGATTAAATTTTTGGCAGAATAATCACAATTATACATACAGATCTGATTTGCCACATTATTTCAAGAAAAGACTTTTTCCATTATTACCAAACTGACTATATATTTACAATGCCATCTGACAGACAGAAACTGGAAGTCAAATGCTGTTTCTCATTCCATAGAAGTATGTTTGCTCTGTATGAAGAACTATATCAAATAGAGCTTGGTATAAATAAGTGATTTGTTGTAAATGCATCCCTTTATACATAGCGGTCATGTATTTCTCTTTGTTTAATAATTATATGAACATATATATAGATAACTTTGTAAACACCTTTGTAAATATATAATTATTTATAATATTTATGTAGTTACACTTATGTGCGCACCACACACAGATACATGACTATACTCTTGAAAATAGCAATTTTTAATTCCTGAGAGCTGGTGAGCATCGGGATATGAATCCCAGTTCTCAGTTACAACAGTTACAATCTTTAAAACTCAGAGTTATAATCCAAATCCTCTGTGACACAATGGTTTGCTCTAACAAAGGTTACAGTGGAACTAGAGTAGAAAATGTGGAATTCTAGATAAGAAAATGCTACAAGTTACAGATAGTATGAAAATTTTTAATGCAAAAGGCACCCAAATAATTAAAATGTGTGTACAAGATCCAAAAGTAAATGAGTTTGAACATATCAATTATAGACATATTAATGTGGTTAGCTGCATGGAAATTGTCACTATGACCAATAAATAAGTTAAAAGTCTTTATTATGGATATAACAGAAAGAAAAAAGGACAAATTGTGTACAACTTTTACCTTTATCTGTAAAGTTTTCTCTTCAGAACTCTTTCCACTTTTGTTTTTCTAGGGTGTTTTCTATAGACAGCACTGAAGAAGGTAATAATCACTCTTGTTCAAGAAAAAGTGAATTGCTCAAGACATGATGACAGCACATTTTGAGCTTTTGTTAGTGGAGTTTAATCCTGTGTTCCCTGTGTTCCTGAAGATGAAACAACATAAATACTGAAGGACAGCTGTAGAGAAAAAAAAAAAAAAAGCAAAAAAAAAAAAAGCTGTGTCTTTCTGGTGTACAGTCTTGTTAAAAATGTCTCTGCTGGACAGTGAGTAATGAGATTTTGGATATTTTTATGCATTTCAGAGAGCTAACAAAAAGCATTATTTTCATTAATTTTTAACTGCGGACAAGAAAACCAAGATTTGTTATATATTTTTTTTTATTACTCCTAGCTTCTGACAAAGTAGTTTCTATCATTTGCTTTTGATGTCTTGTTCATTTTTCTAAGCTTCAAGTAATTATTTTTTCTGAGTTTATGAAGTTCCATTTACTTCTCTTTGACTATTTGGAAAGCAAATTAGTTGTGAAGACTATACATACCAAAATGATGATTCTTAGTGAATCTCAGTAGACATACAAATGAATTAAGATTTGTCTGTTTGCAACTTTGTTTTGGTTAGAAATCTCAGCCTGGATCCAAAAATATGTATGGTCTCTGCAGCTGTCCATTCCACCCAGATAAAGATTTGTTTCCTAGTAAACGCAAAGAGAATTGAGTATTATTCTAACATTTGCTGTAAGAAAACTTAATATTGATGAAGAATTCAAGTAGAAAGCAAAAGTACTCTGACCTAATGTCAGTTGTTGTCACCCATCACAATAGTTTGCCAAAGCAAACAAGCAGCAGCTTACACCTAAAGCCCATTTTATATAATTACACAATAACATCTGAGGACAGCTTTCAGTTTCACTGATCTTTCAGTAATATTCAGTAAGAGCATCCTACCTAGTGGTATTTCTAAGGAAGGAATTTTTACTCTACTGCTCAGTCAGATGCACAGAAACCACTGTTCACAGCTTGTGGAACATGCAAAGAATGGCAGATATTAAGCTATGCTAGTTTGTTTCTCCTCATCACCCTGCCAAAAATCTGAATTTCAAGTAATATTATGTAGGAGTATAGGAGTTGATTTAATTTCACAGTGTAAGTAACATAACACAATACATGCCACATACAACGTGCATTTTGACCATTCTTTTTTTTTTTCCACCAATTTTTTTTATAAGAATGTTATAAAAAGATTGGAAAGCTTTCCTAGCATGGTAGTTTTATTAGCTTTCATAGTGTCAAAAAGTATTAATGTAATTTCACCTACATTAATTATTAGAGATTATTACACAGTCTCCTACTTCCTCTTGTAAATATCATGGGGAAGAAAATTTCAGGTATTGAACTTAGAAATATTTGCAGACTAAGACTGCCTTACTAAAAACCAAAAACTTTGCTCATAATTTTATAGGTTTTTTTTTTTTTTTGCCACTTTTTTACACAGGTTACAGATGTGTAAAGTACAGACGAGAACTTCTAATTAGGTAGCAGTCTAAAATCATTTAGCTATATAGCAGTCAAAGGTATATTGGTAGAAAGTCCCAGATCTCTCTGATGAAGACATTCCAAAAAGAAGCGCTTGCAGTCACATGCAGAAAAGACGATTTGTCACTACTTATTAAAGGACAGTCAGCTGGCCAAATCCTCAGCCATGTAGGACTTTGGACCTACATCATCAGACATAGTTAAACAGGCAGTACTTATTGCGCATTGCCAAAGTCTTGACCATTTCACTGGGGGTCTTAAATGCTGGACCTATTGGTGAAAAATGTGCTTTCTTCACAGGAAATGCAGTTCTACTTTAAAAAATTCAATCTATTTAGTTTCATCTGAACTTTAGTAAAGTATTTACATCTTTACTATGCTTGTTATCTGAATTTTTGAATTCTTAGCAAATTTAAAAGTTTTCTTTAGCATTTTATCTTCATTTATTCCTACATTAAAATGCTGGCAATAATTTGCCATATAATTTGAAATCAAGGTCCAAATTTTAATAACAGTCTCTTCTTTAATGGCAATTAATTATTTTCTACAGTCATTTACAAATAAACTTCCTTTCTTCTCTTTGAATCAGGTTTTAGTTTAAGTTAACAATTTCTCATGTTTGCTGAACTCTGCTCTCCTCCATTTTTTCACATTATTTAAATGGCATAAGAGGAGTTCTACTGCCATAAGATACACTGGGAGTATTATTTAACAATAGCATTGTCATTCTAGCAGTTATCATCTTCTAATCATTATATTCAAACACTGAAAATAAGCAAGTGCACAGAAATAGGCATTTAAATTCTGCCTGTTTTTCTTTTTTCTACCAGCTGTCTTTATCTGTATGCTGTCACATAGACACTTGTAAATGAGTCTGTTTGGAAGCAATTGATCTTTGACTGATGTTCAGATGCAGCAAAGATGCTCCAGTATAATCAGAGAGAGAATGTATTTGCACTCCTAAACTTGCAACAGGCAAAGCAAATTCACAGCTGAGGGGAGCTAAATACAGGTCTTCTTGGCTCAATCTCTTCTAAAACAACGGATCGAGCTCTTACAATCAAATGTTGCCGAAGCAGTAGGTTTCAGGTGACTATAGGACAAAATGAATTCTGTTATTCCAGTTGCAGTCTGGAGATTTGCTTTGCAATGTGCAAACCAGAAACAATGGGTACTATAAGTGTCAGAGAGAGCTGAAAAGCTAGAAAGTCAAGAACAAACAGATCAGGTTTCAAGCCCAGTACGCTGACTTGCATAAGAGCATTTAAAATAGTCTAAAAATAATATTTTCATCACTATTTTTTCGGAGTCCTTGCTCTATTCTTGCTCTCTTTAACACCTAAGATCCTCACATGAGTATAAATTAATCCTCCTGAAAGAGATGTGCCAGTTTGTGAGTCTATAGTATTGCTAAGTCTCCCCTACTCCATGTTTCTTTAATAGCAGTGATCAGTACTATCTGATGGCATTTAACAAACAGATTATACTAACAGAACAAGAGGTGAAAAAGAATAAAGGCACCTTTCTGTTGTGCTGAAATACTGTGGTTCTCTGATATTCTGATTTTTGAAAACATATCTCAGAACAAGATTTGTGGAACTACACACATACGTCATCAGACTAAGAATTGATTTTGCACTGACGGAAATTAAGTCTTGGTGATTTCAGTCAGCTTCAGGATTAAGGAGGTACAATTTCAGGTCACAGTTTTGAATTTCAGCACTAAATGACCACGAGTACTGCTTCAGAATCTTAATGCTTTACAATGTCTGGTCCATAATCCTGCTAGACTTGCCAAGCCCTGGCAAACTTGTATCAGGATATTTGAGACAGTTCTGTTTGCCACCTTTCTAATCAGAAAAGTACAGCATTTTTGTTAAAGAAAGTCTGTTAGTCCACCATCCAAATAGTCAGCAGAATGCAAATAGAGACACAGAAGACACAAGAAGGCAAAAGAATAGAAATAATCAATATTAAACATTCAAATCTAATGGCAATTCCCTTCTTTAACTTATTTTGGTCAAGAGATCTTTCAAAATGAGGCTGATGAAAGTCTAGTGAGATGGAGAGAGCAGCAGCTAGAAAAGCAAAAGTCACTGTATTCAGTTCAACCATTCCTGTAGCACTACCATCAAGTGAGGGAGTAGAAGTAGTAGAAAGCCTATGAATTTGTTTCTTTGTTTCTCACAAGTTTTGTAGTGCTTTTTCTTCCTTATCCGACGTAGTCCTGAATGGGCAAATTTAATCATCTTTTTTAAATTGCTGCTGAATGTCAACTTTTGTCTATTGATCTAAGCTGGAGTTTTTTCCCCCTGGGACAACTCAACAAACTTCCTCATGTTTCTGAGCATCTACCATTGAGTAACATGAGCTATTACAAAGCATTACACTGGATTTTGCAAAGCTCATGCCAGAGACTCTTAAATACCTTTCAAAGAGTAAACAGAGGGGCAATTAAAATAAAGGGGACCTGTCTGATTAAAAAGCTAGCTGGAATGTGGCAAGCTTCCCTAGATACAAAAGAACAAGATGTTTGAGGATAACATTAGATTATCATCTCCCACTAGATTGTTGAGCCTAATGGAAATCAGAATATGGAAATTTGGACAGAGGTCAGCTGGAGCTCAGAGGGTAGTATTTTTGGTTTAGATTAGTTTTACAGCCAAGGAGAAAGCATAGTGAACTACAAAAGAGGGTGCTGGTTCATTTGAGATCTCTTTTAAAACTGCAGGTACATGCGGATTTTTTAGGAAATAGTAGTTTATACACGCATGCAAAAAGCTCTCTGGCAGATTTAATCAACTTGAACACCTCAGGAAGTAGCTCTGGGCCCTTGGTTAAATTGAAGAGACCACATATCTTTCTGAAACGGTGTATTTCAGTCTTTATAGACCAAATTCCCTTCATCCCTCCTGTAGCAGCTGTGCTAAACCTCAAAGGCCTTTTCTACACCATGTATCTCTCTTGGAGCTCCTATTTTAAATTGTCTAGTCTACCTACATCATAGCTTACTATTCCTCCAGATCATAACACTGCTTAATGTAACGTGATGCGATGTAAATGTCAGCTTGAATCACTGTTGAAAACAAATGACACTTTTTGGGGCAGACTAAGAATTAGAAAGGGTAAACAAATATTCTGCTGTCAGGATGTCTCTGCATCAGGCTGATCAACAGCCTGCCCATTTCCTTTTGGTGCACTCTGAACAGCAACAATTTTGCTTTTGTGTTTTAATAATACTAGCAAAAAGAATGAAGGGGGTTAGGATTTTGAAGTGGTGAATATTCAGTCCCATGAAAGAGGCTCTTGTTGGATAAAAAGAGGACAAATGCCAGGTACCTACAAGTACAAATAAAAATAATGTTTTCTGAAAAATTATTTAGGTGATATAAATAGTATTTTTCTTACTGAAGAAAAATGTAAATAGTTACTGGACTCCATTACAATGTTTTGTTAACTGCTAACAAATATGGCCATTCTTAACATCACTTAAACAGTTAGCTTAATTTCATAGCATTAAAAACATAATTAAATTGACCAGAGGAATGTAGCTTGCTAACTGAAAGAAATTGCTTGTAAGGTATTAAGTTTTCATGGAGAATCTGTAATTTATCATCAACTTAAATCAGTCACTGCGATTCAGTGAAGATGAACTACATTGTGATCAACAGCTACATTTTTAGACTGCAACTCTTGTTCATGAAGACAAATGACTGAATTTTAACCTCTTGTCACAAACAATGCATTGCTTCTACAACCATCCTTGTGTCCAGGAGGACTTAAAGATGGAGGTTGGTTTTCCCAGTACAGTCTTGCTATATTATGTTTCTCCCACAACTGTTTCATAGTACAAGATAAAACACTTCCACATATTTCTCAAAATAAATTTTAGGCATAGCTAGGAATATGTACAAGACTGCTCATTTTTCCTGGAAAATCCATAATTCAATTGCTGAATTCAACCAATTAATTAAAAGGGTGAATCATAGAATATCCTGTGTTGGCAGGGACACACAAGGATAATGGAGTCAAACTTCTGGCTCCACTAAGAACCACCCAAAATTCAAACCACATTTCTGAGAGTGCTGTCCTAACGCTTCTTGAATTCCAACCACTTTGTGCTATGACCTCTGCCCTAGGGAGCTTGTTCCAGTGCCTGACCACACTGATGAAGAACCTTTTCCTAACACCCAACCTGACCCTCTCCTGTTGCAGCTTCATGCCATTCCCTCTGGTCCTGTCGCTGTCACCAGAGAGCAGAGCTCAGCAGCTGCCCCTCGGCTCCCCTCAAGAGGAAGCTGCAGGCCACCATGAGGCCTCCCCTCAGTCTCCTTTTCTCTAGGCCAAACAAACCAAGTGACTTCAGCAACTCCTCACATAGAATCACAGAATTGTAGGGGTTGTAATCATCTAGATCTCTAGATATCATCTAGTCCAAGCCCCACATCTTGCCCTCCAGACCCTTCACAGTCTTTGTAGCCCTCCTTTGGATGCTCTCTTTTGTCCTTATATCGTGGCACTCAAACACAGTGCTTGAGGTGAGGCTGCACAGCATAGAGCAGAGTGAGACAATCCCTTCCCTCTGGCAGTGCTTGGCCTGATGCACCCCAGGGTACAGTTGGCCCTTTTGGCTGCCAGGGCACGCTGCTGACCCACATTCAACTTTCTGTCAACCGGAACCCTCAAATCCCTTTCTGTGGGGCCAGTCTCCAGTCTCTTGCCCCCTAACCTGTACGTGTATTCAGGATTGCCCTGTCCCAGGAGCAGAAAACAGCACTTGCTGTTGAGATATACCATTGTTGCAGACAACCATATTTTCCTTAAGTCTGTTTTGCTCACAATGGCAGTTGGTAATTGATCTCCTTGTGTTTCTCTTGGCCCTCAGCCAAGGAGGAGGGGAGTGAGCAAATGCCTGATTGAGAGCTGGCAAAGACAGACCCACCACAGACACACTTTTGCAGACTCTGCTTTTGCAGAGGCACTAGAACCAGACAGGGACATTTTACTTTCCATCCAAGAAATAACCAAGCTACTTGACCACAGCTCTTCAGAGGGACTTTTTTACTAGCATTTCCACAATACAGGCACCAGAAATATTACATTAGGAAGGCTCTTCTGAAGATCAATAACAGAAATTGCCATGCTTCAATGACAAGAGCTGGTGTGTTCTAAAGCAATGTCCTCACAACTTGATTCACTTGGGTAAATTTCAGAAACTATGTCTAAATTTGCGTTTTGTTTTTTTTCCTTCAGTCGTATAAAAATTCCTCACAAAGATACGGGAACAATCTACTAATGTCAGACATCTCTATAATAAGATTGCAGCAATTCTCTAAAGTTCCAGTTTCCAGATGTACCAAATGTTCTTCTTTCTAACTCAGAAAAAGCGAGATTGTTATTCCAGCACAGCTCAAAGAATGAGATGCCAGTTCTCCCTTGGATGGCACTCTGGTTTAGAAACATCTTTTGCTGATCAGAGGGTAATTCATTAAAAAGTGTGACTCAGCTATCCTGGCTACCAAGTAGGAGCAGTCCGAAGCAGCTGTAACGTGCTTTGCTTCACACAAAAGACCTACTATTAGAATTGAAAAAATTATTAAGAAGGTGTTTCAGTAGGATTCCTTAAGTTGTCTTACCAAAGAGAAGCCTCAGTATTTGAGATTCTTTGCCTTCAATTATGCTTTAAACACATTTCTTTACTATCCCAAAGGTTTAAGCAGTCAGATCAGAAAAAAAAAAAAATCTGTAGTTTGATCAAGACTCAGCTCAAATCACTTGGCAATATCCAGGAAAACTATATACAGGATTATCCAAATCCCATGGATTCAACTGCAAAGCATGTATTATTTGCTTAATATTTCTACTATATTTCCACAGTTTCATTTTTCTGTTTATTTTGCAAACTGCGTAATTAAGAAATAAAATCATCTAGAGCCTCTAAAGAGGTGGTGGTTCATTTTAAGTTCAGAGTAAACTACATAAGATCCAAAACAGTTCTCCCTGACTATTTTTTAATCATCTTCCGATTAAGTCAAAGGCCTAACCCAGCTTATGCTTTAATTAAGGTTCTACACAATGGATTCCAGCTTTTTAATTAGTTCTACAGATGTTCCTGTATCAGGTTTAGGCTAAATGAGTGCCTAGCAGCACAGAAACAAAAGCTGGTAATTCTGGATGAGCTTAGCTCTCCATAGAGGCACAGGCTTTTCTAAATGGCCAATGGTATATATTCTCCAAGACTGTTGGGAGGTGAGACCTGAGGAAGAATAAGTTGTCATTTTAAAGCTGATTCAACTAAATCACCTCCAACCTACCCCTACTGCAACTTCTACAGCAGGGTCCACGTAGACAGAACCTGGGAGTCTCTAGTTCCCAGATCTTTTATGAAAATCTCTGTTAAAAGCCTACATTTCATGTTATCAGCTACCTATACAGTAGACAAAGTTCTCAAGATTCAATAACTTCCTACTGAGGAGAAATCTGATAAATTTCTGGTTTGCCCATTTCACATCTACCCATTCCCAGAAGATCCCCACACAAAACAATGCAGAGAGAGTCATACATCAGGGTCAAACATCAGTACTTATCTCCAGCCAGTAGTTCTGTCTCAAAAACAGATTATAAGCAAATATAAATTATTGGGAACGTTGTGCAGATACTCATGATGGAAGCCTCTGAAAAAACAGAAGTAACATGGAATGCCATGTCAGAGATAAGTCAAACATTAAGATGGACAGAATGATCTGGTAACTTCTTCCGTGGAATAAAGTGAGTATGTATGTTACTATAATCATAGTATATAATATATANCCAAAATTGAAGTGGATTCAGTTTAAATAAAGTGGCCAGTTTCTCATTCAAATCAAGGATGTATTGAATACTGAAAGGTCAAGTTATAAGTGGGATATC
>WBMW01006370.1:27278-55461 GCA_013396635.1 Penelope pileata
GCAGACAAATTCTTCACTGTGTGTGTATATATATATATATATATATAGCTTTAAGATATCCATCATCTATATTTCACTCAATTTCAGTGTATTTAAGTCATTTTGAATTTCCTCTATCTGGATTTCTTCCATTCATCATTAATCACTCTCCTTTCTAATCAATGTTCAGCAGTTTTTCAATTAGTTTCTGAAGCCTCTATTTGTGATGATCAGGTGAAGAAAACAGGTGAAAGAAACTATATCAAAACAAACTTTGCATATTGTTCTGAAAATCATTTGCTCAATTTAATTTTGCTCTGCTATGTGAATTTCCTTCCTAAGTTACATCTGAGCACTGTCTCTCCTGTATGCATCCTCTTCCTCAGTGAGTTTCACTGTGTCAACGGTATACAGTTGTTCTGGAAGGAAACACTTTTAGGAGGAAGAATATGCAGAGTCAGATCTGAAAACAGCATCCTGCAGTGGAGAGAATACCAGTAAATTAACACTGGCATCAGGATTATATATATAGCTTACCGTATTTGCCATGCAAAAATAATTCTATCTTCAAATTCTCCTAGACCTCTTTGTTGCTTTTCTATTGTTGCTGTTATTAAAAGTAGAAAAATAGTTTGCATATCAAGGACTTCTTTGGAAAGTTGGAAAGGGTGGAAAATCTCCCTTGAGACTTCAGCTATTTTGAAGTTTTCATCAGAAAAAAAAAAATTCTCTGCTGTGTTTCTCAGTTTGTAATTCAAATGGTCAGTACAGCATATGAGACAGCTGAAATGCAGAATGTAAAATAATCTGTAGTCTTGGAAAAACTGTAGCTGCGTTTGGACTTACAAGAGCACCTTCAGGGCTTCACTGCTTTGAAGAAGCATTTTTCATTGTTGAAGCATGTATAGTTAATAATTATTCTGGTATCAAAAGTCTTCCACAACCTCTTTGACAGTTCCTCCAGACGAGAGGCTTCTTCTATACCTACCTCTAGTCTCTGGTAAGAGCTCCACTCAAATTTACTACATCAAAACATGAAAGTATAGCAAGAATGGGAATTTTAAAAGGATTGGTAAGAAATTCAGAATGAAACACCTGGTCCCATGTGAATATACAAGTTTAATTAAAATACTGGAACTAGTATTCTTCTCAACTAGAACACTGATTAAGCTGGTAAGAGAATATTGTGCTCATCCTCAGTTTTGAAGAGTTCTCAGAGAACAAGAAGAGTCCCAAATACAAATAATCATAGCTCAAAGAAAGATGTCTCTGAAGAAATAAAAAAGAGCTTTCTTTCATTTATCATAAAGAGGACTATGTTAGATAATGGAATAAAATGTCAAGTTCACTCCGATGTAGAATGTGTTGGTTACTTAGAGGTTCATTTATTCTTTGGACACAAGCATAACAAGCACTGACTAGTACTTTAAATCACAGCATTCACAGAGAAAGTAAAAAAGCAGAAAGAAAGAGAGAAAGAGACAAAGAGAGGAAGAAAAGGGAGAGAAAGAAAGGAAGAGCAATGAGGATGATTATTCTCTTCTCTACATTTGTAATCAAGTTAAACAGTAGCATCCCCACATCTGGAGTTTTTAAATTATGAGCAAACAGCTTCTTGAAGCCCTGATGCAGCCAGACTAACAATTTTTGGCTTCCATATTTCTCTTTGAATTGTATGAAAAGCACCAATTTATGATAAACAGTAGCTCACACCAAATAATCTCCTGGAACCTTGTCCATATCCCCAGATGGCAATAAAGCATAATAAATTTTCTGTACAGAAATCTAAAAAGAAGATAAACTTTTCAGCAACGTTTGCTATTTCACTCTCAAATGAAGATAGTCTTTGACCAGTTGTTTACCCACACTATTCACTGATTGCAGTGTTTATCTCCTTAGTGCATCTTTCTTAAGAAACATCCATCTTCATTAGACTAAAAGTAATTTGTCCAGCTGTCACAGACATGGTGATGCCTTTAAGGCATTGACACCATGAAAAAGAAAAAAAGTACTTTGTAAGACAAAATAAATAGAAGAGGTAAACTGGGGAAAAAAAAAATGTACCTCACTCTTGTTATAAAGAAAGTTAAGGAGTCCATCTTACAAACAAGTCATGTCTTCACTTTTGAACCGAATCAGAAAGAATAAATGGATGACTCTCATTTCTATACCTCAAAATCTCTCTGCTTCAGGTCAGGCCAAAATGTCATTTCTTCAAGGTTCTTGACAGCTGTGAAGAGGAACATCCTGGATATGGCTTCTGAATCCTGAGTTTACAGTTAGTCATTTTCAGAAGAAAAATCACCACCACTTTCAGAGGGAGCCTACACTGAAGCGTGTTGATAAATTGAACTGTGTACATACTTGACACTGAGAAATACTTGATCACTTACGTATTTTTTTTCCTGCATCTTCATAAGATGCATGGGACTGTGGGAGTCCTCAGCTGACTGCTTGAACAAGCATCCCTTCTCTGAGCAAAGTGAACAGTGGCAGTCCCATGAACAGCACAGCACTATGCATAGTCTAATCAGCTATGATGCAGAGCTATCATCCTACCTCTAGTTCTGGTGTTCGCAGTGTCCACAGTAGTTCGGGGGTCTGTATGCTGTGTAGACCTACTGGCATCATCTATCATAGAATCATAGAATGGCCTAGGTTGGATGGGATCCCAAGGATCATCAAGTTCCAACATCCCTGCCACAGGCAGGGCCACCAGCCTCCAGATCTAGAACTAGACCAGGTTGCCCAGGACCCCGTCCAACCTGGCCTTGAACACTTCCAGGGACGGGGCATCCACAACCTCTCTGGGCAGCCTGTGCCACCACTTCACCACTCTCTCGGTAAAGAGCTTCCCCCTGACATCCAATCTAAACCTTCCCTCCTTCAGTTTAAAACCATTCCCCCTTGTTCTATCACTACCTACACTTGTAAAAAGTTGATCTCTCTCCTGTTGATAATCTCCCTTTAAATACTGGAAGACTTCAATGAGGTCTTATCTTCTCCAGGCTGTACAAGCCCAGCTCCCTCAGCCTGTCCTCGTAGGCGAGGTGCTCCAGCCCTCTGATCATCTCTGTGGCCCTCGTCTGAACCCTCTCCAATAGCTCCACGTCTTTCCTGTATTGGGGGCCCTACCTATAACTGAAATTACTGAGATTCTTACTAAACACTGAGAGCAAAATTGATCAACAATAAAAAGTCATGTTTCTGACTTCATATGAAATTTCTAAACAAAACAGAAATACAGAACTAGTTTCAAAATGTCTAAAACTCAGCAATATAATTTTTGAGATCAGTTTGTTTTATAATGAGTAGTTCTGAAGACAATTTGGCTTTTTTTCCCACTTTCTCCCTTCCTTGCCTTCCTCCTACCTTCCTTTTCTTTCTTTTCTTCCCTTTTTCCTTCCATTCCTTTTTTTCTTTTCCTTTCTTCTTTTCTTTCCCCAGAAGCTGAAAACATTTCCCATGAAAATTCTTCTCTGTGAAACACTTCAATTCTCCCCAGAGAAGATCTGAACAGCTCCTCTGTAAGGCTTAGGGTGCTCATCTAGCAATTTAAAGCAACCACTCCCAGTTTCTTAAGCTGCAGGAAATATCTCCCGTAAGTTCCAGTCTTTGCATCCAAAATACTTCTTTTCTTCTAAAACCTACTCTTACTTTGTTTTTCTTTTAGTATAGCTTTCTATGCTCTGTTCCTCCATAGTTTCAGAAAACATTCCTACTCTATCTATCTATAAACTTCCACAGGCTTCTTCATATAATTTTCCTGGTTATATTGCTTTGACTTTTTCACAAGTCCATGCAGAGAAACTCAAAACTCATTTCTGCTGTTGAGGAATTCAGTTCTTGGAAGGAGAAGGCTTTGATACATTTCTAGCTTTTTCAGTCACTCTTTGGGTGCTCTTAACAGCAAAAGCAGGAAACTGCATTACATTCTCTCTCACTTCTCTCTGTAACAAAATTGTTCACATCTCATACAGTTTTTATGCTTTCTCAACATTCACCAAGAAATACTGTACCAAACATTCTTCTCTGAGTAGTCCCTGTAAGACTGTGCTGGTCATGCAGATGACAAAGGGGTTAACAAAAAAAAAAAAAAAAGAAGAAGAAGAAGAAGAAAAATCCAAGTAAAATGTTTAGAATACATTTCTGGTAACAAACATTCCACATTAGTATTTCAGATGATTTGGGTTTCTTACTAAATCAGGAAAATAAAAAAGGTCATAGAATCTAATTCTTTTTTCCATAATATTAAAGACTGTCATTACCATTTCTGAATGGGCTTCAACCATTATTTCCCTGATGCTAACAACATTTGACATTTGTGCCTGTGGATAGACTTCCCAGCAGCTAATTGTATCCTTCTCAAACTTTTATCCCTTGAAGAGGAAAATACCTGGTGATGCACTGAAAAGTATAGTGTCTTCCAATGACGTTTGAGGCTTTGTTTTTTTTTTCCGTCTCCTTCACTGCTTTATCTTTCTGCTTTCCATCACTTCCACTTTCTAGAGATATGCCTCTGCAGTGGGAAGATGTGAAGAGACTATTCCTGAAAACCTCTGGCTGGGTAGCAAAATGAAGCGAGTAGGCATTGTCAGCTTCCATCTCCCAGTGAGGGTGTCTCCATGTAAAATGTTACCTTTGCATGGTCTTCATCAAGAGAATAATAACTGAGTGAAGCATTGGTTTGCTCCACAGAAAACTATCATTTCTCTGCTGGACTATTAATCATGAATTAATGGTTTATTTTCAGTCTAAATTATCAACTAATTATTATTTCTCTGACAAGCAATAATCCCTTTCATGAGAGAAAGCCTTCAAAGGGAATATTTTCAATCAAGAACACAAAGAGCTTAGAAATATAAAGCAAAAAAAGGTTAATCTTGGTGCAAGCCTTCCCCCTTCTCTAAGCTTTTCAGAGCCTCAAGTAGTTGAAAAGGCCTCAAATACAGTGATATTCATTTACCACTTTTCTATAATCCATTTAAAATCTGTATCTGTGAACCTGATCCATTTGTATTTTAAGGGCAGGAGTCTGAAAGTTAAATGATGACAGGAAAGATAAAACAGAAAGACAGAAAAATGGCAATGCTGTTAAAAATGAGGTGAAGTCACAAGGAAAAACACAATTTGACCAGAACAACAGAGGACAGCAAAATAAAAGATTTTGTATTAGTTGGCAGCATTAGCTAGGAGACATCCTTGAGAACTAATTCTACATATAATGTTAGCATGGTATCTTTCACCAATCCAGAGAATATAAATATTTTCTCAGATATTCAGTACTGGTTCCAGTCTGAAATGTTGTAGCAAGTGGACCTTGAAAAATGTCAACAGGGACTAACGGGTTGGTATGGAGGAAGAAAGTAGTCTCCTTCCTCCCTTTAAGCCATTAGTTTGAGCAGAAGGCACCACTGCCTTTCTCCCAGAGGGCAGAAGAATGCAGTGATGCTGGAAAGTCCTTCTGCTTGACCTTAAAGCTTCCTGGTTCCCTGCTGTATTAGGTGGAGATGCTGAAAAGTGTCACGCTAAGCAAGAGCAACTGATCACTAGGGCAATGTGTATGATGTGGGGCAGATGTGCCTGCAGCACACTGCCAGCTTTGGGCTGGATGCTTGCAGAGATGCCCATGCTTTGCAAGGGCCTGCTGCCCACAGAAATCAGCACACAAGCAACGGGGGTTGTTTGAGCCCTATCATGATCTCCCTTGCCTGTCTGATCCCAGTACTGAGTCAGAAAAATGTATTAACACAGCTTTGCCATGGACAGCTGAGCTCAGGAAAGCACATCTGAGCAGATGATAGCATGGCATTCTCAATATGGCAAAAGGGTCACAGGAACTCACATCAGTTTCCCTCACCCTTCCAAAACATTTTTTTTTAAATTCAGCCTTCATATCCTTTAGTGTCAAGTTTCGCCAAGCAAGGATCAAAGGAAATTGTGCAACTGTCTTTTCAGTCTGTTCACAAGAAGATATTCAGGATTTTCATTTGACTTTAGTGGTAGGTCATAACTTCTCAATCTAGTACTGGGTTTGGTCTTGTTCAATATTTTCATCAATGACCTAGAAGAAGGGATAGAATGCACCCTTGGCAAACTTGCTGATGATACAAAGCTGGGAGGGGTGACTGACACACCAGAAGGCTGGGCTGACATTCAGCAAGACCTGGACAGGCTGCAGAATTGGGTGGAGGGAAACCTTCAACAAGTGCAAATGAAGAGTCCTGCATCTGGGGAGGAGTAACTGCATTCATCAGTATGGTCTGACCTTCTGGAAAGGAACTCTTCAGAGAAGGCCCTAGAAGTCCTAGTAGATAACAGGCTGGCCACGAGCCAGCAGTGTGCCCTGGTGGCCAAGAAGGCCAACAGTATCCTGGGGTGCATTAAAATGAGTGTGGCCAGCAGGTTGAGGGAGGTTCTCCTCCCCCTCAACTCTGCCCTGGTGAGGCCACATCTGGAGTACTGCATCCAGTTCCAGGCTCCTCAGTTCAAGAAATACAGGGAATTTCTAGAGAGAGTCCAGTGGAGGGTCACAAACGTGATTAGGGGCCTGGAGCATCTCCCTTATGAGGAAAGGCTGAGAGACCTGGAGCTGTTCAGCCTGGAGAAAATTGAGGGGATATCTCATCACTGTCTATATATATCTAAAGTGTGGGAGGCAAACAGATGGGGCCAGGCTCATTTCAGTGGTTCCCAGCAACAGGACAAGGGGCAACGGGAACAAACTGGAACATGGGAAGTTCCATACAAACATAAGGAAAACCTTCTTTACTGTGAGGGTGACAAAGCATTGGAACAGGCTGCACAGAGAGGTTGTGGAGTCTCCTCTGGAGACACTCAAGACCCTCCTGGACTCTTTCCTGTGCAACCTATGCTAGGAAACTTGCTTTAGCAGGGGGATTGGACTAGAAGATCCCCAGAGGTCCCTTCCAACCCCTGCAATAATGTGATTAAGTCCTGCCTGTTTCTCCGCCTTTGAACTTTATTTTGGTGCCTGAAATGTTAAGCTGTTCATCTGCCAGGCTTGTAGCTCAAATATCATGCAAGTATCACTTCATAGTTTGATTAAGTTTTTTAAGAAAGAACAAAATCATGGAAATATCTAATGTGAGAGATAGAAAGCAAGGTATCACCTATGTTAGACAATGCTGGGATAAGGAACTGAAGAGAAAGCTGAGATGTTAGAGAAACATTTACAAAGTCAGAATGCAAACTGTTGGGGGAAAAAAATACTCAAAAAGAACATAGTGAGATTTTACTCATTTTTAAAACAAGTGTTAGAGATTACCTGAATTGTAACTGGTGCCACTAATCTCTCTGCTGTTGTGCTTTAGCCATACAGACTAATCTACAATAGTGGCAATACACGTTCACTAGCATCTCTTTTAAACTCATTAATTACTGTATGGCTTCTTGTTTAACATTGTACTCCCCACCTGGCCTTGAAACTTGTTTAGAAAAAGGGGTCTGTTTCAGAGGACAAAGACAATCCATGCTAGTTCTACACAATGGTATAAAATAGTGTTAATTAGAACAGTTTTGTAACAAAATAAGCATGCCTCCAGAACAGAGTTCATGGGCAAAAATGCATTCAGCATTACCAAATCTGCCTTGAGACCTAAAGGACATAGCTAAGGATCTTTCCATTGGATGTTCCTCCTACTGCAGTTAGATCAACATTTTCAGCATCTTAGTGGAAATTACAGCGATGCTTTTCAACACATTCTGAGAATAATGCCTGGGAAAGTGGCTCCAGTCAACTTTCCTAAGGCAGATATTGTGAGCATAGTGTAGTACTGGCTCTGCACTAACAAATATTAAAAGATCTGCTACTGGAGAGACAACTGAAATGCTTCAGAACTTAAAGGCAGCAGTGTACAGAAAGCTGATAGATTTTAGAAGCAACTGTACATGGAGGAATTAGTAACTTTCACTGACTGAATCATGTACTAGGTAGTCAATACAGTAAAATATCTCTTTTTATTTATATTCACAAAATCAAAGATTTGGCAAGTTCGTGACTGTTGGCTATATCACAGGACACTGGCTGATAGCAAGTGCACCATTAATGGTTGCTTGTGTTCTGCTGAATCTGCTGCCCAATTATTAACCACTAATCCCAGGTAGTCTAGAGAACAAATCAGTTTTGATTTATAACTGTTTAATGTGTTTTTTGGAATACAGTGATGATAACACACGCACATTTATCTTCATTGTTGTTGCTGAGAAATTTGAAGGGTGTCTGTAACAAGTTTTCCCCATTTAGATAAATGACCATGTTAGGATTTTAAAGTACTCTGTGTCATCAGAAGGTAGCAACAAATCTCTAATCTAAGAAATGATATGCAAATTAAGAAATTTAGTAAATAATAGTTAAAGTCCTTCTACTGCATATTACTGTAGAATTCCAAATATAGAGAATCAAATGTAGTTCTCAGTAGACATGACCCTAGTGTTAAGTCACAAACATAAGTAATCAGTGCAACCAACTGCACAGACTAAGTAGCAGCAGCTACTGAGGAGATCAGTGCTGAACACTGACAATCTGAACAATAACAATGATTTCACTAGTTTACTATGTGCTGAGAAAGCTATAATTCCAAACCCACTGCTTCTTTGATGCTAAACATTTGTGCTACTTCTCACCCAAGTCAGCACATACAGCTTTTAGTCATAAAATAATTTAGATCGTGTAAAGTTGCAGCTGTAAATCAGTGCAATTCTATCGATTTCAGCAGACTAATGCTGCCTTACACAGATATTCTGGTCCTGTCAGCTTTTAAATAAACTTAGAGTAGCAGTTAGGATTCCCACTGCACAAACATTGCTATTCATTTTATTTATTCTCTGGCAGATTTTTTTTAATCTGCTTGTTCTGAACTGAAGCAGTGCAGAGTTGCATGTATGTCTACAGCTTAAATTACTGGAACTATGAATGTCTTAGAGTCTTCCAATACTGTCTGTACAACAAACTACAAATAAAGCTCATACTGACATGGTGTTTTGGTATCAGTGACAGATCTGAAACAGGAAATAGGTAAGCAGGATAAAAATTGCTTTTATGGATTGTTATTAATAACACCAGAAATATATCACTTTACCTAGTTTCTCACCTTTTGCAGAAAATTTTCATGTTCTGAGGATATTGGCCTGATATCTCTGCTTCTGGTCACTTCTTGAGTCATGATTGCTAAGTTATTCTGAGGATCTGTCTTCATTAGTGATTTTCACTTACCTTTCAATACTTAAGCTAAAAATATTTTTTTAGTAGAGAAGTTTCAGGAACACAACTACCACCTGTTTTCTTAACTGCTACAGTTTCCAGGAAAGAACTGAATGTGTTTTCTTTTTCAGAAGGGAAGGACATCAACACAGACAGTGAGTGGTTTGCATTCATTATTTTTAACAGCTCCACGAGTAGCATTATTGACAATACACAGATGGAAACAGAAACATGGCAAAACTACTGGTATCATCTAAACCAGAAAACATTTGAGTCATCCAGATTCAGCAGTAGAATAGGAAGAAGAACCTTAAAAACTTGAGTCTTAAGAGACATATCTAACCTTTGATTCATTCTCTGAGCATAAGCTCCAACACTAGGCTTGTAGTATTAATCTATGGTAAATTACACTTAGGAAATAAGGTCAGTACTGAACTATCAGTGTCCCTATTTGCCTATTCATTGCTGGCAGGAAGCTTTATAAGGTATGTGAACTTTGGCCAGATTATCCATTTTAACATGCCTTTCTCACATTGAAAGATGCATTCAGGAATCCAACTAGCTTTGAAGAACCTGCTGTTGAGAGCCCACTTACCTCAACAGCAGGGCTATGTAGGAACACCCCAAAAAATGTAATTCTCAAGGATGTTTTGTCTCTTCTACCTTTTAACATACTTAAGAGAGTGCAAGGAAAGATCTGTTGCTTATTTACTGTTTCTTATGAGATGACTTCACAGCAGACACAAGTCTGTCAGGCTACTTCAGGCAGCAGGAGGTTGATACGCTGCATCATCAGACTGCTGGTGGCATGCAGGGAGGAAAGGTCTTGTTTCTGAAGTCAGTGGCACTTTCACAGCTATCATCTCCCACCTTCCATAAGTCTTTCCTGTGAATGTGTGAATTAACCCAGGGCTGAACAGAAAATGAGAAAATGAAGTGTGGAAACAGGTGAAAGGATGGGTAGTGCAGTGGAAGTTCAGGAAGAAACAATGATTTCTAAGGCAAGGAAGAGAACCAGTTATCATATTCGCTGAGAAAAGTTATGACAGCAAGGCACAAGAAGATGGTAGGTGATAGCCATAAACAAGGAGGAGAGTTGGGGGAAACCCGAAGCAGTGTTTCTTTGCAGGAGAGAACAGATGAGAAAACAGAAGAGTTGCAGCTAATATAACCTCGTACAACCAGGGACTATCAATGGATTATTAAAACTTTCCATTTTAATATTTTCCTCACAATAGCTATTTGAGTCTGAAAGCCTTTAATAAGCTGGCTGCTTACTGACTTGTACAGAATGACTTCAGTGATCACTGCCTCATTCCCAAAAGAGATGTGAGTATCACAGACATCACCCTGATCAAAGGAGCCTGGTGGCAGGCTCAGGACCTGCAGACTGGGTCACTCTCTCACAAGACACAGCACAGGACCTCAGCATAGCACAGGGAACTCAAAGACAGTTTTACCCACTACTTTATTTAGCTTCTAGTTCTTTTTGACCTGGATTTAAAAACATACATAGATAGCATTTGGGCTCCAGGTCCACATTTTGAAAGAGCTCTTCAATTTCTACTGCAGATGTTATTAACAAAAGAATACTCAGGCTGAATATTGGATATTACAAAGAGATACTTTTTATAATTATTTTGTTTTACTAATGTTACTAATTGTTTACTAATTACTACAAATTAATATCCATGATTAGGAGTCACTAGGAGAAAGTAGCTGCAAACTCTCTTAAAAATGTGTTGTCTTATTCTGCACTGACATTTAGTGAATTTAATCAGGAACGCTGGTCCCCATGTGAGTCTTTGCAGCCTCACTTTTGTAAAAAATAACATATTTTGGTCTGCCAATGAGAAGTAAATTATTAGCCTCTTGCAGGCATGTACTGTTGAAATTCACCCTGTTGACAGTGATAATGAAAAATGTTTACCTTAAAAATATAGATGACAGAATTTACTTTGAAGTCTGTACATAAGGGCTTCGCTCAATTCCCTCATTCATCAGCTGCTTCAATGGAAGTTGGATTTTTTTTTGAGCTAGAAAGCTATTTAAACCATTATGTTCTGAGAGATTTGGTATTATGCAACACCACGCTTCATTGCATTGTTCATATAACAGGACATCAACAATCTAAAAGAAAAAGACAAATAGATTCTATTATAGTTTAAGCAGCCTTAATAATTTAAGTAACACCTTGCAAGTCATAATAATAGAGATAGTTACCAAGGAAAGAACATACAGTGCTGCAAGGACCCTAAGTATTGCTGAGACTACTGTTTCTATTCAAATGTTTAAGAGGCTGCAGAAAGCTGTGGCATTTTCCAGAACTACGAGCGCCTACAGTGGCTTAGAGCATCTTCGACTCCTTTCCCAGAGATCTTATTTTGACTGTATCCACCTTTCATCACCTTTCCACACTGTTTAGAATGACTTAAAAATATTTCCTGGGACAGATTGCAAGAGGAATCTAATATTTACAGGCAGACTCTCCAGTGGGCCTCCCAGACCAAAGAGCAAAAGCATTTGAGGAAAATAATTTTCCAAAGAATCTGCTTTCAGCATGAACTCTGCTTCTTGCCCCCTGGCACATCTAATCAAGAAATACAGCCTTGCATAAAATAAAAAGCAAGACAAAGAAGATGGAGCTGCACATCATAGCCATGAGATCCTGTAAAGGGAAGGAGAGTGCCAAGTCCATTAGCCAAGTGCCAGAGAAGGACCACTCCTTTTGTCAGTAGCAAGCAGGAGATCTTTCGTTAGCTCTGTGAGGTAAAAGTGGTCCTAAACTAAACGGGATTTTGGTTCCAGACTTTTAATCCAGGCCAAAGTTCTCTATATATCATTATTTTAACAAGAAAAGAGGGGAAGAAAGAAGAGAAGGGAAATGAAAAAGAATGTGAGCAAGGAAAAGATATTGGTCTTGGTTGAAGCACTGTATGATTCTATTTTCATCAGGATAATAAGGATCTGTATTCAGTTCTGAAGAGAAAACAATATATATCACATAGATAATAAATAACATCAAAAGTAAGTAGCCAGGCACTATTTAATTTTTTCACAGTGTAACCAATCAACTTCACAGCAGATACAGTAAAAACAATGCATTACAACTCTTTTACAAAGTTCAGGGTTGAAACTCTTGATTCTTATCAGTTTAGGAGACATCACAGCACAAACATCTAACCTGTTCATTTTGCACAGAACACGTGGTATTCAATGGAGGCTTTTTATTAGTAGTAATTTTTAAGACTATGGCTTTCAGAGTTTTACATTAAAAAGAGTACAAGCTATGTCTCAGAGACACCTGTATGAACTATACGCCAGGGTGCAAGCACATATCAACACACAAGAGCTACTGAAACATTTATATGAAAATTCAGTAGACAATAACATTCACAGTACAGTCATGAGCTATAAAACATATTCTTCAAATTAACGTCAATCTTCTCTTGGCAAGAGGTTTCTAAGATTTATTTTTTTCCTAGAAGTTCTTGTAAGCCATTTTTTCCCCCATAACCTTACTTCAGAAATTCTGTTTTCAAACAGAAACAGCAGCTAAGAACCTTCTGATAATGAGGGCCACAAGTACCTCCATTCTGAGCTTGTTGGTATTATTCCTGCGATCAGTGTAAAAGGAATACTCAAATGAAATCAGCTTTTAGCAGCAGATGTACTATTCTTCATGAGGTATACTGTTGTCAAAAAAAAAAAAAAACACAGGGTGAAATGCCTCCATTTGCTTTCATCTCTCCTTGGACCTCATTAAAAGAAAAAATGAAGTAAAATAATCCCACAGGCAAGAGAGAACAAAAGGCTAGAGCCATACTTGAACATTCTGCAATATACTACAGAAATCTACACTTTGTATTTATTTAAAACACTCGGTGATACCTAGTTAGTTAGTATGAATCTCTTGCTCTTTGAGTGCTGAAAGCTCAAGGGAAAATAGAAAGAGCTAAACACTCACTCTCTGAAAAGCATGTCTTAAATCACCCATTGGAAAATAAGGCATCCAAAAACTAAGAGTATATCAAAATATTTTAAAATCTTAGTCAATCTTTTACCATGGTAGCCATAGAATTCTGATAACGAAGAGAAGAATCTGGCTGCACTGTGAATGCAATCACAGCACCTCTCTCAGTACTGAAGAAATTCTTTCCTCTTTATATTTATAAATCAACTTTTCACCAGAGGGAATTTTCATGTTTACCTTCAGTGATACCAATGTTCATCTATCTCCAGCCAGAGCACTTATGTTCTCCATTCCTTTTTTAGTAAATACGAATTGAAGTGAACCCACGAAACTCTAAAGATGTAATTATTTTAAGCTTCTGAACTACTTCTGAATTCTAACTCTGCAAATCTAAAAAAATTTTTGGACCTTTTTTGTCACATTTAGGACACAAATTTTATGGGAGAAAAAGGCTTCTAAAATGACAGAATTTGATGTACATACATACATAAATTTTTAGAACTTGGTCTTCAGTCTACATATGGAAATGTCTTTGCCACTGCCAAAATCATTTCTACTATTCTCCCAAAGTCTTAGTCTTATGTGATTTATCCAAGAGCATCATCCGTTTGTTACCTCTGAAGTGTTCTGGTACAGTTATGTTCATTAATAACATTGTCAAACATTAAAATGATATCAACATTCCACTCTAACCTGGCACACAGACTTCATTAAAGTGGAGAAGCAAACTATTCAATTTAATGTCTGAAAACGCTTTAGTTTTGGCATTGCACACAAAACACTGTGGTACTTTAAGAGAGGCTGAAGAAGTCATCGCTTAATTACATTAAAAGCCTGTGAGGATACTTTCATGTTTCTGGGTAATTTAATATGATAATGGATGACTGCATACCAGGGGTTTTGGAGAAGTACCAAATAACCGAGTAGAAGTGTAAATATCAGCACACTTAAAATATTAGCCCAAGTGAGGAGGCTTCTGGAAGGAAAACTGAAATAGGAGAATACATTTGCATCAATATTGTGTATTTTATGTGCAGTCCTTAGAAGCAGCACTGAAAGTTACACAATTTATCTTAATGTTCTGTATTTTTGTTCAGTAAGTTACAACAAGAGCTTTCACGTGTAATTTTAAAAGGAACATTGATGAACAAGGTTGTAACATTGTCCATTGGTGCCAATACACTATCAAATTAAATACATGATGTGAATGTTCAATTAGGTACTTTAAAAATGCTATCTTTTTTTAAAAAACAGATTTTGTAAAAAGGATGCATTAGAAAGGGACAAACTGTGAGTCAGCAAAACATTATGTGACCTACAGATTTTGAGACAGAGACCTGCAATAAGAGCATATGTGCATTTGAAGCAGTTACAATAATGAAATCTCAGTGTAATAGAGACTCATAACACAATAAATTAATGTGTTATTATTGAACAATGTTTCTGTAAACTTAGTCTTTAGACCAAAAACTGTAAAATAAACTATAGAAATAAAAAAAGAAAAAGAAAAAAAAACCTGTTTTCTAAACTTCATTGTAAGGGCATACTAATAATAGCATTATTATTTAATTGGAACCAGCAATTATAAACAGGTATTGTGCTTTTTCAAGATAGGCATCACCATAAGATTACCAGATTCTGATCCCTTGGTTTCCTTTAAGGGAGTATTTATGTTGTATTATACTTAAATTGTAAATAAAAGTACCATAATAAAACCCCTGCCACCTATGAAAAAAGTCTGAGTATTCATTATGACAACAGTGGGAAAAAACAAAAGATGCTTCGAAGACACCAATCATTAAGATTTTGTAGGTGACTGAAATGTGAACAAAGATTGTGTATTCATGCTGGGCACATGAATATGCAGATGTCCACATTTACCTGTTGGAAAACCAGAGCTATCATGCACGTCTCTTCATTGTTCCTGCTCCTACACCTTCACTGGGAAGAGGGATAAACATAGCTTTATCTATTTTAAATGACAGAGATCTGCTTTCCGCAGACTTCACAAGCCCAAAGGTTCTTATTTACTCTCTTTGTCAGGAGGAAAAACAATTCAAAGGGAAATAGACTTCTGCAGTGAAACAATGACTCATCCTTATCTGCCACCCACAGTAGCTGGTTTTCGTTTTTAAATATAGAATTGGTAGAAGTGATATTTTCTCTGTAGGGACAGTACTGGTCATTGCTCCTAACAGTGCTTAACATTTTCAAGTCTAAATGACAAAGAAATCTTAGTGCCACCTTACAGAGACAGTCTGCATCCTTATCTGTATCAACAGAAAATCACTTCTCCAGTGTTCAGCGGCTAGACCTCTCACTCCTTTAATCCCTGTCCAGGGAAACTTGAAGAGGAACCCTTTCTTTTGAATTCAGCAAGACTCAAACAGTGATGATAAAGATCACTCTGTGAAGCCAGAAATACAAAAGAATTACTTCCAGCCTGGATAATCTTTGAGTTTCAAGGTAGGCATGTAGAGATGCACAGAAAAGCAGCTAATACAAAGAATTACAAAAGAGAAGCCTTACTCCTGAGAGCAGACTATTGTCTTTCTTGATCCTATCAGTTAGTAGGACACAAGCGTTTTTGTCAGGGGCAACTATGTCCCCATTTACACGTGCTGTACACTTTCTACTTTTTTCTGATACTCCTTCCTTGACTAAGAAAAGGGATGGAAAAGAACAACATAGAACAGTTTACAGGTCTTACATCCTCTGTGGCTCTCACACAGCTCAAATTATGTTGACCTACCATAAGCGCAAACTGCAGGCAAAGCAAGATTTGTCGCTGTGAAGGAAAATGAGATTGCTCAGCAATTTTACAGATATTATTTCTTCCTTAAGGGTTTTTTTAGAAAAAAATACATTGCAGATTTCCTAGTGGGCAACACCTTCCCATAGATAAAAGACAGAGATCCTTTAGTCTATTACAGTTTTAGCTAATAGCCTACCTCCAACGGCTGTTTGAAGTTTCCTCTAAAGCCTTTGCAAAGCCTTTGTTTTGTCAGTGAGGTTCACTAGTAAATAACTCCAAAAGTTTAGCATTCCTTTCATACCTTTCAATGTTTGTAACTTTTCACTGACATCATATGAGATCCAAAACAGGTTTCAGAATCCACAGTACTGTGAGACCTGTGACTGCTTTTGGACACCTTGCCCAGGAGCCCAATCCAAACTCTCCCACTGGAGAACACGGGGAACATCTCAGAGCCTTGTAGTGTAAGAGTCATCTCAGTGAGACTGCACTTATCAAGAGATAAAAGTCCTGTACTTTATCATGTTTTTCCTATCATTCTCAAAGTCACTGCTCAGATCCACCTTCGGAAGAAAAGCATGCAGCCTGTTTCAAATTACAGTGTAGCAGGCAGAAATCACCCCTTGTTTTAACCAGAAACTGTTACCAGCATTCTTGGAGGACAGGGGACATCCAGGTCCATGCCTGATGTGATCCTAACCAATCTTTCCCATGCCCTGAAGGTGAAGGGGACTCAGTGATCTAATGCAGGGTCAGGTTCCCGTTTCCAGATTTGGTAGCTCTCAAGGAGTCTAACTGCAGTGTAGACACCTTGGATGCTAGCTCTTTCCCAGTGTCCTCTTAAATTAATATTCAAAGATTTTTAAAATAATTTTATCACTAATAATAAAAGGAGAAAAAAAATAAGCCGTTCTCAGATTTAATCTGTTTTCTGATTTTCTGCCTGACATTTCACTAGAATGGATCACTCAAGATAATGGTCTATTGCTCATTCAGTCTATAATGAATGTACAAGAAATACACTTTAACACTAATTACAATAATAAAATTCTTAATTATGTTGCAAGAAAATCTTAAGCACTATCACAAACACCACTGAGAAATCTATTAACTAAATACAGGTCATTCTGATCCATGGGATTGGATTCTGGAATCACTTCCCTCCCACAATTCTTTTCCCACCTTCTTCCCCCTTCTTCCACACCAGCTTTCAGTGCAAGTTCTCAACTGAATGTAATATGCCCATCATAAGAAGCCATCTCTCTGTCTCCAGTTGCAAGCTCCCACCACTTGTCTTACAGCAGAACAAACAGCATCAGCAGTCAGAGGATCCCACCCATCTGACTGAAACATTAACTTAGAGAAAAGTACAACAAAAAATATTTTTGCAGGTGTTAACTCATTTAGGAACATGGCTTTACAACTGCTGTTGCTGGCACAAGTGAAGCAGAAGCAAGAGACCACCAAAGGACAGATTGATCTATTTCTTTTCTTGATTTAAACCACTTGGGTAACAAGCCCCTGCTGTGAACCAACTGAGAGGCCTTTGCTACAGAAGTGTCTGCCTCTCCCAGCAAGTCAGTCCTCCCTGTGGCATGTTCACAGGGCCACATGGACATTCACCGAGTTTTTTCAGAAACAGAATTTCTAATTCCTGATTTCATGTTCTAGTAAGCTGTAGTCTTGCTGAGGAATTCTACCTTAGCTGCTATTTTCTCTATCACTACAAAATACAATTAAATTTCATAAACACAAAATGAACACCTTTAATATATAACTAAGCCGAGAAGAACTGCAATGAATTTAAAACAAAATTATAGAAGTAATGATTTTTTAAAATGTAAATTGAGTATATTTGCATTAATCCTCAGCTATGTGGAAACAGTAAAGTGAAATGATGACTGATACAATTAAATAAAATGTATATTAAATTTTGCAGAAAGATACTGTAATCCAGACTCCTTCTGTTGAGCTTTCAATTGAAAGGCCAAGGGTGCTCACAAATTGCAAAATACAGTTCAGATGTCAATTTTAAACAAATCTTTTACACCACAGCAAATGAGTAACAGAAAATTGTAAAAACTGTGTTGGAAGAGATTCTCCTTCAAAGCCGTATACAATCCTATGTCTCTGAATGTCAGAAAACTGGATAAGGTTAAAGTCTTTGAAACACATCAATGTGTGAATACAAAATATGCTACCCAGAGCTCATGCTTTGGTTGCACTGCTACTGCTATTACATTAAATAGATGCATTCAGACAAAAAAAGACATGCACTGAAGACCAGTCAGAACAATCACAGACAAAACCTTACCAAAAAATAACACGCCGAGCTGTACTCACTACTAAAACAGACAAGTGGGAATCACAAATACAGAAATATCAAAGAAAAGTCTCTTTTTTGAAAAATACATTTCAGGAGATGCTGACAAAAGGTGCAGCATAAAACATTTTCTCCAGACTCATTTCTTCCCTCTTTATCTTTCTGGCAATTTCTCCTCTACATCCCTTTCTTTCAACAAGAAAATGTTTTACTAAGGAGGCTCTGGTTGCCATCCTTAATGCTCAATCATTTGAGCTACAGAACACTCATTATTGAAATTAATGCAAATTAAGCATGTGTTAACGGCATCATTTCAGGATAGCATCACTCTTTATGACAGTACATAAGCACACACTTTTCTGAATTCTAGCTTAATTACAGTACTGGTTTGGAATAGGTTTAAGCATGTCCTTAAAACAGTAGTTAGTGGTAAGAATAATATGACCTCAAATATTATAATCTCAGCTATCTGTAAATGAACTTTTATCCAAGTAGGTTTGAAAAATGGTTGCAGCATCTAACCCCCAGTGACCATAGTTTCTGTTTCTTGCCATTTTTTTTTGAAAGTATCATTTAGATAGCTTGGAACTAAGTGTTTACATGTAGACTACAAAGAAAACACGTAGGACTAAAATAGCACATTTATTACATGTCAAGTTACAGTTCACTGCATTCTCATTTCAATTTGCACTCACAGTACTATGGGAAACTGAAATTATTTCATCAGAAACAATTGAAGCACAAAGAAAAGTTTGTCAACAGACAGAAGCAAGTGTATCTCTAAACAAAACAGCCGTAATATTCAATAGCTTTAATACTCTGTTACATTGTTTCACAGAAATTAGAGATGAAAGACTTCTTATCCCTCCCTTGCCAATTCTGGATGTTTTCTGTTCTCCAGTTAAATTGCTAGAGGCTGACTGGCAACTGACAACCAAACGAACAGAAAAAGCTAACTGGATGCACTCTGAAATTTGTATTTCCCCTTGCACAGTGCCAAGCTTTTTCAAGTTCCCTTTGTTTAAAGGTGAATTAACGAAAGTCAGGAGCTCAAAAAAAATTGGGCCCTGTATTGTATAGCAAGTAGATTGCCTTTCAAGTACACATTCAACATACTGCTACTGAAGCCACCTTCATCCTGCCTACAGCGGAACACGTTTAGTGTGCTGTCAAAAAGCATCATACTGCGCTACGGAATTAAAACTGACATATTTCCATTGTGCTGAACATTTTCTGAAAATGAGACTATAAAAAAAACAATAAATTACAGCATCAGTGTTGTTAATGATGCTACACTTCTACACTCAGTCTAACAGTCAGAAGTTGGTGCTCAGAAAAGTCACAACAGCATCCATCCTCAACAGCAGACATTCAGATTCTTTCAACCCCTTCCTATTTTGTTGGCTAAATAATGAAATAAAAGCTGGCATTAAAATGGGATCTTCTCAGCCACACTTGCTTCCAGAATCACTGCACATAGTCTTGCATTCTTTATTAAACTTTGGAGCTGAACAATGCAGCAACATTTCACATGTGTACTGAATATCATATCTTACTATGTTTGGTACCAACTAGCCTCAAAAACACATTACTTTTTTTGTGAGAAAAATTCAGGAGGGAGCACATTCAACAGAAATATTGTATGCGTGTGTGTGCATGTGGGGAGGGTGTTCCATGTATCATTTTCTATAATTAACCATTAATCATGTATTTATCTTTAGTACTAAGCATCCTCACCTACAGCCAAATTTTAATCCCATTAATCTCCTTTAAAGATCTGTAAGGTCTTCTGTGTAATTCTGACTTTTACTTAACGCATATCTTAATTTTACAGCGATTTTTGCCAGTTCACTTGAGACTAGTTTCTTTTTGAGAAAGGAGGAAAGACTGCATTTTTCTGTAACAAAGACAAAAATAGAAACAAGATACTAAATGCTTCCAGCCAGCAACAGTCAACATACAGAACTCAATCCAGAAAGACTACTACTGAAGTATTCCTACCAAAGTGAACAGAAGCTCAAAGGCTAGAGAACTGATCCTATGTTTTTTGGAGGATATATCCCATCTTGGAGAAAGATCTGCAATGTATAAGAATTATTACTTTGTCCCCGCAAAAGGGTTTTTTCTTTAGAAATATATATACATATTTTTTTTCCTGATGGAAAGAATATTTATGAAGGAGGTAATTATACAGCAATCTGTAACACAGTACCAGTAAATCTGACTTTGGCTCAATGAGTAGCATAAGCAGTAACAAGCAGAATATACAAAACTATACTGTATGCAAAGCATACCAGTTCATACATTTTACTCTAAGGGGTGGAGATTTAACATAGTCTACACACAAAGACTATGACATTGTCATAGGGTTCTTCCAAATTCTGATGACACAAATTCCACTGAACATCTCTTTCTCAGCCCCTGAGTATGAATTAGACAAAGGAGAGAGGAATGGGGAAGATGTGAAGAGCATTTAGCTGAATGGCCATAATCAAATTAGCCAACATCTGGATTCCATGAAATCAGAGCAATGGCAACTAGGTAGGAATTTCTGAAAGTTGTAGCCCTCTTGGAGAACTTTGGGGATCACACAACAGTGAAGTAACAACAGATGGAGCACAGACATAAATGTAATTGAAGGTTGAAAGCCAAAAGCCTATTATCAATGATGAGGATAAGACAAGCTCAGAATTAACTTCGTTGGTTTTTGGGCAATATATCCATTTTCTGCTCTTATCTCTGCATTTTTTATAAATATAAATGTGATTAATTATGACTTAATCATTCTTTTTAACATACGGCAGAGAATAAAAGGCTAGTTGTAAAATAGAAATGTTTTTAACTTTTCTCAACATTTTAAAATCAAGAATTAATACAAATCATTACCTTATAGATGAAATGGATGAGAATAACTAATCCCATTGTATTAAGGCTTTTTTTATTCTTATTATTATTGAGGTGTAAGAGATGCTACAAAATTCATCTGTATTATCATTTAGAATTAAAATTAACAAATTATGTAGAACTATCCAGTTCAACAACACAGCCTCTTGTCTCTGCATTTTGTTAGACCTGGACAAAAACAGGTGTGTGTTCAAATAAGTTAAATTTTAAGAGCATCAATTTTTAAATTTTCTCTTCAAAATAATATCAATTTTATACTTGATCACAAGAGGGAGACGACATCAACACATTTCCTTTTGTTTCAAACTTTTAAAACATCCAATTTGTGTCATTTTGGATAAAATCTAATCTTTGATCATTCACTGAAAAGCATTAATGACTGCTCAATTAAATTTTTTTCTGAGTTTGTCTAGCCACTAAAATTTATAGATAAAGATAGCCAATCCAGTAAACAAGATTGAACAATGCAAAGGCAGTTGGAAAGAAGATTCGAGAATAGGAGTCAATTTTTGCTATACGAATGTGTATCCTTCCTTCTCTCCAAGATCCTGTGCGGCAGTCTTCAAAACAACAAAAGAAGCTAGCACAGTCTTTCCCTTCTAGGCACTCATATCCATAATCATCATCACGTTCAGGGAGATGATTAATGTTATTAATTGGAATTAGTGTTGATCCAGGTCGAACAGCAATTGCAGATGGTTTCTTAAGAAAAAAAAAAAAAAAGAAAAAAAAGTGTTTTTGTTTTACCCTCACATTAAATAATTCCATACACTTCCCACATCAAGGGCCAATATAAGCACACTCAGTACAATATACAAAAATTCAAATGTTAAAAGAAAACAACTTATGGAGCTTTGCAAATTATGAACTGCTATATATAATTAGCTCATGCAGGCAAAAGATTATGAATGTTTTTCACCTGTCACAGTGAAAACTGGGTTGTGCTGGGGTCTGGGAATACTGGATAATTAGTTATACAGACAGGGTTAGCTGATCTCTTCTACATGACACAAAAGAACATTTTGAAGTCAGTCACAGCTTGACAACTGGATCATAAACACGACCATGGGAAGAATATAAGCTTCACTATCAAGGGAATGATTGTTTTCCCATCACTTGGAATCTTTAGTACCAGATTGGATGTTTTTCTGGAAGCTATATTTCTACTGAAGCAAACTAGTGGTATTAGGACAGCATCACAGGTAAAGTTTTAGAGATTGATACACAGGTTATGTCATCTAACCCTCTGATGTTAAATTCCTAAATCATAGAATGGTTTAGGTTGGAAGGGACCTTAAAGGTCACCTAGCTCCAAATCCCCTGCCACAGGCAGAGTTGCCACCCACTAGATCAGGCTGCCCAGGGCCCCATCCAATTTGGCCTTGAACACCACCAGGGATGGGGCATCCACAACTTCTCTGGGAAATTCATTCCAGTGCCTCCCCATCCTCTGAGCAAAAAATTTCTTCCTAACATCTAACCTCCATCTCCCCTCTTTCAGTTTAAAGCCATTTCCCCTTGTGCTATCACTATTAAACTGTATAAAAAGTCAGTCCCCCTCCTGCTTGTAAACTCTTTTCAAGTATTGAAAGGCCACAATGAGGTCTCTGCAGAGCCTCCTCTTCTTCTGCAAGATAAACAAGCCCTGTTCCCTCACCCTTTCTTCATAGGAGAGGTGCTCCAGCCCTTTGATCATAAACAATATGCCCAGCCTACAGAAACAAAGACATAAATCACCTTAGAACGCCATGCAAATCAGTGAAAATGATTAATTTAGCTCTTAATTCTTGCTTCTACTTTCCATGTGCATAACTCAATCCTCTTGAAATCCAGTTAAAACTAAGTGTAATAGGTGTTAAAGTTCATAAATAATTTTCACAGAAATAATCTGGTACCTCATTGCCTTTTACATACAGTACCTTCACCTTTCTTGTAACTTTTTACCTTCCCTTCACTTGCACTATCACTGCCCAAATTTCCTCCTTTTATTATTTTGTTTCCATGTGGCTCTTCACACCTTATCCTTGTTTTCCCAAATATTCCAAAATACATTCTCTGTTTCTCTATCTGTCCTTGTTTTAATTTCTAAATCCCATAGCCTTTTTAGACTACACCATTATGCTCTTGTGCACTCCTTATTCCAGTCCCTTCCTACCTTTGGCATCTTCTAAAATTTTCAGACTAAAATATAGTGGTTACATTAATACCACTCTTACATTTTCTCCTCTCTTCAATCTTTTTATTTAGTTATATAAGGAATAAAAACAGTAGGAAATGATGCAGTCAGAGAAGGTAAGGAAGTGAGTTTACAGTAAAGTAATTAACAACTCTGGCTATTGAAGCATAGAAAAGAATTTCTCATATAATTATACATAATAGACAAAGTATGAAAAATATATGAAAATTAAGAAGCCACGTAATTTCAACCCTTGTGATGTTTTAGAGTCCAACTGTCCCACTTCCAGGGAATTACTATGGCCAGTACACATATATCTACACGTTGTTAAGGAGGAACTTTATTGCTGTGGGGACATTTTACCATGTCCCGAAGAGATGGTGTTAAAGCTGCACAGTATCAATCTCATTTTTGAGTAGCCTTCTTAACTTTATTTAGTAAGTATTTTTAACAGAGGAAAATTCACACAGGCTGCTGTCTCAGTACTTTTTAGACACGATGAGCCAGGGAGCTAATTATCACCCTAAAATACCTCATTATTATTTTCAGTCATGATAAAATACTGACTATGCCAACAACAGCTACATTTGAGACGTTACAAACATGTCTTGTTTTTATAAAACATAAAATTTCAGTTTAAATTTGTTTTGAACTTACAAAATCATTACTTTGATTAAGATATATAGGGAAAGATGCCAATTCATTATTTCATTTCAAATTATGCTTGATTGTACACAGATGGCATTAAGCCCTCACCCAGGAAAGAAAACTGATATGATTCATCTGTGCAAGAGCCTCCTTTGATGAAATGATCTGGAAAGGTGCTTTGCAATTGTCCTTCCTCTTACTCTCTCCCAAAGTAGACTACAATCAAGCCTTAATTAGCAAGACTATTTTTCTAATGAAAAAGCTACTTAATGACTTTACCTAAATGTTTCAGTAATCTCAAAATTAATTTTAAATATTTGTATTGACTTCCAACAGCAGATCATTCAGAAATTACAGTATTCTTACTACATGAACAGAGAGTCTCTTAAAACGTAATAATGTTTATTCCTATACGTGAGGATTCGTACCATAGAAACCTCAACTTGTAAAAGCAGATGGCTCATTTTACTAGAAAGAAGCATGGGAATAAGTGAATAAAAAAGGACTTAAAGCAGAAGTTATAAAGTGAAAAAGAGTAGAATTCTGACTGATAAAAAGTACCTTTTCCTTTGCAATGATAGTAAGGTAAGACCCAAATGAATTTAGGTGATGCAGATCCAAACAAACCCCCAGTTTCATTTATGTCATCTCTACTGCAATAGTTTTCCTTGCAGTTCTCTGACAAGTGTTGTTTTCAGAAACATTGTGCCCACATAGAACTGTCTCCATGGACAGCTCAAAAAGCACCAAGGGCTTGGGAATGGCTTGGAAAACTATTTTAAAACACCCTGTGTTATGCTTATGTGGTCTCACTCACGATTGGGATCATCAAAAATTTTTGCTTGTTAACAGTTTTTACTGTTAACTCCCAACTGTATAATAAAATAAAATAAAGCTGTCTTTGAATATCAGCCTTTCTGTTTGAGAACCAGTCTCTCAAAATGAATTTTATAGTAAAGAATAAATGGTATTTTTTTTTAGTTCTTAATCATTTGACTAAACTTACTGATGGCTTAGATTTCGTCTTCTTATCTTTTCCTTTGTCTCCTTTTCTGTTGCTGGTAAAATAATGCAAGGTGCCATATTCCATCAAGGCAGCAAACACAAAAATGAAGCAAACTGAGACAAAAAGGTCCATTGCTGTCACATATGAAACCTTTGGAAGTGACTTTCTGGCAATTGTGCTCAATGTTGTCATGGTCAGCACCGTTGTAATGCCTGTTTGATAAAGAAAGAGAGAGAAAAGTGAAAAAGAGGGAAGTGTATGACTAACACAACCATATTCACAAAAAAAATCCTCAAGCTAGTTATTAATTCAGTAGTAAGGCAGACAAAAAACAGATTTCACCTCAGATAACACCCACATACACCACTGCTACTGCAAGAAGCCATCCCTGTGGATCTAGTGGTCAACATCTGATCATACAGGAAGTAGCAAATCTCACCTTTAAATTCCTTCCATTTTCAACACACATTGAAGAAATCAAGACACTAAGAAAGTTTGCTTAATTTTGTAACACTTTTACAGAAAGCACATATAAAATAAATACAATAGACAAACTGGTAGAAATAAGCACAAATTTTATAAACAAATAAAAGACCTCTGCCTCTTGAAAGTTTAAAATGTTTAAAAGTACACACTCAGAAAAAGGTGCATTATTTATCAATAATTTTATAAACTTTCAGAAAGTACTAGAAAAAGGAATAATGTTTTCAACTGTTTGCTTCTGATGTGCAGTAGGTCAAATTAGAGGACTTTCATGGTATTTCTTGTCTCATTCTCTAAGTTACAAGATATATCTTCAATATTGTGTTGTAAGTAATAGAAAATGTCTCCCTTGATTCACTTACATATGAGGAAATTAAATGAACAAGCTGGCCATACTGGTGATACGTTTAGTATCTCAACTGTACCACTCTTCATTGGTTTAACATTTAAGAAGGTGTTAATGCTTTTCTTCTTATACACAATGCTGCAGGGAGATGCAAGGCTTTTTTCCTAGTAGTTCAAAATTAAGATGAGACCTTTCCTTTGCGGTGCAACAGTTGCACACTGAAATAATTTTTTCTTTCTTGCATGTGTAGGCTTACTGGGAAAAAAAAAAAAAAAAAAAAGCACAATGCCAGTCTAAGGCTATGTCTTTTCAGTGAAAGCATGGATTCAGTGACTCATGTGGCGGGATAGCAGTGGTGATTATGCAACAGATTTCTCAAAGAAATTACATGCCTAAAAGGGCATACAGACAACCACAGAATTTCTCAAAAGTGCTCTGCTCCCACTAGATACTTTTGAGAATCAACTAGGTATTTCTCTGCATAATTTAGTATCCAAATATCTTTAATCATCATTTTGCTTTGGGAAACCACAATCTGCCAGGATCTTTCAACATGTATGCAAGCAAAATCACCAAGCATTTTCAGAATACCAGGCTCCAGCACAGCCTCCAGGTAAGGAGGTGACACTAGTCGTTTCCTCTGCTGAATTCTGTTCCAAGAAGAAAAGATGGCACAGACTTTCCCAGTCCTTCCTGATTTGTAGAAGGAAGAAAACCTTTCACAGTATCACAACTGCTAGCCATGATGGACTTTACCTAGTTTAGCTTTCTTCTCTTAATTTCTCAATGTTCTTTTTTCTTTAAAATCCTTTCTATTTGACTAGAAAATTCTTTTTTACTTCACTAGGAAACTTGCATGTGAGAAAAGTTATCCTACAATCTGCCAAACACATTTGATTTTGAGCATTCACACAAAAAGAAATCAGAGTTAACTGTCACTGATAAGCCAAGAGCTGTTAGTGTGCACCTTATGACCTCCATGCATCTCTATCCATGATACTTCTCCAAGGCAGCGCATGATTCCCAAATGGTCAAACATAGGAGAGCAGTGTCACACTAAATAATTCAATCAAGATGACAATAACGCTGAACTGTAACTGCAGAAGAACTCACAACATTAAAGTAATATAGATAATAAAAACACAGTCCCTAGGACAGCAGTTCAGGTTTTTGCATGTTAGGTGCCTAACTGCTTTAAGTTCAACTTCAGTTGCAAATATTCTTTCTAACCTAAAAGAGCAAATGAATTATTAATAAATCATTATTAAAAAGGCACAAACAGACAGTCACCACACACAGACTAGAAATTGAACAAGCAAACAAAAAAAATCCAAAAACATATCTTCCCAGTTTTCCCTGTGTAGTAGTGACATTCTTTGTTCCATAATGCCATATGAATTTTAATGCTACTTGTCAGACTAATTATTGCCATATTTCCATTCCTGGATATGACACACAAAAAAAAACAAACGTACTTATGTGAGCAACAGAAGATCCACAAGGCTTGGATCAAGATTTCCAGATCTCTTTCTCAACACTTTCTTCTTAAACCCTGCTGTGCCACTACAGTAGGATTCTTCTCCTCTTAACCTTGCAACTCAAGAGAAATGGTGACCAATGGTCACAACCCGAAGAGGTGACTTCAATGACCACTGCAGATTTGTATTCCTGGCAAGTTTCAGAACCCTCAAGGGTGACAATAGACATCCTTACCCAGAGACGTCCTTGCAGGAACTGCATCCTTATTGATCCAAAATGATACCCATGAAAGAACAACTGTGAGTATACAAGGAATGTACGTCTGGATAGTAAAATATCCCATACGTCTGCTGAGATCAAAGAAGATTGTCATAATAATATAATCACCTATAAATTAAAAAAACATGGGAGTAACTTTTGGGTGACACCTGTTATTTTTGTTCTACACAGATATTATACACCATAAAGCTTAACACTTTGCCTTACCAGACAGGGTATGAGAAATTTCCGTTGTATTTCGCAGCCCTACAAATGCAAACTGATATAATCTCCAGTATTTTGGATCTGCCACTTCAACAGAGGTTTTCTTCCATTTGTATTCAATTTCATTTCTGGGATATCCATCTAGAACAGAAGAGAGCAAGTCAAGACTCCAGCCACAGTATATTTCAAAGCATGTAGAAATTACGCCACATTTCCAAGTAAGAGACTTGCATCCCTTTGGGAATGCTTTTAAAATTTTCCAACTGTGGTATATGCCTTTGTTTTCTATTTTCAATCTTTGGATAGTCAAAAGAAAGGGAAACCAGACTTCTATTAAAAGCAATACACCAGATTTGGAATCACTGATGAATGCAATGGAGAAGTCAAGATCTAGTAAGAAAAAAA
>WBMW01006370.1:55483-68017 GCA_013396635.1 Penelope pileata
AAAAAAAAAAAAATCTATAGTCCCCCTGGGTAGAACTAAAATATATTAACAAAATATCTAGCCTCAGTTTTAAGGCTAGCTGGCATGATCAGCCAAAAATTTTGTAAATACAATTGTTTAGAAAATATCTATACAATATTCTGGAATTTAAACATGAAAAACTGTCTCAGATTCACCACTGTGCATTAATACGTGAATGTAACACACATTAATGAATACAAAAAGCTTAAAAGTACATATTAGTAGATAATTTGATAACGTTCCTATTCCCCAGAACTGACTTTTGTGACCATTGTCCAGTAATCCAACTGGAATTGCATCCTTCATGATTTTCACGTGCCTCACATGTTGCCCCACATTCTCTAGCACAAACTCAGGAATGAAATTAAGTAAGGCTCACTTGTATTTAATCAACAGAAATACCAAAGGCCATTTAGTATTCAAGGAAGCGCTAAATCAAAATATTCATTTAAGAAGATTCACTGAAGTTTGATTTCATTGCCTGTTAGGTTTCACATTTAAGAATAAATTGTTCAGGTGCATTCAGGTGGTTTGGGTTTCTTCTGCAAGTAACAGGACAATACTCTTAGGAACAGTATTTTATTTTATTCTTAATATAGGTTATATTACAAACACTAAGCCTGAATGTTATGTTTCTTGCTTGCAAAATTAAGTGCTATTGAAAGGAGGAGTGCTTAGTGCTTATACTCATTTAAGCATTTATGAAAACAGGCTGAAGAAGACAAATTTTATTTTCTCTCTTAAGTTTACCATATGGAACCAATTCAAAGCTGGCAAGTCTGACAGGCATAAAATAAAGTTCTTCCAAGGCAATAGATTCCTATTAACTGGAATGGGCATCGCATCACATTCCTAAGCAATATGATTGTTTTTAAAGTCACAACTAAATGAAATGCATTTAATTCAACTCATTCATTATTGTATTTAATAATGCAATAAATCAAAGCAGAATATAAATAGATCTTTTTTTCCTTCACTTCAAGGCTTCAAATTGTAATTACTTGCTCTCTTGCTGCCACTACTTAAGGAAATTTAAAGCCTGAATGTAAAGAGAAAAGAAAACAAAGTATTGTACCACCTACAGCTTGAAAATTCCAGTGGACAGGAGTGTTCATCCATAGGAAAGTTATGAAGCTGAAGATAACATTCAGCATTAATTGTCAGTCTAATTAAGAAATAAGAACAAAAGAAAAATTATACTCATGCATCCAGACACTTCAGACTAGATAATAAAAAACATGCACAGAAATCAGTTTTGCCAATTAATGGATGTTATGCATATCCAACTGTGTATCTGCAAAAAGCATCTGCCATCACCTCCAAAGAATAAAATTATCATACACAGTCTGAGAACCTGTTTCATTTGAATTGCCATATCAAGTCATTTCAAAAATGTCAGTTGATTTGGGGGATCTCTCAGTTCTCTACCATTAAGAGTGGTAAAAGAGAGGGGCTGAAGAGCAAGGAAGGGAGTTAATCACAGCAAAAAAAAAAAAAGGAAGCTTCTGAAGAAAGTATTTGTCAAGCCAAATGGCGTTTAGCATCCTAATGTCTGGTGGCTATATACGCTAGAGAAAGTGGGAACATAGAACCTGCCCTATTCTTATGGAAGCAGCTACAGTGAAGATATTAGCGTGGACTGGAAACAACAATCTTGATATTTCTACTCATCCAATGTCTAAGGCACTCAAGTAGTTCAAGTAGCTAACATATATTTTAGAAGCAGTTTAGGGCTCTTAATATTTAAACAACAAAAAAATCACTTGCAGCTTTTGAAAATACTATCACGGACTTCCAAAGAGCTTCCAAGCAACCAACAAGAAATCCTGTTCAGCTAACTTTCACTAGAAAGCTAATTTAAGGGGCCAGACTCTAAGCTGCTCCTCTCTTTGCAGCATCCTTTTCTGTTGATAATACATTGAATAAAGTCAGAATTTATTCTAAAAACAACTTTGAAAAATAACAAAATGCTTACATGCTGAAATGTTCGCAATACTTACATGCTAGATTAAATGGGATAGAAAAAGGAAGATTCTGCCATGCACTGCCAGAAAGCTCTATAAGTCTGTGAATAAAGTAGTTATTCTACTCAAAACGTGTATAAGACCTTTCTAGAAATCTGACCTGAACAAGAGAGAGAAAGATGGATTTTAAGGGAAAGCGTAGTTGTTGCCATACAATGGAAAAAAAAAAAAAAAAAATTATGCCACATTTCCAAGTAAGAGACTCGCATCCCTTTGGGGGTGCTTTTCATTTTTTCCAACTGTGGTATACACATTTATTACCTTTGTTTTCTATTTTCAATCTTTGGATAGCCAAACCCTTAAAGGAAAAGGAAACAAAGCCAGACTTCTATTAAAAGCAATACAACCAGGTTTGGAATCACTGATGAGTGCAATGGGAAAATTAAGGTCTAACCTCAGAATAGTCTAAGAAAGCCTGAGTGTAGGAGCAGCTGAACATTAAAGAATCACCATGTCTACTCCCTCAAGTACCAATGGGGAAAAAGTCGTGGTATCTGGGAGCCAGAGAACCTGGAGCACTGTCAGATCCAATTACTGTTCCTTCAATCACCAACATACAAACTTTGCAATGCTACTTCACCTTAGGCTAAACTCAGACCATATCTTCATCTTTACAGATGTTTGCATGTTGCAGTGCCAGGTGAACACCCAATTTTGCTGTTTTATTTCTAACTCACTACACTTTATAGCTTGAACTCCAGCACAATAATTCTAAGCTATTACTTTGGGAGAGCTCACGTTTTTGATTGAATTTGTTTGATTTATTAAACCCTATTTAAAAACAAAAAAACCAAATAAATAAACAAACAAACTCTACTATTGAAATTGAGAAGACCATGGAAGATTAAAGTCCAAGTATGACTATACATATTGCTCACAAAAAAAAAAACGGTATTAGTATGTTAGCAGAAGAGGCTATCTAGAGATTTCTATAAGCATCAGCAGAATAAACTGTTAATTTAAAGTGCTCTCCCAAGATACTTGTATACCTTCAAATGAAGCATATTAAGAACAAAAATAAGTGAACAGAAACCCCTTAAAACATTATCATTCTTCTTTATTCCATTACAGAATATTTTTATAAACTGTTCATACAACGCTACCACTCTGTGTATGAAAAAAGTGTAAGTGACAAAGGATAGTAATTAAAAGTTGCCACTTATCAGGGTTTTTTTTTTTTTTTTTTTTTTTTTTTTTTTTTTTTTTTTTTTTTTTTTTTAAAAAAAATAGTGAAAAAAAAAACTTCAGTTTANAATTGCTGAAAATCAAAATCAGATTTATGGCACCTTTTGCATGTACTACTTCCCTACCCACTCTTAATTGACTGCAAGATTTTTTAGACATGCTTAAAAACTAAAAACTTATAGATGACCCTAAAATGCTTTCTGTAAACAAATAGCTCTTGAATGGCTGTAGTCAAGTTTGTTAAGGGACTCAAAGATCAGTACAGATAGCCTAGACGGTAAATTTAAAATTATCCCAGGCACCCCTCATTTGCCAAGCAGAATTATTGCCAACATGCTTGCTTCTGCCTAACTTGGAAGAACAGAGTTGAAGATTTTAATATATTGTAAGGGTAAGAACGGGAATTAGTATATGCAGAACTTGGGCCATAGCTTTAATTAAGGTTTTTATGACTTTCATTGTTTGAAGCATTCATCTTTTACTTACAGAATATAATTTTGTAGAAATTAGATACTGAACTGCTTAGAACAGAAAGTCTGTGAAATGATTTATGACTCGGTTTGCGATATCTTAGTGACAGAATATCACTCTGCTATTTTTTTTTTGTTTTTATTTTTAAATCTTGTCTGTACCTAAAAAGGGACTGTCAATCCTTTTCAACTGTATTTATCCAATTATCTAGGAAATATATTTATTTATTCCTATATTATTTATTTCATATTTTTCATTATTGAATCATGTTTTCCTCCTTAACAAACTTCTTGCAAACTCCTGTGGTCCACAACAAAAGAAATGTCAGGGACTTGATCTATATTTATTTTCATATTCTTAGGCATACCAGTTTTATTTTTTCTCCATAGTTAATCATAGAGAGGCCTGGGTTGGAAGGGACCCCAAGGTTCATCAGATTAATAAACACTCACCTTAGAGTGTACAATACTCTTCCATCACTCCAGATTCGAAGCAAGCGATTTGGAGTTGTAATCCAGTGAGCATCAGATTTTCTTGAGTTCCGGAAGAAAGTGTCTGGGATCCAAATTTTTCCAACCATATTGCTATTAAGCATAAGCACTTTCATTGAGCTGTTAAATTTTAGACGACTGTCATACCAAGTCTGGGCAAATATTATATCTATGGTGTATTCCTAAAAACAGAGAAACAACCATATCTACGTATACATATACCAACACCTGCAAGCCAAGAACTTTTAATTCATCTATAAACTCAAAGCTACCTCTTCTATTTTTGGGTGTCTCATTTGTATTGCACTCAGCAGCCTGTTACAGACTAAGGAAAAGAACACATAGCCTTTTGCCCCTATCTTCTCTCCCCTGAGACACTCTGTTTAGCCAGTGAAGAGGAAACCTGATAGGAGCTTCTTGTAACTTGGTGGCCCTCACACAACACAATCATGTCTGGAGCCATACATACAGGTTTAAGGGCAATCTTAGTAATTCAGGGATCGATCAAGTTTCTGAAGACAGAGATTCTACCCCTCTTAAAAAACAAACCAAATATATTTCTTACGTTTTCCCCTTGAATCTCACAACACGCAATTTAATATCCTTCAAGAAAGTTGCAACTGTCTTCAACATTCCTCACCCATATTTTGACAAAAACAATGAAACTCATCCACTTGCTGAATTTCAGACTTCGAAAAATTTATGGACATGAAGTAAGTAAATACCACAGTTTGCAGAAATAACTATTATCATCCACCTCAGATATTTACCTACATGCACAAAAAAGAATACACTATTATAGTCAGAAATGAAATTTCCCTAAAGCAATTTCACTTTACTTACTAGTGTCTGAAGAAAGTTTATTTTCTAACAGAAAGTCAAATTTCACTTTTATGGCCAGACAAGTGGCAAATTAAAAAAAAATAAAAAAAAAAAATCACAGCCTTTTTATATGACAATTCTTGGCACAGTAAAAGATGAGGAAGATAAAATTTGAAAAACAGTATCTCATTGCATCTGCATAGAGTCCAATCATTTGCTCCTCAACATAGGAGCAAAATAAAGGACCATGACATTGATCTTAAGAGCAACAGCCACTCTGCTTGGTGGCAGATCTTTCCTACTTGGCTGTCCCATCAGACTCCGATGAGCAACTCAGTATTTCCTCTCAAAGCTCAGTCCACAGGGAAAAAGCACTGAAGATCAGGCTTAGACACCTTGCATTAGTTGCTCCCCTGTCATCTATGAGTGAAAGAAAGAGAGGGAGACAGTGCCTGCTTGAGCCAAAGGATGCATTACTAGTCTATGCGGCCAATAAAAATGCACATTGCACAGTCAATTCTGTTTTTAAATGCAATCAAAGTGGAAAGCTTTGCTGATTGGATTAGGGTTTCTTGCTTTTTTTTTTTTAAATAGCCACACCAGCCAGCTGTATGAGTTGTAGACTCCGCATTCATTTCTGCAAATGGTAACAACCATCTCCCAGGAAAGTTTGCGAAATTTGCCACTCCATCCCTGAAAAGTGCAAAAGCAGATTTTGCCTAAGTCTCTATCAATTATTTTCTCATCTGTCTGGGTAGAAAAAGAACAGACTTGGGATAGAATAGATACGCAACAGGGAAGCTTGCCCCTGCTCTCTAGGCCACCTGAACTATGGTAACTCAGTATCTCCCAAAGCATATAAACAAGGAGGGAATGAGGCAAACAGCAGAAGGGCAAAAGGAACAAACGCGCTAACCAAAAATGCACCTTAGAAACTACTCCAGTCTAAAATTCTGCTTACTCCTCAAGAGGCTTTGCCATCAAGAGATTTTGCAGGTCAAAACAAGTTCTTGATTATATTATTTCTATAAAAAAAAATCTTCAAGATGCCTGTGAAAACCCAGGGCCTGTTTATCCTTGAAATTCTGCTGTGTTCATCTGCGGTCGTTACAACTGCAAAAGGAAATTTGCCTTAGTCTGTTGTAAATGAATACCCAAGACAATGCACTAAAGAAGTGCTTTAATGGACTTCAATGAACAAAGATTTACTTGTTGCCTTAACAGTACAAATAGGAGAAAAAAAGAAGTCAGTGAGTGAAATCAACAGAAAAGACCAAATGTATGAAAAGAGCAGGCTGTCTGAGTTTGAAGGTGCTACTCTAAGCAGCCACTTCACAGTGGCACTGCATTGTCTGAGAAAAAGAAACATATTAAAGTGTCATTACAGTCAAACCCACCTAGGGCAAGAAAACTCAGGCTGCTATAGAATACCAACCACCCTTTCAAATTAAGATAAAGGAAGATGAGCTCGCAGATGATCTAGAATGCACAAAGCAAAGAAACAGCCTCAGTAGACCCAGACATTTGGATTATTTTACCTTTCAGTATTAAAAGTTTTTATCAGAACCGTGCATTACAAGAATTGTTTAAACATTTTAAAGAAAAAAAAAAACAGGAAATGTTAAAATCCTTCAAGAAATATTTCTCAATGTTCAAAAAGAATCTGATACTAATAATTCAATATCATAACACTAATAACTATTTGTTTTCAAGTGCCTTGCTGAACATATAACCAGAGACCTAATTGCCAGCCTCTTATTTGCAGAGGGAGGTCGTTCATTTCTAAGCTGACACGAGTACCTAGACATCCTCTTCCCTCAGAAATGACCCAGACAAAGGCATAATCCTACTCATCAGCCCACCTGAAAGAGTCACATCTTGCAGCCTCTTCATGGGCTCTCTGATTTCACCCAAGAGCATTTATTTCACTTCATATATCTGCATTGGTGGACATTACTACTTACTTCTTCAGCATACCTACTTGTCCTTCTGCCTTTGAGGATCCATAATACAACCTATAGGCTGCATATATACTTCACTCAACTCACCTCACACTCTCAGCCCAATTCATCTACACTATCACTCACTCAAGTGAACCTGAGCATAAAATCCAAAAATAATCATGTTGTGTTCACACTGCAGAGGTGCAAGACACAAAAATGGGACTCAGATGGTTATTAGCCTTCTTTCTGAAGATCCCTCACAAAAGAGGCCAGGTGTTATGGGTCCAAACAGATCCTGCACAGCCACCAAGCACAAGCACACATTACAGGATGACTGGGCAGATGAGGCTCATGTATAGCAGCATGCAGCTGTACCAGTGTAGATACCTGCGAGCAAAAACCTGAAAGTGGAACAATCAAGAAAGCAGGACGTTTTCTGAAGATTTAGTTTTGAAGTGGGCCTGAAATTTGAAGGTTTTATGGATTCATACACTTTATTCCTTAAATTGGCAGCTCCTGAAAAATAATTTATATTTTATAACTAGAAGAGAAAATTTGGGCCCTCAAAAATTTTCAAAATGTGGTACAAAAAATGATTATACTAAAGAAGTACTTTGTTTCCAAAACTAGATCAACAAAGCCCTATCTTTGTTTATACACTATATTAACAAGCACAAAAGCATGTCAGATTTATACAGTTTTATTTTAGTGTAACAAACCTTCCTGAGCAACTGCTTTGTTTTCCTTGTTTTCTTAGAGAAAGTTAAATTTAACACTTACCACTACTTCTATTAGTCTCATAAAGCTCACCATTCGATGCCATTCTGTAACCACAAAAATTCATTTACTACTCTCTCTTTCAAATGAAACTAATGATAAAACATCCATGCAGAATAAAATGAAATCAATCTATGGCTGCATTAGTCACAGCCATAGCAAAACGTGTGCTTATTCATATTTAGCCTCACAGGGTTCAATAACCATTGCACATGTTAGCTCATATTTGGCATTTGATTAGATCACCGAACTCTTTTGCACAGCTGGCATAAAGAGCCCACCTGCCTAATTATTTCCAAATAACTGCAATCCTCCTTCATCTCTGTCCTCTCTAAAAGATAATAACAAACTCCAAAGGCTGGGAACACAGTGACTAATCAGAGAATACCACTAAAGGGCCAAGCAGTGAACAGTCTGTGAATATTGACAAGCAGGTGTACAGTCTCAGAGAGGAACAGTTAATAATAAAAGCAATTAGTGCAAATAGAGTATGAACAGTTACTGTATGGGAATATACCAAATTCTTAATATTAGTTTCTCAGAAAGAATTAGCACAGTTCAGTTACAGCTAAACATGAAAACAGGCCACTAGATTTTATTTTATTGGAAGGCTGTGAAAGAAAGGGTGGCAGATGCATTCTACAAGATTACTTCTCAGTGTACCTACAACATGCCAATTCCAACATAACGTCAATAAGGATGGAAAAATTGCACAAAGCAGAAAACCATTTTTCTTGGATACTTTGTCTGGCGCTCTCACAGCTGATATGACATTTCACAGTACAAACCATGGAGAAGTCAAGCAATGAGTAGATAAGTTGTTGCCTAGATCTTGTCAGCTGCAATACATTTTGTATGACAACAGGAAAAAGTGGCCTAACATTCTCCAGCTAAGCAGAAATGCAATGAGAAGTGACAACATCAAAATCAGAGCAGAAATATTATCCAACTACACTCCTACTGCACAGATCATTACCAGTGAATTGCAGAGAAAAAATAAATAAATAAATGAAAACATCTTCCTCTCACTACTACTTTGCTCAGAAAGCTACTGTAGCTTCTGTATCAGAATCAACATCTCACCATACATATTCCAGCATGCAACAAACTAATTCAGAGATTTGTTTCACAGGGTACCCCTGAACTCAGTTCAACTACCAAGTGCGACATGACTTCATCTTGTTCAGTTACCCAAGCTGTATAAAATTTCCCCCATGTTTCTTCCTTCTATTCAGTTTTCTAAATCCTTAAACTGGAATTTAATGAGTGAGGAAGGGAATTCTTCAGGAGAAAAACAATGAAGGGCAAGCTAGAGAAAACATTCTACTAAACTATATTTTGACATCAAGACATGCAATTTAATATCAAAGATTCAGACATGCATGATGATTAAGTTCAGACAACAAAGACCATCATAAACCAAACCTACATGCTCTCCCAAGGGATCAGATCCAGCTACACCAATACACCTTAGCCAATTTATCTTCGTTTTCCTAGGGAGCTGCCAATAGGCTCCCATAACCTTTACCTTCTCCCTCACTCAAATCTCTCTGGACACCAATGCAGTCCTTTTAAGTACTTTACTAAAACACTTAGCTGTCTTCAATGTATAACTTCTTTTAACAAAAATTCTAAAATATGGTTGCTCTACCACATGCTTTACTTAAAAAGTGCTTAAGAAAAAGAAGACTTTTGAGCTGCATTAGGCTCAATCAGGGTTTCAGAGCTTCATCCTCATGGCTGAGACTGAAGTAAAATTTCTTCGTTTACTAAACAATTTTAGTTTGCTCACTCGTGGACCCTACAGTGAGATCTAAAAGATCTGACAAATCACAATGATTTTGATAAGTACATCTATATTAGATTAATGATACTAGTAGTGGAAGACGTGGGGGTTGCAGCAAATATGCTGAACAGAAGTGCACAGCATCTGCTCCCAGAATCTTTTAACCAGTCAGATTGTTATAATTCTGCAGATGATCACACTGGAGGATGTCATGACAGCATATGCACAGGGAAAGTGGAAATACGGCAAATCATATCCACAGAAGGTGAGGGAGTACAGAGAGACCTACATAGTAACAATACAGAAGAAATTCACTGCTCTTCACACCACAATTTGGCATCTGTGCTTATCCAGCCCTTACTTTGAACATGCAAAGTGACAGATGCAAACCACAATGTGAATGAAAGGCAAGATTTATTTAAATGCTTCATAGATTAAGAACTATAATAAAAATCTCGTTAACTAGTAAAGAGATTAGCTAGATAAGTAACTAAAGCACTTCAGCAAAATTCTCTGCTGATCAGCTTACATTATGGCCATTTGAAGAGAGCATGAGAAGAGAAAGTAAAAACAACACCAAAAGAGTGGTTTTTTTGCTTTTCAATGGAATCTGAACATTTCAGCCACTGCTACTCATAAACAACCATTAAACTACAGAAACAATCAAAGAACTCAGAACTAAAAAATGAGACACAAATACATACTTACATATTAAAAACCCAGGAGTGAATAGTGATAAGGAGTAGGGCTTCAGCTTTGAGTTTGTCAATAGTGATTTACCAACTTCATTAACTGTACTTTCTAAATGTGGACCTACTTCTACCTTCCTTCAACTGGAGACACTCAAGCAGTCAAAACTAGTCCTACATACAACTTCACCAACAAAGGTGGTTATCACTCAAGCATACACTGTTTTCTACAGTTTAATTTTATAAATAAGCTATAAAGTCTCAAACATAAGGTTTTGCCATTCAATATGCTCTACCTGCTTTAACACCAGATTACCGTTAACTCTTTTGGTTTCATCGTTTGCCACGCTCCAAAATCCCAACATTAATGGCAAAAACAGGAGAGACAATTACCCAGGTCTGATTCCTGCCCTGCAATCCCTGTAGGATGCATGATCCTATGTGAAATAACACTGCTTCTAACCAGCCTTCCGGCTGCTGAAGCAGTCAGGAGCTTCTAATACCTACATGCTACACTGAAGGTATAAGAGCAAGAACAACTGCTAAGAACTTCCTGAAAGAGTTTCTATTTAACTGTTGGCCCCAGGGAGAAGTGCATAACCCTTTGTGGAAATAATTCACTGCAAGAGACAATACTCTTCTTCAAAAAAGTGACATCTCACACAGCACTAATTGTATGCCAGTGAACGACAAACTCCAAAATAGTGCAACAAAAGTGTTTTAGGTGCAAGTTTTCCATGATGGTTGAAATAAGCAGCAATAACATAAGACTTGCCCAAATTTAAAATCACATTCTATCAGAATAAAAAAAAAAAAAAAAGCCAAGATAAACAGGCAGTGAGGTTACACTTACTAGCAAAGGCACACTGCATTTCCTAACAGCTACTTTACTAGCTCGCTCACACACATTATCAAGGGAGCAGGACAAACACTTCTTCCAAAAATGGGTTTACTACCCTGCACACAATGTGGTGGTGCTGCTGTAGGAAAGGGCATCCAGACCCTTCCACCACTTACTTGAAAAATTGGACTTCCTAGAGCATGTACTGTGAAGAGAAAAAACCTATTCCTGCAGCTGTTCAGCTTTAACAGAGGGTGAGTTTTTGTAGAGTCAGCAGAGATCCTGGCACCAGCCAGGGCAGCAGCTTTCCACCAGAGCACAGAAGTGAAGGAGGCAATGATAACCTGTATTGCAGGAGCCACTGCCAAGGGCAGTTTCTACATGACTTCAAGTAAGCGTAACAGTCAAAGCACAACCTTTATCTTTCTTCCCAAAACTCAGTGCAAACCCAGGACAGCAGGATCACTCCCAGAACTGGAATACAGCCTCCTAAATTTCCATATAGGCAGACAGATTAGGTATTAATAACAAAGAACAGGCATGCAATGTTCTCCAAAATAAAAGGCACAAGACAAAGAACTAAATGTAGCTTGTCTCAGCTCCAGACACAAAAGAGATAACCAAAGCAGAGGCAGACAAAAAGGGTTTGGAGGAGATATTAAGGCATTGGAAGAAACAATAAACTGTACAATAGAGCAACCAAGCAGTCCATGCAGTCTGGGGGAAAAAGGAAGAGTAAGGCACTGTTTGGTTTAGCTTTGGTGCTAGTTGATACGCTTCATCTTTTTAGTGAAGATCTGAAAAGACAACAGGGGCAAAAGCAAAAGGAAATAGAGAACCTAATACCAGTAAGAACTGCAGGTAGCACAACAAAAGTTTAAATGTTCACAACATTTTGTAGTGTCCAAAGAGAGAAGAAAAAAAGTTTAAGCAGGAGCATGATGAGAAACAGTGAAGTAGCTTTACAGACGTTTATAGAAAGTTTATTTGAAGCATAAGGGGCAGCTTGGGAGAATCACAGAATTGCAGGGGTTGGAAGGGACCTCGAGAGATCATCGAGTCCAGCCCCCCTGCCCAAGCTGGTTCCCTACAGCAGGTTGCACAGGTAGGCATCCAGGCGGGTCTTGAATATCTCCAGGGAAGGAGACTCCACAACCTCCCTGGGCAGCCTGTTCCAGAGCTCCGTCACCCGCACTGTGAAGAAGTTCTTCCGCATGTTGGTGCGGAACTTCCTGTGCTCCAGCTTAAGGCCATTGCCCCTTGTCCTGTCCCCACCGACCACTGAAAAGAGGTTCCCCACCTCCATTTGCCTCCCGCAGCTAAGATACTTATAAACATGGATCAGGTCCCCTCTCAGCCTTCTTTTCTCCAGGCTGAACAGACCCACATTACTGAGCCTCTCCTCATAGGGGAGATGCTCCAGGCCCTTTATCATCTTTGTGGCCCTCTGCTGGACTCTTTCCAGGAGGTCCCTGTCTTTCTTA
>WBMW01006370.1:68423-116968 GCA_013396635.1 Penelope pileata
CATCACCTTTCCAGGGACAGAGGTGAGGCTGACTGGCCTGTAGTTTCCTGGATCCTTCTTCTTGCCCTTCTTGAAGACCAGAGTGACATTGGCTATCCTCCAGTCTTCAGGCACTTCTCCCGTTCTCCAAGACCTGTCAAAGATGATGGAGAGCGGTAGGGCAATCACATCCGCCAGCTGCCTCAGCACACATGGATGCATCCCATCAGGGCCCATGGATTTGTGCACTTCGATCCCAGCCAGACGCTCCCAGACCATCCCCTCCTCAGCCAGAGGGAAGCCCTCCATTTTCCAGGCTCTGTCACTCACCTCCAGGGTTGGGGAGAAAATGTGGTATGCCAAGTTGAAAGGATATAAACAGAAACCAGTGAAATCTCAGGTAGGAATTGGCCTCTTGGGGAAGAAATAAAAAAAATAAATAAATAAAAATAAAAATAAAAGCTGTGAATAGGCTTTGAAGCGCCTTAAAGGAAACAGTTTACGTGTGAGATCCAGTGAAAGAGGAGCCTGAGGAGGAACATGAGCAAGAAACAATTCAGCAGGAACAGAAGAAAATTCTCTCTGTAGGACATCTCTAAATAGTATGAGTAGAGCACGACTGCAATTGAAAAGGTTACAAAATTTACAGACCTCGCTCTAGGCTCTAGGATACATCACATCATGGAAAAATTTCAGATTTCAATGCCGCACAGAATATTGATTATCCACAGCAATGGAGAGTTTGGAAAGGTAAAAAGTGAGAAGATTAAAGCTATGATTTAGCCACACTGAGGTTAACTAAACATCTGTGAACAAGCACAAGGGACACAAGGCAGTATTTTAAACTGGACAGAAGGAGACACATGGAGTAACAGACAACAGTAACAGACAACAGAAAAGCAGCTGAATTTGTGTATGAAACTACCAGGAAGTAGTTGACAGCAAAAGTTGATACCATGGACAATTCATTGCACAGATGTACAGAAGGAAGAGCTTTAAAAAGTACATTAACACCTACAGTTAAATAGATAAAATATTGGAAACATGGGAAATTAAGATGCTTGCTCACAACACATTGACCACAGAGAGAAAGGAAGAAGCTTTTAAGCAACTTCTTCCAGTCTCAGTTATGCACAGTCATCTCAGCACTTCCACTACTTCCTTTAACAAGTCAGCCTTATGCAAATACATAACGCTGGCATCTGAAATCTCAAATACCTCACAGACCGTTTGGTTATTGCTCTGGCTGTGGATCTAATGAATCTGAGATGATATAAAATGGATTTTCAACCACTATGTGCCAGCATACTCTACTGAAGTCAAGGGAGTTAAAGTAAACATTGGGTTTTTTTTTTTTTTTAATATTTATACAGAAACCACATCAACTGTGGCTTAAGTGATACAACATTACTATACAAAAACAGTACCTCCTGAAGAACACAAGATTGAAGAAGGAGCTACAGCACAAAAAACTGCAGCCTCAGATTGCATCATTCCTAAATGGCACACACAAATTAGGGCACATCTTACAGCAAAGAACACAGATTTTCTGGTCCTTCGTGTGGGACCTTAACTACCTATTCTGACTTCGTATCTATGAAGAGACAACTGGTAAACTAGAGCTGAAAGAGTGACAGGTACTGAATGATGCTATTTAATGTGAGAGATGAAAAAATGACTGCTTTGGTTTGCTTTCAGAAAGACATTGCAATATTTCCCTGTCATATGAAAGCTGTCTTTTCCCTCATACCTTGCCATTCCCTTTAGAATGATCACAGAAATTGAGAGTGACATCGGAACTGCTGTGCTGAGCCAGTATGAGCAGGATATTGCTTGTACTTGGCTGATTCCCCTGAAACCAGATAGGATAAGCTTAGAGCTACCATGCAATAACAATAGGCAAACTCACTGCCTGCAAGAGCCAGACTAATCAATTTAAACTCTTTTTTTCTCCACAAAAAACAGACAGCACTCATGAAAATTTTACTGATGAATTATCACTCAAGTTCCTATAGCTGGCAAAATAAGAAATACTAATACACATTTTTTTTTAATACTTAAATGTATTTCATAACAAATTAAAAACAATGCCCAAGATTACTGAAGGAATATTTACTCATCTGCTGTAAGGGAACACTGTGTCCATCTCAAATGCTCATCTGATTAACAGCCAATTAACTGTGATCACTTTTAGTGTTGACAGGCACCAGAATGATTGGAATCCATATTTCCTAATCAAAATAAAAGAGTAATTTGAGGAAAAAAAAAACAAACCACGTGTTATTCTAGCTCACTCCAAAGAAGATGCCTTCCAATTAGCTACACATAATATTCAAAGGCTTGTTTATACTTCTGATTTCCAAAAAACTGTTCCTACCACATGAAAGAGAATGGAACCAATTTTCATGAAATGTACACACTGGACTCTCCAAAAATCTGCAGTGCTTGCATGCTGTACCCACACAAACTTACAAAAGTTCATAAATTTTCAAACATGAGAGGGAGTGTTCTTGTTACTCCTCTCTCTTGGTCATCATAAAGCTTATAAAGATAATGGTTCTCTGAACATGTTTCTTTTCCTCAAACATGAAAGGAATTCCAACCAGAACTGTTAAGACCACAAAAGCTGAGGTGCTGGCACGGTTCTGCCACACAAGCAGCAGCAGAGGACATTTGCAAATAAACTGGGGTATCACAGCACAAAACACTGATGAACACAGAAGGACTGGGGGATGGACACAGGGCAGAGAAAGAACATGAGGTCCATGCATTTATACACAGGGACCATATATCATGCTGTGCTACCCATACTACTGAAGTGTTTTTGTTTGTTTGTTTTAAATATTAGTCCTAGTTTGGAAGGAAAGAGAAAAGTAGTAGAAGCTTAGTACATCTACATTAAGTGCTCAACAGAATGAGCTTCCATATAGAGAAAAACAGGCTCTAAATATTCATCATATGTCTAAATTCCATTAAGAAAACCCCAGACCACTGCAGAGCTATCAAGGACCAAGACTTCGGCCATAAAAACGCACTTAGATGTAGTTCATGACTGTTGCAGGATGCGTAGTGCACGGTAGCTTTAAGAAACAAATTCAAAAATATTTAAGCTTAATGAATATTAGAAGCTTAAATACTTCACTGATCTGGACACTTGTTAAAAATATTTAATTAGATTGCGGATGCCTAGAAACACCACATGCTGTAATAAAATATCTTTTATGCATGGGATGTCTGCAGCATCTAGAATTCTATGTAGGTCTTTGGTAAATTAAATACTGAAAGCTGGAATTCAAGAGCCTTCAAAAATAAGAACTGATGAATGTTATATACTTAAAACCTCTCTTTCATGAAAGTGAAAGAGTCTACGAGGTAGCAAGAGGAAAACAGAATGCCTTATAAAAGCAAATGATTTTTCTCTCATGAGTGTCTTTTGAAGCTTTTGTAGGAATAAGCTTCCCTGATAACCTGCTAAAACATTATTGTTTAAAAAAAAAAAAAAAAAAAAAAAAAAAAAAAAAAAAAAAACCAAAAACTCTCTACATCATGCCACACTGTTTCCAAACTAAATAGTTAAAGGACATAATTTGCCAGAGCAAATTAACATATCTGGCAAATGAGTAATCCAATGGGGAATCACAGATATGATCTGTACTTTTAAGTGATAAAACGAAGGGCTAAGGACAGCCCTTGAAATAGAAGCGATTTTTGGAATACTGGTTAACTATCACAAACAATATTAACCCCAGGGAAAGTGCCTCCCTAATGAAACAGTTCACATAAAGAGAGCTTACAAGGTCAAATTTGTAATTATTTTTTGCTGAGAATGTTGTTTCTTAGATTAAAGACATCTATGTTGGAAGCTTTAATAGAATTATTTGCATATATGTGGTTTTATATATTTTCACAAATGTTTCATTTTTGTAGTGATATTAGGTGCTCATACGATCCAGGTTCCTGGTTCCAATCCTAGAGAAAGCAATTTCTATTTCATGACAGCCATAGTGCTCTTAGATTATAATTTGAATTGCTAAGTAGTTCTTTGCCCATTTTTTAAAAACAAAGAATAGTTTTCAGAGTTCTGTATTTTAAAGACATTTAGCTTATTAGCTTCTGGTGACATTTTTCATTGTTTGTTGGTTTTCCTTTTTTTAAATCAGAGGGATAAATGCTGTTATACATTATAACCATTAGGATCCTACTTTAAATGAAGTAATATGAATTTTCAGTAAGATGCTATCCTTGCCTTAGACTAAAAGCCAGTATGACTGCATTCTATTAGCACTGCCCAGCTCTATGACAGCTTTAGCAGATACGCAGAGACCTCTGAACAAGTGACATGAAATAGTCTTACAGTTGATACTATAATTACTGAAGCAGCAACACGTGACTGGGACAAGATGACCATATGGGCTAGTTCTTTAAATTTGGCAAACCGGAGCTGTAAGCGTTTCTCATTTTTGGTCCCAGTGTGTGCAACCTACTGGCCACAGGCTGAAGGACTGATGTTGGTTATTAGTAAAGGAAACTACTACCATTTGCAATGCCCCTGTACGAAGTAGCAGCCTGTCCACACATTTTGCTCCCACACTAAGATCCTACATAAGGGGATACAATGGGGAGAAGCAGGGGAGAAAAACTACAGGAGGAAAACAGATGAAACCAGAGGAAGCACTTAGACCAGACATGGATATACTTCCCCCGCCTCATTGCTCTTCTGTTCTTTCATGCAGTTCTTTACATATGACCCTGGCCTGAGACATGGACTTCCCTGCCACGTCCCCAGGTGATGACAACCCTATTTGTTACACTGGAATTGACAGCCATATCTGTATCACACATTTTTAACAGCTTTATCCCTACAAAGTACCACAGGCCTTTCCTGCTTCATATCTCATCACTGAGATGAGATAGGAGGGGGCTGAGCTCACACAAGTGCCAGTCCCAGCCTCATTCCATCAGCCCCTGAGCTACTGAGAGAAGCCACTACCACTGCTGGGCTGCATTGTCCAGGAGAAGTCGTGCAGCAAGGCCTCTAAAGCATTCACCTCAGATAGAAATGACAAAAATTATAAGCAATTTGAGAAAAGGCCACAGACTCAGCTTCCTCATAAGTTCCATTAGTTCAGTATTTGTATCAAACAGGTAAGATCTGACCTCAGCAGATCTTCCCTGAAACTAGATAACTTGTATTGCTTAAATTCTGAAGAAACCAGCTATGCACACACACTTGGGATGACCAATAAGACTAAATAAGACATGGAGGATGGAAAACAATTGAGTTAATTTCAAATTTTTCTTTCAATGAATTAGCATAAATAAATAAATAAACACACTGAAAAAAGTTTTATTCACAAATGTTGAGTCAGTTGCTATTTTTCCTGATCTCGGAAGAGCAGCTGTAGGAAATATTGTATACTGAACCAGAGATAAACCAAGTATAAGCAAACGTATGGAAAATATTTAACATATACCAAAATAAGTACCTGAAGCAATGCCAACTCTATGGCCTCATTTTTTTAAACAAGTTTATTGAAATAATTAAAACTATTTCAAATACAGCCTAAACTTGTTTCTGCAATAATCAAAATTATATCAAAGAGCACAAGAATACACGTTAAGAAATAAAGAAGCTTATTTGAATAAGATTACAATTGTTCCATAGTAGTAATCCATAGCATCTCTCAGATAATGTTTTCTGTCAATAATTAGAACTTACCATATTGATTGGGTCAACTGGGCCAATGCTGTTAACATAGACATCTGTTTCAATTACCGTAGTTCTCACTAAACAAAACAGTAACAGTAATCATAATAATTACATATTCAATTAATTCTTTACATTGTTAATGTATTTCAACCTATTTATTAAATCAATAATAAATCTGATATTCTTTTATTAGATTCAGAAAGATTAAATCTCTGGTGTGTCCGTTCTGTGAAGAACCATATATGACTTGGCTTTCTTATCCCCTATGAATTTAGTTAGTGCTGTCAAGATGAATTTTTTACTTCTTAAATGCCCCCCCCCCCCATCTGTACTTTGTGAATAGGTATAAGATAGATATAAAAAATATGAAGGGTAAAGGAAGTGGTGGGGGCGGGGGAAGAGATAAGGTTCTTTCAGCATAAAAAATGAATCATAAACACAAAAAATGTTCAAAAATTTGTTTGTACAGTAAACCAGAAAGTCTGGGAGCAATGTGTTTACCAGCTGCAAGAAATCAATACGCGGTACGTCCTACTGAAGATATCTAAAAAAGCTGACATAACTTTTTACCACACATTTCTTCAACTCACACAATTATAGTATGCATAGGGATGGCTAATATCCTTTCATCAGCTTGATCAATATATTACTCCACATACCAAACTGAAAGCTCATTAAGAAAATCCAGTAAAACTACTCTCTCTGGGCTGGCAAAATTAATTGTTTTAGAAATATATTCTCATAACACATTCAAGGAAAGACACAAAGTCTAAGCAAATTTCCATGAAAGTCATGTCTGATGTACATGTTGTCGATAATTTGGTTGTTACTTCTTAGCTGGTTTGTAGAGGAAAAATGTGTGAATGGAAGAGATCAGGATGTGGCTCAGGAGAGGTCCGCATTTGAACAACATCAATTTACCAAGCATTTTTTTCCAGCTTGTATTAGAGAGTGAATGACAATGTGTGGACACAAGAGGACATACATCCTAGTCCTCAGAGTAAGAAAGGGGGTTAAATTCTGAAGTTTTGCTGGTCTTTCTCCCATGATGTACTTTGATTTCATAGGAGAGAGATTCTAGTTCACCAGATTTTATTTCCTTATACTGCAAATTATCAAAGATCTTATAAATCCTCTATAACAAATGTATAATCTTATGTAACACAGGATTTTTCAAATCTCAAAAATCTAAAACTCAGACACACAGAAAGAAATGGTATCATCAATATCCTTGCCAGCTACGATGACAGGCAAAATACATTTCCTAATTATCCAAAGATACCTTTTCCCTGCCAATCTCGCTTGACAGGAAATTCTCTCTGATCCCAAATTCGATTACTGATTACCCTGAGCCTTAGACTAAGACACCCCATTCAGGCTGAATAAAGGATTTTCTGTACAACCAGAGTACCAAGTCACTTGATCACTCTCCTGTCCCCAGCATGCTCCACAGAAAGTCTAAATGGACTCTGGAAATCAATTTGTTTCCTGAGGAAAAAAAAATAAGTACATCCTGAGCTGCAAATGGTTTAACTATCTGCAGGGCTCAGAAAGGAAGGGGGAGAGCACAATAACTCATATGTACAGACTGAAATATTAAAAAACCAAAAAGCACATGTGCGTGTATGCATACATATGTCTAACGTAACATATATTTTACATATGCCACATCTCACAAATACATATCCACCACCTTTGATTTTGCAAACCTATTTACCTACATAACAGCAGAAACCTTCAATTTAATCACTGCCAGACTAGAACACAAAGGAGCTGGATCAAAGCATATCTTGCCTCATTGCTCAAGCAATGCTGAATCCAGTACTTTTTCCCTCATATTTTTATGAAATATTTAATTATTCTTTTTGCTAGGAAATTTTTATTCTGAGGTTCTTCCACTCTAACTTTTGGCACTGCCTAGCCATACATTAAACCTGTTCTTCAGACATAAGTATCTATACGGAGCAATTAAGGTCACCTCTCAAACTTTAATATGCTGAGCAGTTCATACCACACACTGCAAATGCAACTCACGGTTAAACTGTTCAGCTTTAACATCTAATTGCACTATTTTTTCCGTACTCATCCTGAACTGTGGACACCAGAACTAGATTTTTTTTTTTTTTTTTTTTTTGTAAACAGTACTATCTCTACTTCATGAACACTTCCAGTTTTCTACTCAGTCTCTCTTTTCAAAAGGGACTTACTTCAGAACAGCTCTCTGGAGGATGTATACCTAAGAATTCATACTACACAAAATAACTAAGTTTCGCCTACATCACTGCTTTTCTATGCAGAATCTCTCACCTTGAAATATAACCCAGAGCTTTCTTCTCAAGTCTTTTTTTTTTGGGGGGGTACAATTAGCTTTTGTTCGTGTCTCTGGTTTTACTGAAGGAGGAGATACAACTTCTCTCTTGCCAACAAGTCCTTGTGTCATTTGCCAAATTTACTCAAAAAATTCACTGGTGAAATAATTCAAAATATCATTATTCTTGAGCAAGACTTTCCTGTGAGATCCCACTGTAGACAGCCCTACCATTGATATTTCCTTATTAACAACTAAATTTTGAGATCTGTCAGTGAGCCAGTGTTTAATACGGGCTGTGTCAATTTTATGAAATTCCAGCTTGCAGCAAGCAGTACTTGATCTGCCACAAGGGCTCTCCGGTAATGTGCCACAGAGTTCAATTTGCCTTTTTGATACTGCTCTGAGTAAGATTATTAGAGCTATTAAAAGCCAGTGAAGAGTTTGAAAATCTGCCTCTGTTGAAATTATTTTAATTGACCCAAATGACAGAGAGACAGATCCAGTGCAATAAGATTGGAAGAGGCTGTTTTGTTTCCTTCGTTCTTCTGTACAGAACAGATCCCAGTGCTTCTGTGAAGCAGAAGAAAGAATTCATTCTACTCACGTTTGTGAGCTGGAAGTGATATGAGCCTATAAGAATGATAAAAGCTAGAAGAAAATACATTATTGATATGAATTGGACCTCCATATAATTATTATTGTTCATTTACTTGCCACAAAGAGCAAACAGTGAAAGATGGCTTGAGAAGATACTTCTCCTTATTTTACTTAGGAAATTTAGCGATTTCCTAAGTAAAATAATAATTCTACTTAAAAATTCAATTAAAAAAATTTACTTTAAAAGTTTTAAAAATTTAGAATTTTTTTGCCTCGAAAACATCGTGAGTAGGAAGAAGGCTATCTAACAAATCCTGAGTGCAAAAGAGAACCTAAATTCTTTACAGAACTTCTAACTTCTTCTTCGGTTAAGAGTTCTAAAGAAGAGAAGACAACGATAGTTCACTTTTCAGTGCAAATACTTGCACTGAAAGACACAAGAGTAAAGCAAGAATGTGAGAGGACAGTAGCTTTCCTTGCATATTAAAGAGGGAGAGCAAAGAGCAACAAGCAGCTGCCCCCAAGAGAGAGTTCATCAGCTCTCAAGGTAGCTGAAGCATGCAAGGAACACATTCACTAAATCTGACCTGGAAAAATGCACTCACTCTTCCTGATTTCCTGCTTTGCTACCTTTTCTTCAATAGACTAAATTTCTCCTCTTCTTGAGAAAGTCTGACTTGCATTTGACTGGTATTGAGCATCACTTAACACAAGCAGGTAGCTAAGGACAGGCTTGATCCCAGAGAATATGTGACTCTTGTGCCTGAAATTTAAGAGCAAGAATGAACTTCCCAACAAGCTGCAAAACATGGAAAGAAGTGTTTCTTAGCAGATACGCACCACTGCTTCCCTAGCAAGGGAATGGAAAGCAAGGAAAGGGATGACGCACCATAATCCCCAGGCATATTCTGAACTCAAATTTGGGTTCAAAATCTGTATTTTGGAAAGTGTTAAGAATGGATTAGAAAAATCATGGCAATATAAATCCACCTCAGTCACTGACAAATTAGTAACTCATGCTTTTTAAAGTGCCTCTTTTTACCCTGTATTTATCCGGGCCCCATTTTCAGCCTTTGGTATTTGAAATCTCTCTGCCTGCTATGCTGAAGATCTCTCTTTATCAGTTATTCCAGATTTATAAAACCACATCTTCTGACAAAAACTGTTATCTTGATTACAAAAGTGCAGAACATTGTCCTTTTTATTGCTGAATGTTGCTCAATTTTCATTACTGTAGTCCTCAACGTTACCCAGTAGCAAGCTAGCCCATCTAAATTCACTAACTAGTTTCCTTAACTTATACATTCATTCTAAAATGCACAAGCCCTATTTTTATTTATGATTTTTTTTTTTAATTTAAACAGACTTAACTAATTTCATCTGAGTATTTTTTTTTTTTGAGAAAGTTTTCTGTAGCTCCTCTTTAATTGCCTCAAGAAGCCTAAAGAGGTATCTCTTGTGGGTGATAAAGCAGTTATTCAGCAAAGAAATTAGGTGACGACCACAATAACAGGGACCAGAATAACAGGGACTTTTAATTAGTAATAGTGTTTAATATAATAATACAATTCTCACAACTTTTTATCTAAGAATATTACTTATATGGCTATCTATATTAAAATTCAGCCTCCAGTGTTTGCAGAAGGCTTCCAGCTCCATTTCTAAAGATGTTTTTTTTAAGTGTTCTTGATTAAAGTAGAGCACTGTTCTCTACTCTTCTTTTACCTTCGTTATATAAAAGAAATCCATCTCTAGCAAACACTCCTATTCCACTATTTTTTTATTTTTTATTTTTATTTTTATTTCCATCAGTTTCTATGCAGGGCACACGTCAAGTACTTCTGAAATTCACTGCATATGCTCTTCTACACATTGCTCTTGTATTTCAATTTCCTTCAATTCTTGAAAAATATTCTTCATATGAAGATACACACCTCTCTACCTTTACCTGCTACTTTTGTGCTTATTCATTATTTTCCTGCCTGTATCACTCTTTTGTTGATGTTACATTAAAAGCATCAGTTCATGAGAATATCCTCGTACTATCCTTCTCTTTTCAGAGTTAGCACTTCTATCAGTCTCTTGAAAGTCTATTTTTTGTTCTTGCAGCCTTAACGCCCCCAAGTCCATGACTTTTCACATTAGTGCACTGAGATGCAGTTAATTGCCCATGCCCTGCTTGCAGGATAATCACAACTATTCAAATCCCTCCAGGTAGAATTTTCGCTATGTCCGTGAACTAACGCCCTCATCATTCTTAAAACTTGTATCAATAATGACTTCTCTCTCCAGTTGATGATTGAAAATGTTACATTAGAGATATAATGTGTGATTACTCCCTATTTCTAACTGAACTTCCAGACTACCAGTTGTTTTTCACCCACGTAATACACAACATTTGGCATGGGATATAGCTGTAAAAAATATAAACTGTTAGACTAACATTAATATGTTAGTATCTCTAAGTTGTGAGGGATGGGATAGTGAGCAGTCAGAATTCTTTCCTCTAAAAAAAAGAAAGTTAAAAAATAAAAATGCCAACTAATTTGATCTTGGACTGAAGCTAAAACTGTGTGGTTATAAGTATTCTCACATTAAGAATAATATTGTTTCATAAATATATAAATGCACCAAAGTTGTATCTGTAATTAAAGAGATTTATCCTACAGATCAGAGACCCCAGGTGGTAACTGCTACTATTTCATACAGAGCAGAATGTACTTTAATGATAGTGTCATTATGCTCCAAACATCTAAAAGTATGTTGTATATAATGAGTTAAAGACTAATAAGTTTATTAAACATAGCAAAGGGTAGCAATTAAGAAATCAATACTACTAAGGGTATTAGTATGAAACACACAGAAAATGACACAATGTAATTTTCTCCAATTAAATTTCAGTATTGTCATTGATTTTTCAACTTTCCTTTGGCTCTCCTTTATCACCTCACTCTGTGCATTCAACAATGAAACTCCTTATCTTACTCTGAGATCCTGAAATTGTGTCAACATCAGGAAGAAAATGAAATTCTACTCTGCTATTCAAACCCCAAAAGTCCAGATCAAAAAAATACAAAAATGTTGCTATTTAACTGAGCTTTGTAATTCAGTAGTAAAAATGTTGGTGGGAGATTATTACCTTGAAAGATAATTATAATTCCAGTCAATAACCTTGTTGTAAAAGTACTGACACACTCCGAAAATGTGTAATCTGACACTAGATTTTATCCACATAATTGATGAATGCACCATAGCCTGATTTTCTTTTTTTATATGTTAAATATCTGCTGCATTACTCAAGCGGTTGGATAGAAGGTGATACTTGCATTTGAAACTGGAAATTTCATCTTACATTTGCCAAAACTCTGCAACTTCCCCTCCATCCAAAACAGAGTCAGTTTTAATATTTGTTCTCCTGGCAACAAAGTGAACACACTCAAATGTCTCCTGTTCTCATCACTCCAGCTTTTCACAAGCTTTTTAATATACAAATGGAGGCAGGTCCCAGATAACAAAGATTAAATTAGTTCAGAAGTGTAGCATCAAGAGAGTGAAGAAGAAAAAGAAAGGGAGCATTTATGAGAGAGAAGCTAGAAAGTTCTTTCTTTCAGAAACCAATATTTGAAATCCAGAAAACTGTACCTTGAGGCACTCAAAAAAAGGCAATTTTTGCTCTACCAAGACTCAATGCATAACCAGGAAAGTGAAGGTAAGGATTACATCAAAATTTGTTAGTGCCCTTCAAAATCCATCGGACATGTGAGAATAAAAACTTCTTCCTCTATTTTCCCTTTTTTAACTTTGTTTTGTTTTGTTTTCCCCAAAGCTTTAAGGGGAAAGAAGAGAAACATTCTCACTACTTTCATCCCCACCTACCAGCTAATTATTAGAAAGAATCCTAATGGAGAAAGTTTATTCCCTCACAACTCTTTTGCTGTCTGTTGCACCAAGCAGTCTGAAGGAAAATATAAGAAAAAGATGCTATACATCTGCTACACATTGGAAACCTGAGGAAAAATATTGTTGAAGACATTTTTTGTTGTCTAACTGTTCACAGTAATTCAGTTAACTGAAGGTGAAGGCAAAGACGACAAACTTCATGAGATTCTGTATTACAACACGGAAAAAAAAAATCCATTTGATATCGTCAGTGTAACAGTCAACAACAAAAGAAATTTAAGGAGGAAAACAATTTGTCAGAAGCTTTCAAAAGAAAATAGTCTGAGATTGCATCTCTCTGTTCTCCTACATAAATGAAACAAGTCTAGATTGTACTACTGTTTATCATATAAGCAGCTTATAGATTTACATTGCATTCGATAGGGAACATCAGGTATTTAACAAATAATTTTGTCCTCCACCTCTCTTCTTCACAGTTTAGAAAATAAACTAAAAGAAATCAAATCATTTTTTTTTCTTAGTTTGATCCAGGATGTACATGGTAGACAAGAGCTGGTGAAGTTCTCATGTATTCCATATTTTCACCATTAATTCTTTCAAATATTTACACTTAACAGCTACATTTAAATTCATGTTTTGACTATTGAAAGACAAAATTGACTCCCTATTAGCTGCAAAGCTATAGTAATGCAGTCTTCCTTCCTATAATTTCCCAGAAAAGCTATTCTAAATAATCTTTGTAGATTCTTACAAAGTTTTTCAAAATCTGAGCTATGGAAAGAAGAGTGCTGCGTTGAGTTACATCTCTTAAAAATGTACACTTGTAGTGCACTTTCTAAAGAGAGAGCAAAAATATCTAGGAATAATATTTTAATAAACTCCTGCAAGACTCAAAATATTTTTTTTAAATTGTAATAATTTATATATACACTTACTTTTGTCAGAAGATCTTAGAGTAACAAAGCAAAATATGATTCTTCTGTAACTCTTAATAAATCTTTTAATAATTTATTATATATTGATCACTGTCCCCTCAAAAAAGCAATACATCAGAAAACATTTATAAATATAAAAATTCTGCTCATGCGTAGAATGTGATTTTTACCATTGCATTTTATTCATGTTATGCTTCAATTAATATATTAATTTTTAAAAAATTCACTTGCCATTGTTGACAAAACATAAATGATCTCTGCTTCACATATTCTATTTAATGAGTGATTGCAAGTGCTTACCCCCAATATCTGGCCGAAGCTTATTGTCATATCCTTGAAGTAAGGAGTCCAGTATGTGAGTCACATCCCCACCATGAATCTTTGGTGCAAGGACCCACGTTTTATTCACAGTTAGATCTTCATCATCCTCATCATCTGCTTTATCAGCTCTAATAGTGATTAAAAAAAAAAAAAAAAGGTAAAATACAGAGCAATTACAATGCATTCTGGTGCCAACAGAAAGAGGCAAGCCCTTATTCAAAACACCAATATTTTGTCAGGAAGTGTAAGTGAATAAATGCATCAAGAGAAGAATTAACACATCACAGACTCAGAAAAACTCAAACCATGAAGCAAACTCACAGGCATCCCCTTACTCTCAGCTTTTTCCTATTTTAAAACACAAAATGGAATTCCCAAGCTTTTCCCTATACATGCTCCATTTTCATTTAATGGCACTAAAATTTCTAAAAGATGCTTATTCATCGTAGTGGACACACCTTGGTGTCAAAACCATTAACAGAATTTCTTTCTTCGTAGCCACTTGCTCTAGCTTTTATACAAAGAACAAATCTTTACATATACTCACTCAACTCCACTCAAATTTTAAAAATCCAAGCAAACATTGCATCCATATGCTATGAATAAATATTGACAGCTAGAAGCTGCAGTCATATGTCAATAATGTATCTGCATGCAGACACGATATAGTTAAAATGCCGTATCACTCCTTTCAGTTAAGCTTATTTATATCTCTTTTATCAAGACGGAACAAATGCACAAGGAAAACTCTTTTATGTTCATTTATTGCCTATCTTTTAATTAGATAGGCAACAATATAATTTTTTATCACTAAGTCATTAGAAAAATGGCAATACCTTGATTATGTCTGCAGATTCATTCAGATATCACCAAAAGGTCAAAGAATGCCTGGAAGTAGTTTTCTTTCCATTTGAATCAAATGAGTGTGGACTTAACTATTCCTCCAGTGCTAAAGTTTGCAATCTACATTACTCATCCAGCATATTTCAGGGAACTGCTATGGACTTCAAGTCAAGCACAGTGCATCAGACTGATAGCAGTAACTCTGACAGTCACACAATGTATCTTCACAAATGGACTCTACCGGTTATTACTGAGGGTATGCAATTCATATAAATCAGTTCCAATGTTAGCATAAGCTTAGCTATTCCAGTAAAGGAAAAGAATTCAAGTACTGTCCTTGTACCAATTTGTATTGGGCACCAAAATTAAAAATGTTACTGATATATTATTAGAGAGGGATTTTCAACAGTTTCTAAATTACATGCATACATTGCCCTCAAGACTAAGAGCAGAACTTTTCAGTAAATTTTCTATAGATCTGAAGACAATCAGATGTTCCACTAGGAGAAAACACTACACTTAAAATGGAAAAGGACAGAAAAAGCCAGGAAAGGACAGAGATGGAATAAGCATGCCTAGCTATTACTGTAGTCCTTTGTGGGAATGCACCAAAACACTCTGTATTTATAAGACCTTGAACCACCTCTCAGTTAACACAAGTCTAACTAAAACTCAACACTATCATCACTGTGAAAACTGTTGTGGTTTCAGCATGCCTTCTTAATTTGGCAAGTGCAACAGGGAGCTTGCCACAACTCAGTACATTTCCAGAGGGTAAACAAAAGGCTAAGATATCAGAGCTTTTATACCTAGCTTTCAGCAAATAAGTAACATGAGTCTACTATAGCTATAAGTGATGCACAGTCTAAATACAAGGTTCACCATCAGCTTCTTCTGTAACAATCTGAAAAGTGCTTTCATTCTTTTAAATTGAAATGCATCGTATAATACTTAAAAGTCTTTACTGCACTGCACAGACATCATAGAAATGTCAGATAATAAACATTTAACATCTCCCATTAACAGGATGCTGCTAATGTGAGCACTAAAAGAAGTAGGAAGCCAAGTTTTGTAAATATACACTCTTTATCACTGAAAGCTACCTTTTGCCATCTCTTTCATGTTTCATTGCCACTCTGCTATTTATTTATTTTTGGCCTGGTTGTACTTTACATCATCTAATTACTATATCAATTAGCTTATGGTTGCTAAGATTGTAGAGGCAATCCCTGCCTCTCCCCAGAGGCATTAAGATAAGGCGGAGTAAAACTTAACTTATAAGCAGCTTTCTAAGGAAGGTCACTGCGAAAGTGACCTTTTCTTTTTACTCTTTTTGCTCCCGAGTCTTTAAACATCAGAAAATACAGTGAAGCTACCATAGCTCCATAAAGACAGTGAAGCAGAACGATGAGGACACAGTTTTGTCCCCCTTTTGCATCATTAAGAACAGCCAAGATTTAGCCCAGATGAAAAGTACAATATGACATGCCAAAGGCCTGTGCCCAACTAAACCCAGGAAAAGCTAACATCATGTTACCTCTGTGCACAGTCATACAAGCTTCCTGCCATTTTGAACAGCTCTTCATTTCATTTACAGATTCACAGCTCAGGTGGGAAGGGACCACAGAAGGTCTCTAACTCCAGCCTCTGCTGGTAGCTGGGCCAGCTCAGAGATCAGACCAGGTTGCTAAGGGCTTGATCCAGTCAGGTCTTTCAGATCTCCAAGGACAAAAACTGCACTACCTCTCCAAGCAACTCACTGTTGACTTCTCTTTCTTCCACATTGGAGTATCTCTAAATACACCTGAAATTTTCTGTTTAACGTTCTCAAAGTTTCCATCAATTACTTGGGTACAGGACTTGAAGGTATACTAAGAAAGTTCACAGACAACACTAAATTGGGAAGAGTTGTTGACTTTCTCGAGGGCAGAGAGGCCTTGCAGAAAAGATCTCAACAAATTGGAGGGCTGGGCAATCATTAACCACATGAAGTTTAACAAGAGCAAGTGCCAGATTCTGCACTTGGGAGAAGGCAACCCTGGATAGACGTACAGACTGTGGGATGAGAGCCTGGAGAGTGGCCTCCTGAAAGAGGATCTGGGAGTTCTGGTCAACAGAAAGTTAAATCTGAGTCAGCAGTGTGCCCTGGCAGCCAAAAGGGGCCAACCGTACCTTGGGGTACATCAGGCCCAGCACTGCCAGCCAGGCAAGGGAAGGAATTTCTCTCCGCGCTGGTACAGCCTCACCACAAGCATCGTGTGCAGGTTTGGGTGCCATGTTATAAGAAGGACATACAACTATTAGAGACATAAAACTATTAGGAGGGCTACAACGACTGTGAAGAGTCTAGAGCGCAAGACCCATGAGGAGTTGCTGAGGTGCCTTGGTTTGTTCAGCCCAGAGCAGAGGAGGCTACGGGGAGGCCTCATGGCGGCCTACAGCTTCCTCAGGAGGGGAGTGGAGGTGCAGCACTGAGCTCTGCTCTCTGGTGACAGAGACAGGACACTGAGCCAATGGCATGGAGCTGTGCCAGGGGAGGGTGAGATCTGGCATTAGCAAAAGGTTCTTCACCAGAGGGCGGTCGGGCCCTGGAACAGGCTCCCCAGGGTAGTGGTCACAGCATCAAACTGCCAGAATTTAAGAAGTGTTTGGACAACACTTTCAGACATAAGGCTTGATTTTTGAGTAGTCCTGTGCAGAGCCAGGAGTTAGACTCAATGATCCTTGTGTGTCCCTTCAGAATCATAGAACATGCTGATTTGAACTCTAAATTAACAAAAAAATAAAAGAAAAATGCAAGTACATTTCAGCTTTTCACTTTCCATTTTGCCTAATGAGAGACCTCTTGTCCTCCAATTTTAAAACTCTGAACTACAAATTGGTATATAGGTGAGGACACTCACTGATAGCTTACTGAAAGCTATGAATAATGCAGTATCAGGGGGAGAGGGAAAAATTTCATTCCAACATCCAACTTATTTTCCAGTCACTAGTAAATAAATCAATTTGAGGAGGTACTTCCATCAGGTATCATTTTTTTCTTCCATACCAGTATGCGACCTCAACAAGATCTTGTGACTATCTTTAGCCATTAGCTAAAACAGCAAAGAAACCAGTGCAAATTGGAAATGAGTATAACCAAATTTGGAGGAAACAGCCTTGCACTGTAAAAGGAGCTATATTCACTTTCTCTACTCCTATCTTACTGGTCTTCTCAGAGATGAATGACTGACATCTTGTTACCTGAATACCATCTTTTTGACTATTCTTTAAAATGTGATCAAGATTGAGCAAGTAATAAAGACTGTAATCTCTCTGTAGTGCTACTGGCAGACAGTTCTGCACTTTTGATTCAAAAGCCATAGCTATTGACATGCAGTCACACAACAGAGATAAGACAGGAATAAGGCTGGCTAGAAAAAACAAGTGACCAGAATATATAGAATGTCTTCTGTATGCCTTCTAGTGAAGCAGAGTACACACCACCTGTCAACTTGAGTTCTCCGTTCAGAGATTTTGGGGGAAGTTGCATAAAGCAGCTGGCTCCCCAGACAAAGCACACTGACACATGAATGTCAGACAATGACAGACAACGGGTACATACTCACTTCTAGGAATCAGAATTACTTACTTTTTTCACGCTTAATTTGTTTGACCCACAAGATTTCAAAGGTAGAAAATGCTTCAGAATTACGAAGTCAGCAGGATTTGTTGGGATGCTGCTACCAGTATCTAATTCAGGTTGCTAGATCATATGCTTTAAAGAAATATTCACTTTAGAGAACAAGCTGGTCTAAAACTGTTTACCTGTTACCTAATTCTCTGTGCTTCTCAACTCACTTTTCAATGCCCAGCTTTTTTCCCAGAGTTTGGAATGGGGTAAAATGCAAGACAGAAGGTAATAAATTTCATTCTGAACCAGAAAATAAAAATTTTAAACTCAGGTAAGCTGTTCAAACATTTAGCAGCAACAGTTAACACTGGTTTAGCACCTTTTTACTGCCTTTGTAGTCAAAATAAATCTTACAAACCCACAAAGATTAATGCCAGTTAACTTCATCCTATGTTTAACAGCAGCACTTTCTCATATACAACTCCAGAAAGAAAGGCAAAATTAATTAAATTGGAATTTTCTTTCCAAGTTCATCTCAAGCTTATTTCATTATACCCAAACTATCACGTTTGATCCTCTCCATTTACTGAAAACTGCACTTTTTTTTCAACAGAGTTCACTCCGTAGGTCTTTTTCAGAATGTTTGGAGAAAAGAAAATTCAGAGCAAAAATATGACATCAATACATTGAAACACTTCTGTTGCATGCCACGATGCTATTTTACATCTATTATTGAAGATTTTAATCCTAACTTTAATAATTCTGTAAGTATGAAAGAATTCACTTTTTTAACATGCTTCTTGTTATAACACTTCAGCTCGCCTCACAAGCTCAACAGTAACTACACGTATACAGTGAACAGCAATTAGGCATAAAGTGCCCTAATTATGCTCTCTGTCCTTCAACTAATTGGAGACATTACCATGATTAATAAATCCCTCAGCACAAGCAACTAATGACTGAATGAGCCTTTTCAACATCAGGCAGCATGTTGATCTTCAGACATTAGTATCATAGGTCTTTGTTCTACTTTAACTGTGAGAAAAAACAATCAGATGAACTTAAAGTTGCAATTAACATCTGTCAGCTTAGGTAATGAACTGAAAAAAATATGGCTATAGTGAGAGTGTTGCTACTGCCATTTGCATCACATGTATCAAAGTATTACACATAGAATTACATGTATACCAGAGATGATGAATTCAAGTTCATTGTCCTCTCCTAGGCTCCTGTTCCCACTCAACACACCCAAGGGTCCCCAGCCCTCCAGGTAGGGTTGATCTATGGGGAATCCGTAGGCTTCTGAAGAAGCACTAGAGACTGGTCAGAAAATCTTAGCTAACTCCATTGACATTTCCTGCCTCTGCACAAGCAATGCCAAGCTCTCAGTGGCCATGAGTTTAAACAGTATTGCACAGTGGCTTTGTCTATTTGGAGATAAAGTGTTCCTTCTTTACATGGAATACCCTCTCTGATGATCATTTAAAATAAATACATAGTTTATTTCATATATATATGTGTGTGTGTGTGTATAGCGTTTCAGATAATTTCTGAAATACTGAAAGAGCTGAAAGGAACATGTCATATTCTGTTCTGCCTTAAACACACCAATGAAACCCACAAGAATCGTTGTGTTAGTCCATTTCACTGAGGATCTTCTCCAACAGCAGTCAAAAGCAAGTCTTTTGCAAATTTTACCAATACAACATCAGTGACTGTAACACTTCTCTGGCATACTCACTCAGGTACAAAAAAATCCACAATTCAATCTCTTCTCTGAATAAAATCAGCAGAATCCTATTTTACTCCAGAAGCACTGCTAACTCTCTCTGCTGTTGCTAAGTTATGAAACCGACTGCCTTGCATAGAGCATCTCACTCATGACCCGGAAGACAGGCTAAAATAACAGATGTCAAAGCAGAAGACAAAAGTGAAAGCACCTTTTAACGAGCAGATGTTGGAATGTCTGCATTTCTAGAAGACCAGCCTCAGCTCTGCTCTTCTGCCCAATAACTGAAATAGTTCAGCAGCTAAAGATCCAAGTAGAGACTTTACAAAGGAAAGGAGAGCACAAGAGGAGGGAATCAGTACTTCACATGCCACAGTCAAGTAACAGAAGGCTGACAATAGATATACGGAATGCGACCTGAGAGAGGAAGTGCCACAGATGTGTCTGCTCCTAGCACACATCGCCTACCTAGCTTTCAAAACCTTGCATAACGACAGGCCACAGCACAAATGTGAAGGTCATGTCTGGCCACCTTCACAAGAATAAGATCCACAAGAGAAAGTTTAAAAAAAAACTCAAAGCCTCCACAATCAATAATGGTACTTTACTTCTTTTTATACATAACATTAGTCCACATACTTTTTCCATGTTATAAGCAAGAACCAGCTACCATTATAAAACATGCCTAAAGACAGTTGTTATTCACTGGTTGTGCTTTTCAGTATATTAACTTTGTGCCCTTTACAACTTTACAATTTAATTTTCGTTTTCCAGTATCTAATTAAAAAAACAAACACTTTTTTCCCAACTTTCAGAGAAAAGTAATGTTCCTCAAACTGAAAACATGAGAGAACGCATTTTTAGTAAAAATATAATTTCAGAAGTTCATCAAAATACTGCATTTAACCAGACAATATTTCACAATAAGTCAGTCCAGACAGACAAGTTTTCCAGGGAAGCCCTCCAATTGGTCAGACGTCTAACCAGGCATAATCTTGATCTGTTACACCAAACACAATATGCTTGGATGCAATTAAGAAGTGTATTTCATACCATCGCCCATTCAGAGGTCAGATGACCTAGCCAAATCCCACACATGGAAAAAGACCTAAAGCATTTCTGAAAAACAAGTAACGGGCACTGACAACACAGTATCAGGATTCAGACACTTTTACAGATGCTAGTGATTATTCTAATTCAGAAGATTAAAAAACATCAAGTACTTAGGCATACGTCACATGAATGACCAAGGCACAGGGGCAGGTATAGATGAAAATCCAAACTCTGAAAGGATGACAAGGTTAAGCATTGCCTGAGACAAAAGAGACAGAGCAAAGTGCACCGTCAACGTGGTAAGAATTAACAATCACCTCACCTGAGCAATTTAAAATACACAGTAACATATTTTCTTGGATCTGCTTAAGAAAAAGCAAGGACCACAAACAGACTTGCAGCATCCTTCAGCACTGGGAGTCCTGCACATACACAAATATTACTACTTCTCCGTAGCAGCAATAGCAGCAGAATCTCATAGTCATGACTGCTAGAACAGGACACAAAGTCTTTTTCAATGACTTTCCTGAAAGCTTTCTTCCACAGCTGATGGTCAGATGGTTTAGACATCCCTCAAGATTTATCTTCAAAACTTGATGACTGACTTCACACTCATCTGTTGTAAGAAATTTCTGTGGATGTGAACTCTCTTTATGTATTTCATCTTCCTCCTCTTCACTGGTATGCTTTATTCATCGCAGAGAATTTCTGCGAAAATACTGTAGCTGCAAACAAAGAAATGCAGCTACTGAAAACATGTATCCAGAAAGTGTTACTAGGTCTTTCCAATGTTGTGGGATAGAGACTCACTGACATATTCCTTCATTTTTACCCTTCTTAAACTGGTTCGACACTGTCTTGACAAAAACATCTCTTTTCTCCTCATCCATTTAATCTCAGATGCTTTTATCAGCTCATTCCCTCCTCTCCCCCTTTTTGCCTTGCCAGAGTCTGGTATCTTCTTTTGTGTGTCAAAATACATTTATCACACTGAAGTATCTGTATTACTTATTCCCTACATATTTTTGTTTTTCAGTGTACCTACCACATATCATTAGGCTGATTCTTCTCACACATATATATATATATATACACACATACTCTCCCGTGCTGTTTTCCTTCTCTAATCTCATTATTGCTCTGACTATTCATGATTTTCTGCCCTGTTTCCTCTTTCCCCTCTCCTGAGTTTTTACTGAAGAGATGAATCTGGACCTCAAGTCAGCAAAAATATTATAAGAGAAAAGTATGAAAATAAAATAAAAAAAATTACAGATTCTTATCATAGAGAAACAAACATTCAATTTCTAGGACTTAGTATCAAATAGGTGAAGTTTTATTTAAAAATAATCACAGCCCCAACAGAACAAAAGTTGGTATCTCATCTATTAACTCCCTGTAATGAGAAATGTTGCCTCCAAATCTGAGTGTTTACACTATCAGACTTGTGGCATCTTAATGCATATCACAAGTATCAGGTGATCAAACTCTTCTGAGTCATTACAGCTTTGAATTACATCTCAAAAAGATACAGAACTTTTCTCCCACACACAATGAATTTAGTACAATTAATTTTAGTCACAGCAAGACCTTCACTTAAAAGCATTATCACATTTCTATGAAATGATCTTCAAGTTCTCTGTGATACAAATACAATAAAAACTAACAAGAACAATACAACCAGACTTAACTCTGAACACATAACAAAGGCACAATCTGACTGCAAATAACATTTACAGAATGCAAATTTTTGACGTTCAGAACAACAGGTATTATTAAAGATACGTTACAGATAAATTTTGTTCTCCTCCCATATCAGCTTTCAGACAATGCTATTATTTGAAAAGACACTTGCCAAATTTGTTCTTGTTAATTCAAATAGCTTCAAAGATCTCAAAAAAAATATCATCTGGAATCAAAGCATCACAGTGATTCTTTTTCCACCAGTCCCCTCATATAATACTGAGTTAAATTTCTCTTCAAAGTTCATCCAAATATTTATATGTTCAACCCAGTGCAACTGTCGCCTCTACTCCTACCAAGTCATAGTCCAAATATCAAAATTTTCTTCACATCTGCCTATCCACATACAGGTAATTCTCTGTCAGCTCAGAGATGCTGGATTCTCAATTATATTTGCTTAATTAAGCACTTTGTCTACCTCCACATTTGGTCACAGAAATATTCTTCCAATTTTCCCAGTTTTGTAGGTCTGATGGGGACAACTACATGTTTCTGCATTCCTTTTCTTTTACACTGTAAAACAGTGAGCAAGGACCTCACACGAATAAGATAGCAAATCATAGCTAAAAAATAAATAAATAAAAATTGTGCCATTTGCCACAGAATCATGCACTTTAGAAAGGACCTTGGGAATTCATCTCAGAGGAGGACCCATACTGAATACACACCAGGACGCTCAGAGCATAGTCCAGTTGGATCTTTGAAATCTAGGACAACAGAGGTCACACAGCCTCACTGGATGACCTGTTCCACTGCTTAGCTATCCTCAGAGTGATTATTTTTCTTTATACATTACTGGGACTTCCCCTGTCACAATAAATCATTATTGTTGCTCATTCACTTACCATGTAGCACCGTGAAAAAACTACCTATGCCTTCTCAGTCACCTCCCTGTAAGTCCTAGGGGCTGTTGTTGGGTCCCCTCAAGGCCATCTCTTCTCCAGGCTGAACAAGGCTCCTCCTCACAAGGCAAGGTCTGCAGCCTGACCAACTTGGTGGCCATCTGCCAAGCTCCCTCCATTTTAGATCCAAAACTGCATGCAGAATCTATATGTTGTTTAATAGGAGCTGAGCAGAGGGAGATGATCACTTCCCTCAGCCTCCAGAATGCATGCCTGTTCACAAAGCCCTGGCCTGCTTTGCTGATGGGGCTCTCTGCTGCCCACCACAACCTGCATGCCCTATCTGACAGAGCTGCTCCCCAGCCAGCTAGTCCACAGCCTGTCCTGTTTCCAGGGGTCTTTCTGCAAAACTCTTCATTCATCCTTGATGAATTTCATAACATTCCTCTCAGCCCATTCTTCCAGCCTTTCTGGGACACACTGAATGGCTGCCCTGCCCTCAAACATATGAACTTGGTATAAGCAGGCTCTCAATGGGTTAAAAAAAAGAAAAAAAAAAAAAGTCTTCAGCAAAGACCATGCTAACATCATTAATGCTGAGAAGTTCTTTCTCTGCCCTAGACAAGTAAGGAAAAAGGACACACTTCCCACTTGTCCTATTTATTCACACCAATTATTCAATGTTCAGATTACAAACTTGCAGAATGTGTCATGTGTTTTGTTTTGGATAACAAAAACTTGATAACTTATTGATTGTAACAGCCACATTCACAGCGGAAGTACTCTTCTTCTATTCTAAGAAAATCATTACTACAATATCTTAAAGCAGTTCTTTGTCTAGAGAACTACCTGAAAGTGCCTATTATCTTCAGTAAGTAGGTACTGTTTCTAGTACAAACATTTCTAATTCTAGCTGAAGTTAGTACAGCCCTTATGCAGATAGTAGTGCTTTAATCTTAGAGATCAAGAACATTTTGCCCTTGTAAAATTTTTTAGACAAATACATATTGATCTTCCTCTACTAGATGTCTTCTAAAGAGAGCCTTCCCACCATTGTATATAACGGGAGATAAAATTTATCAAGAAGATAAAACAGGTCTTAAAAAAATCTGTACTATCTTCACTGAAACTAAAGCATAAATCAACCAAAATTCTTAGGGAGATTTGCTACAGATGGATTTGAATGAAATCTAGCAATGTAGATTGGTAAGTCTTACCTTTTTTATGGATTTCTGCCAGACCACGCAATCAAGTAATTAAAATGTAAACAGCTATAATCCACTGCTCATTCAGACCAAATAACGGGGAAGAAATTGAGATTCAGAGAAGATAAAAGGATGACCACAGCAAATTATAGAGCCTAAGTAGATATAACTGAATAGAGACAAATGGTACTAAATAAAGGACAAAATGTCACAAAACTACTAAGAAAGGACATGATGACGAATAGGCATCACCTCTTTAAATAACTGAAACATACTAAGCACAGTAGTATCAGATCTCCTAGGAGTTTCTGACTAGGATCATCACACAAACACACATAAATCAGTGTGCCACGTGTCAGAACTCAGTTCAAGAGACTGCAGATCTTTACCTGCAGTTGACTGATGCAAGATTAATAATCATCAACTTCAGAATGAACTGATGTATTGTTGGTGAGTTCAGTGCTTTGACTGAAGAAACATTTTCAAGAGCAGACCTAGACCTAAAACAAACCTAATATAAATGTGAACATTGAGACATATAACCTCAAAAAAAAAAGCAGCTATCCCAATTAAATGACAACCCACAGACATTATAACATTCTTCAGTTTGCAAAGTCTACTTCGTTAGATTTTAACTTTGTCACCCGCATCACAAGAAATATATAAAATAAGCTCTCCCTTATGAGGCACTCTCAATTATTCCAGCTGATGGTATTTCCACATACACATGTAAACATTTGTTCTAACACAATTCACTGCATATTTCCTGCAAAATCTTCAGGTAACTAGGAATCTACTATAGCTCTTCACAAAAACAAACTTATTCTAAATAGCTCCAGGTTTTGGCAAACAGCTGAGCAGGTACCAGTCTCATTCCTCAGGAGACTAAGAAATATGCATAGACTGAAGTAGTAACAGACTTACATTGAACTGCATACCATAAATGCAGCATACATATAAATCTTGTTTAACATAGAAAAAGCCAAACAACTACAATAACTAAACAATGACAACATATCCCCAAGAGAAAAACAGTTAATAGGTTCTACCAAAATTTTAGTGTAATTACTATAAGGCAATTGTGGACTAATCTAAACGTCAATGGAATTAATGAATAATCATATGAAAAGATAAATATACTCAATAAGGGCTAATGCCAATACCTAAACCATGCAATGAAAAGCTCGCTGTCTCTCTTCAAGCAAAATTCTCTCTTCTCCACCATAATTTATTGTGCATTAAATATAATGCATATTCTCCAAGAGAAGTATTCCATTTGTCAGATGATAAATAAAATTTATGGCTGTCAGAGTTGTTCCCTGCTGGATGCAACCTGCAGGCCATTCAGATATGGCTCCACAGCTCACTTGCAGCAGGTCTGACAATCTGGAACGTATTCAATGCCTGTGTGCTGGTGAGGTCAAGTACCCTTCTCCCTCAAGGAAAACTTTGGGGCTAGTTTATTTTTTAAAAACATCTACATAATTTATTCTAGCATGTAAATGTGACATTGCACAATGAAGAAAAAAATTGTCATAACTTACAGTGACAGTTAGCAACCTAAATTAATACTTAATACACAACTTTTCCTAATATAAATTTCACCCAGCTGAACTTTATTCGGAAAGACAAACTGGACTATAACATTAAATTATTAATAATAAGAATTAATTCCTCATGGTACACTACCTTAAATAAGAAGAAAACCATATTAAATGGATTAACCATCAACTACCTTATGAGACCTTGGATAATTTCACCCACAGGGGAAGTATCTCATGTTACCTCAGATCCCTTCTATTCACAATTTCTGTCATCTTGAAAACAAGAAAAATGACTGCGTATAATTTAGGAATCCAGATTCACACCCTACCAGGGATGAGGAAATCATCAACACTGAAAAGAATTTGAGGATCAAGGCAGAAAGCAAAAAGAACATGAGGTACACCAGGGCGGCACTGGACCAAATCCCAGGATATATTATCTCAGCAGTATTAAGGAGGAGTAGGGAAGTAATATTCTGTGTATACACCGTTAGTGAGGCTAATGGTTGTATAATCTACCAAGTTTTGAGGTCTGCTCTTCAAAGAAAAAATGCAAAAGGTTTACAAAATGGCTAAACGAATCATTCAATATTTGCTGAAGAATTTTAAGTAGTTCAGTTTACTTATCTGAGAGAAAAATTTCAGCTGCTATCAAGTTGCCTCTTAAACTATATATGCGAAGGAAATACTTCCAACAGTAGATAGTATGACTATAGCTTGGGTAAATACAACTTAATGGAAAATTCTACTCTGTGCTGAATATCTCTGACTGCAACACATTTACATAAAACTTTCATTTTGGACTAGATAATTCATCCCACAAAAAATGCAAGGCATATAATTGCATAGCTGTTTCTCATCCCTGAGTGGCAAGGAAGTTTATCTGAGCAAGGAAGTAACCTATAAGGTGTCATGAAAGACTGACGCAAACAGAAAACCGTGTTTTCTAACCAAAATACTGATTCTCTTTAGAATTTTCAGGATGAATTTGAGGTGCTCTCAGTTTTCTTCAAGGCAAAACTTGAAAGAGCTTTGACAACTAGTTTCCCTGATGAAGAGCAGCTTGCTGCAGACTACTTGCCCTTCCTAAACAGCAGCTGCAGCCATGATGAGGTTGCTCTGTAGAACCAGAGGTAAAAATAGGGTCGCAGACTTCCGTGGAAATGGACCAACGCACATGAGATCCAGTGGCTGGGCCAGCAGTAGCACCTGGTGCAGGGATAAAAAACAGCTTTTGCAGCTCACAGTAGAAGGCAGAAGATCCAGTGCCTGGAAGCTAGAAAAACTTCAGCTTAGAAATACTGCAAAATACTTTGGACTCCTCATCAGATCTATATGCAGGGACTTAGAACAGTTACACTGGAGCAACAAAGCCGATGCAGAAGTCAAGTGACATTTTGCAGTTCAGTTTATTCTGACATTGGACCGGATTATCACAGTATCTACAGATTTAAACATCCACCAATGAAAGCGTATTTCCGAAAGTATTTCCTTTCATCTTTGCCATATAACTGAGATTTCCCTCTTCTTCAAAGTAAGTTCCTTTCTGACCAACTCCTGATGATCTTTCTAGTCTCTGCAGTCACCTCTATGACAACAACCTCTTCAGCGTTGCTGTATCATTTAACATTTTAAATTGAAATACATAGAACCAGGTTTTTATATAGGCAGTAGGCCACTGAACTTACCACTCTATTTTCAGACTTACTAATAAATGCACTTGCACAAATAAAACTGTAAAATCGGGACTTCCATGTTACTTCCAGATTAAGTCAATTGCATCTGAGTTATCCTTAAAAATTATTACTGTTAAGTGAAGTTAGTAAGAAATAAAACTTAGTTCCACCGTCATCCACCACCGTTTGAAAGGATCCTGTCAGTGTGCCGCCATTTATAACTAAAATTTATCTGTCACTCTTCACCAAATACATTATGATATTATTATTTTATCCAAGTGCATGCTCAATTTAATATGCTGTGCAAGAAAGGACTACGCAGGTAATTAAATAAGGCCAGGCACAATTCTCTCATAAATGTTACTGCAAAAAATGGTTCTTTGCTCATCCTGGGAGATATTCATCTTTTTTTTTCTGTATGTTCAAAATACACAACCTCTTCAGTATACATATGATAGCACAAACCAGGGCAACTCACTTTACCACAGAGCATATGCCAAGGTACTCAGTTCTCTCCATGTAAGTAGTCCTGCCTATTGGCCACAGAAACTAGATGTTGTATTCAACCCAGATGATTACATTTCCTCTACAACTTCAAAGAAAAAATACAGGTCCTCCTACCTCTTTGTAACTCACTCTGTATGTATCCATGAAAAAGCTGACCAAAAACAAGTGTCCACCTGTAACATTTTCTACCCAATTTAGAAAGGCTTGACTTAGTAGCAAGGATATTCTTATTTAAAAACAGAATATTTAAGAAACAGGAAGATAAAAGCATTTTAAAAGGTCATTTAGTAACATACTATGGGAGCTTTTTTTCTTGATTGCCATAGCTTGAAGTTTTCCTTTAAATCTGTTACAAGAAAAGAAAATGATGCACAAAGATGCACAGAGAATAGTAATTCTTGATATTTAACTACTTCTAGTTAAGAAACTAATAAACTTAATAAATTGTATTTTAAACAACTGACTCTACTAAGGAAAAAGTTTCTCAATGTCACAGCATAAACAAAGAGTAAGAATAATAATGATAAACATCACAGATGTTCAAATGAAACACTAAATCACTGTTATCAAGCATTAAGAAACCAGTGCTGTTATGATAGGTTTAACTCTGATCCAGGAACGTATCTGAGAGGAAAACGTAGGCTGTATTATACATAGCTTGCTCTGAAAGTAATGCCTCCTACTTGTTTCCATGGAAAATAGAAAGAGCATAATAATGCCATTTGATAGAGCATAATAAAATACAAGGCATTACCTTTGGAGCAGCTCTTATACAAGTGTTTTTCTGAAAGATGCTAGGAAGTGGAAAAGAAGATATTAGTTGACATTTGCCCTTGCTGACAGTCACATTGTTTTAACATCCTGTTAAAAAAACTGAAGAGAAGGTATGGCAAAATTAAGTAAAGCTTGCAACATACTGTTATGGATATTACCTAACACATATCATTTAAACAGCAAATGGCATTTGGATGATGCCCTCATTAATACATTCTAACTTTTGGTTAGCCCTGAAGAGGTCAGTTGGACTTCACGATCTTTGAAGGTCCCTCCCACTGACCTATATGTTCTATGCAGTAGAAATTAAAAGAAATGTTGCAGTTTAGCTGTACCTGTATGTTAAAAACTAAGCAATATTAATTATATTGTCAGCCCTCATGGAGTCCCCATGAAATATCTGTCTGAATTCAGTAAGAATAATGGGCATGCTGAACAAGTAGAACTGCAGTGACTGCTGGGCAAGTACTGTTTTCCTGAGCGTACCTATCGGAAAGGCTCACAGCCCTAATTCCGCTACAAAGTAGGCTTAGCTGTTGAAGACATCCCACTGCAATATACTGCCTCGTGAAGTTACATCAAGGGCAATGGTCTGTTTGCAGGCTGTGTACAGAACCAGGTGGAAACAACTGTGTTATGGGATAGAGTTCAACTGTTGCAAACTCCTTCAGTGAAGGAAGTTTGGTCTAATGGTATGCTACAGCTTTTGGGGCAGGCAACGCACTAAAAGGGATAAACTCTTGGTTGAAGTCAACTTCCAGTTTCCTTGCTTAGGCTTTAGCTTCACGTGTTACATCTGAACTAACTTTCACCCACCCTCAGCATGAAATACTTGGTGTATAAACGGGATCAGAACTAGGTGGCCTTTAAGGTCCCTCCCAAACCCAATCCATTCTATGACTCTATGAAATACATATAAGAAGTTATGCAATTCTCAACCTTTCTAAAGTATGTCTTGAAAGATAGGTTGGCTCCTGCAGGATGTTGTTTCTTGGAAAACCAGCTAGAATTGGTACAGCCTGGCCTATCTGTAGAAAGGCATTGCTTCTATGTGTTTTCATCTCAACTTCAAGGAAAAGCTCTGCCTCAAACTACAGAATGGAATTCAAAGCAAAAAAGCAGTGCTCCCATCCTACTTTGTGGCAGGCTGCTTATGGGCACTGGAGCTCGCCAGTTCTCTGCAAATGCCCCAAGTTGTAATGCAGCACACATAGGAGCACCAGGATCTGAAAAGCACATCCATTTGTGGCCACTTAAAATAACACCAACAAAAATCTCTCAACAGCCACCATTTTCCTGTGCAGTCTCCGAACGAAAGGCAAGGCTGAAAAGCGTTGATTCAGATATATGCATATTTATACCAAAGGCTGCATTTAATCTGAGATGTTCTGAAGCACAAAATAAAATAACGCATGTAAGTTATCTCTTTCTCTCACTGGAAACTTCTCATCAACTTCTTTATAATTGCTACTATTAATGAGAAGTATACATAATAATTTACACCTAGTCCTGTAATCACAACCACTTGGACAAACAAACAAACAAAGCGTAACTTTGTTTTTCAGCTAGTCTTCCTTCATCGTAACCAAGCTTTTGAACTGACGAATTAGCATGCATATTCTTTTCTCTCAAACCACTTGATAATTTATTTCATACCTGAGGTACAATATGTTCATTAAGAAGCATTCTGAAGATGCACAGCTGCACTGGTATAATTTCCATCAATGTCTTTGAAAAATATTTCCATAACATGCTAAGGTTTTAAAAGACAGAATAAGAAAAGTCTAGTCAGTGGTGTTTCTACCACAGCAGCCTTCTGGAGATGAGCTGAGATCAACACACTTCACAGTGACTGATAAATGATCATTCAGTGTGAGGAAGGGGTCTACGTTCTAATGGACTTGCAAAGAGCATTGTTTACAGATACATTTTTTTGCTATTCTTTATCCTACACATGTGCTATCGCCTCTTGGAATGACAATTTGGTCCTCCTTCAGAGAGACTGAGCAACAGCCGAACACCGTTTCAGCAGTGCCTCGTGATTGTTATGAGCATAACCTGTGGAATGATGCATGCTACCTCTGAATTATTAATGCAGTCAAACATTCAGATCGTTCTCCGTTAAATTTTCATGGGCACTAATAACACATTTACACAACAGCACCAAACTGTTGTGTCTGCAGCGTATCAATTCTGCAACTCCCCCCAAACGCACACCTCCAACTTCACGGAGCCGAGCGGCCGCCCGGGCCCGCTCCCGCTCCCGGGGCTGTGCGGGACCAGACGGCGCTGCCCACCCGCTCCCCCGCGGCTCCCCGCCCTCGCAGCCCCGCAGCGCGGAGCCGGGGCCTTCGCTCCCCGCAGCACCCGGGGGGGACGGGGACACGCGGCGCTGGGCGAGCGGTGCGGCATTCTCCCCGCGAACAAGTGGGATGCGGCAGAAGTTTTACTTTGCCGGCACAGGCTTCCCCCGCAGCCTCCCGAAGTACCTTTTTAAAAAAATATTTTTATTATTAATTAAATTATGCCTTATTTTTAAGTTTCGCAGCACGCTCCTTTCTCCCTCCCCCAGGTCGGGGGCCCCGTACTCACCCGCTCCCCAGCCGCACGGCGAGCAGCAGCAGCAGCAGCCGGGCTCCCCCCACGCGGCGACGGCTCCAGCGGGGCGCGGGCCCCCCCCACGCATCCATGGGCGTGCAGAGCTCTCCCGTCCCCGACTTTTCTCCGGAGAGGCTGGGGAACGGCGACCCTGCCAATGCCACCGCCCCCCCCTCCCCGCAGCGGCACACGGCAGGGAAAAGGAGGGGTGGGGTCGGGAGGGGAAGGGGGAAAAATGTAATATAAAACACCCAAACAGGTAGGAACCCACTCTACAGGGGCTGAGCAACTCGCCCAATAGGCTCATCAGGTTGCTCCATAAATTATCCTAAAAACTGCCGGGCGAATCAATCCCTAGCAGAGGTGGAGCCTCCCTTACTAGAAGGGAAACACGCTTGGGGAAGAGGGTGGCATTGATTTGCCGAAGAGGGAAATAAACCAGATCTTTAGTGTATATGAACGTGGAATATATAAAACATTAAATGCATATTTAAAGCTGCGTATATCTATTTAGGCTCTTTATTTCGTACTCAGAGGGCGGGTGCGATGCGAGAGGCAGCATCGCAGCCGGGAAGAGAAGCCCCGGGACAGCCGTGCGCGGAGCCCCACGGGGACTGCGCGGCCCCGCAGATTTCGCGTGAGGGCGGCGGCAGCCGCGGAGATGGGGGAGCCCCCAGCCCCGCCTGCCCCCAGCAGCCCTCTCCTCCCCTCCCTTCCCCTCCCACCGCCGCCCTGCAGCCGCACTGGGGGCAGGCGGCGCGCGAGCGCGCGATCTCCGCGCAGCTGAGAGAGGGGAGCTTCCGCGCAAGCCCAGAGGCTGCGGGCGGCTCTGCGCGGCCGCGGAGCGCCCCCGGGGGGGAAGCGGAGGATGCTCGGCGCCGCGCCACAAAACGCGCAGGGGCTTGCTAGAAAATGCAAAACGCACTTTTTTCCCTTCAAACCCCCTTCCCCACTGTTTTTTTGCTCCTTTTTTTCTTCTTGTTTTTTTTTCATTTTTCTTTTCCCCTCTCTTTATTTTTGTCTCCCCCCCCTCCCCTCCCCACCTTTTTTCTCTCTCCTCCTTGTTGCTCCCGTCCTCTGCCTCTTTTGGGAGACCTGCGGTGAAAAGTAGCCGAAAAATAATTACGATTCCTGCAAACCCGCATGAGGGTGCGGTAGCAGAAACTCCGCGGCCGTTCTGCGCCCGCAGCCCTTTCCTCCAACGGCAAAGATGGGTGGTTACATCCCGGCGGGAGCAGCACGTAACTAAGGCATGCTTCTTCACATGACTTCGGGGCAGGTGGCCCCTGAATCTCTCCCCAGCACTCTTCACTGGCCCCAGCGGTGTCCCAACTTGCAGCTCTCTATGGGGCACTCCTGGAGCAACCTGCCCTGCTCGATTTGCAGCGTGAGGAGGGACCTGTTCTGTTGCCATCACCATCCTCTGGCTCTAAACGCAGCTGCACAGCAATATAAATAACCCTGATCAGTGATTGTTCTGATGAAAGGTGGTGTTTCATATTGGGTTCTCCTCCTCCATGCACCATCATCCCTTCATGGTGTTGTCCATACAGTTTACAGCTGCTCTAATGGTTAACAAAATTCACCATACTTCAGAGAGCTGAAGTACATTAAGTGAAAATTCAATGACTTGAAAATTAATAGCCAGTCCTGGGGGTGCTGGCAGAAAGTAAAGGCACGTATTACCGCATGACCCGAGGTCTCTTTATTGGTGGATTAGCGTGGCAGGCAGTGTCCTCGCGTGATGGCAGAGGCATGATCTCGGAGGAGAGAACATGCGTTTATTACAGTGAGTGCAGAAGCAGATCTCCAGCTGCAGCTGGTGGCATCGGCTCTGAGGAGCGGGTTTGCTGTCCCCTTCAGCAATGAAGTAATCCCAGAAGTCTCCAGGTCCCTCTCTCTCTGTGAAGTCCTCCTGTCCTGCAACAGCTGTGGTCTTTAGGTTTGTTATGGATTGATCTGTCAAATCAGCCACGTTTCACAAAATATCCAATGAATTCTCCTTGTGCCTTTGATTCTGATGTTGATGGTTAAACTCTTACAACTCTATAAAATTTCATCTTGTCATTAAGTGTTGTATAATTAGTGTGACTACTGAGAAAGTTTGGCTTAAGAAGTTCCAGGGTACTTGTGGGATTACAAGACAACTTCTTTCTACGTGAGTAGTTTGGAACACATTTAAAAACATCCAATTTCACTCCTATATAAGTCCAGCAGCTTGCTAGCACTGAGGAAGATAGAGGATTACAGCTAAACTAGCATGTAGCGTGAATAGTGCGAAAATAAAAATTTACGTTAGATTTCTGGGATTAGAATGCTAAGGCGCATAAAAATGCCATTAAAAATAGTTTAAAATAAAATCAGTACCAATGAGATTTCTCAAAGGGCACAGGAACAAGGATGGAAAAACATATGCAACATACTGGCTTCAGATAGTCCCAAATCTGAATTTTCCTATTACTTTAATGTAGACAGTTGAAGTCTCTCTCCTGAAGTTAAAGGAAAAGAAAATTTTCCGTAACTAAAATTCTGGATAAAACAGGGTTTAAAACACTTTGAGGGGTAAGCACAAAATAACATTAATAAAAGAAGCTTAAACTATTAGAAGAAGAAAATATGAGACTAAAAAGAAGTCTTCTTAGATGTTCTGGATTTCTATGGAATAAGAAGAAGCAGTAAAAGAAAATGGCAGAATGGAAGCGGGGATATTGAAGGAAAACTGGAGAAGTTACCTTTGCCCAGATGGATGTCAAAAGAAGGAGATGCTGATGAAGGATAGTGAACTAAAGGACATTGACTTATCCAGACATGCTGATGCTCATCAACCACTTGATATTGGAGCAGCTGGCCTAACAACAATATTTAAATTCTCTGTTAAAATAATCTTCTCCAGCTGAGAGTAGGAGGACAACCAATCCAAACAACAAAAAAGAGCAACAGAAACCACCAGAGGAGTGACTTGTGCAATTTCAGGCCTATTAGCCATCGGTTCAGAAGCAGCAAAATGAATAATTCTACTGTTCAAGCAAAATTGCAGAGTTCAGATCACTGTTATTACTAAAGAGGAACAAAGCAATATGTCTTCTGCAAGGGAAAACTCACCAGTCGTATTTTATGAGTCCATTAAAAGAACAGGGTCACGTAATTTCTTGCCTTTCAAGATCATTTTAACTCTGTCAGCTAGTTACTAAAAAAAAAATCAGTATTTTGCATCTGGGAGCCTTCACCCCTAATATTGAAAAGCATTTTGAATCCTGAAAATTTTATTATTCAAGAAAACTGGAGAACCTGAAAGGGCTCATATGCCCTTCATAGTTGATATCACACATGTGCTGTATTTCCCTGGGACATAACCACTTTCCTGAAAGGGACACATGAAATTTGATGGCAGGTCTGGGTGTTTGCATACCACTTTGAGCGCTCAATGAGCTTTGAAAAGCTAGCGTTAATGGGTGGCCCATCCACGTTCACTGTTCTTGAGGAAAGTTGGTGGTCCTCACTCTTGTCCTTGCTAGGGAGCATTTACCCTGCTGAGAGCAAAGACATTCAGTGCAGGAGAGAGAAGAGAAAATGATTACACTCTTCTGTCCTCCACAAAAATAAAAGTGCATACAATAGCAAGAGCTAAAGGACTATTGGAGACATTCCTCAAAAGGGTAGATTCAAATTTACTTAGCACATTTTTGGTGAAGTTACACACACAGAGCCTAGCTATCGATGCACGAAGTAATTACTTGTGTGCACCTTGCCCCTCGGATTGCAAAGAGTATGCACATGTGATTTATGTGCTTGTGCATGAGTAACCACAAATGCAAGTGCAGTCACATGCACTATATTTTGAAACCACAGCCCAAGTGAAAACAATTACATTCTTCTTAGGGCAAATCAGAAAAAGTGGCTTTAATTATGCAATAAATCTTTTACACTTAACCCTATCTGAATGTTTACTGTTTAATAAAATTCAAGAATGGTATGATAAATAGCACAGTAGCATGCTGTTGGCAGACACTGTAAAAAACATCTCAAGAACAAAGAAAGTGAATGCAAACATATAAGTGCTGACCTTTTAAAATGTATCTTTAAAGATGAAGATGTTGGGTTTCCGTGCAAGAACAGAAAGATGTAGAAGCATCGCTTCAGTGCAGCTTTCATATTATGATTAAAACCACAAAATAATTACATTCAGTGAAATGGTCAACATCTTAATAGAAAATAAATTATAAAACTCTCACTTCCCATAGCTAAATACCATTTTAATTAAGATTTCATCTCTGATACATTGATTTAACTGCTCGCTCACTTATGTTATTCATTAAAATGATTACTAACAGTATAACTTTAGCAGCACTTAAAAAATTAAATGGGAGAAGTAATCTGAAGTAAAGAACCATGGATGTGGGAAGGGAGAAAACTGAGCTCATCTTTACATCCAGGGGAGAGGGGAAGGGTTAGATCATATAAAGCTATATTCATTTACATTTAGTACTTGTTACCTTCTCGTGTTATGGCATGATTATATGAAAAACATGGAAGTGTAGGCAAGTGCAGGGTAACAAGGCTGAAGCGCTTAGATAAGGAAACATATCTTCACGCAAATTCCTATTGGCCTTCCTAATGCCTTTCACTAGACTTTGAAGTATTCTCAACATGAGTCAGAAAACAGAAGGTTAATACTTCTGAAGGTTAACACCTCATCTCCTTTTTCAGGGTATAAATCAACACTCTACCTCTTCTCTTTGAGAGTACTTTTTTTTTTTCTCTGCCTCTTCTTCACCTTTCAGGAAATACCACAGAAAACAGAGGCTGTGGCTCTAGATTTCTCAGGACCTTGGATTTCCCATCTCCCAGGACAGTGGACTTTGCTATGGAATATGGTGACCAACAAGAAGAGGGCTGCATTGTACTTGTGAGTGTGCAAGACAGAGAGGCCTTGGAGCACGAGATGCTTGTAGCATCTTTTTGGGGGAGCTAAAAGAAAGTGCATCCCAAGAGTGCTGGAAGCTGTTGTGCTGCATTGCTAATGAGTCTTCAGTCTATGGAACCAGATTAGCTTTAGTCTAAAGTAAAACACTCCAAGACACTCAAAGTGTTGGATCCTCAGCAGCAACTAATTCTCTCTGAAGACTTTGTTCTATTATACCCCAGTGTTGGATAATGTAGCCAAAGGCACATTACATGATTAGAGGACAAGGACCCTGGCATGAATCATGGCATAGCACCCTGCTAATGTATGTGCTCCCATACTTTCAAATCATATTGCAAAGAGCACTTCACTTTTTGCTGTTTCCCCTTGTTTCCAGGCAGGATGGAAATTCTCTGCAAATGGTAAAGATAGGAATTGTTTCATGGCTTATAAGAATCTCTCAGGAGACTGATATTTGATTATCTGTCTGGCCTTATTTTGTTAGAGGCTAACAGGGCAGCTGTCCTATCTGACTACTGTGAGCACTTACTGTTCCAGCCAGATCAGGAGGACAAAGACGTGAAAATATGTCTGTCTGTATTTTTCCCAGTTTCGGAAAGATCTGGTTGATACTTAATTCATTCTTTGTTGAAAGTGGCTTTTCAGTATACCCTATCCTGACAAATTTGCCTTGGAATACAAGAAGTTTTTTAATCTCCAAAGAATAAGACATAAAAAGGTGAATCCTCTTCATAAGACTTCTCTGTCTGATAATTGAAAAACTCTCTCCAGAATGCAGATTTAAACTCTCAGAAATGGAATCCCATAGAAAATCTAAATGAAGGGTAATATAATTGCTGTACTGAACGTAAGCACTCTCTCTGCAATATATTATGTCACTTGCTGAACTTCTGCTATGATTGTTATTAATTGACCCCTAGACCTTTCAATCGTAACAAAAGCCTGAGGTATTTAGGAGATTGCATTTCCCTGTCTGTTGCAGAGGGCATACATTCTTTGAGGTTGTACTAATTTTTCCCTTTTCTTTTGCATCTCCATTTTTCTTCTTAAGGTTCTTTTTCCATCTTCCCATTATGGTTATGGTAGGGCACATTAAAAAAATATGTTCAATTTCCATTTTGAATCCATCACAATTATCAGTATCTCCCATGTTTCCTGGGATAGTAAGGAGAGAACTGTCTAAGCTTTAAATTATTTTAATTGTTATTGAGTATTTACTGCATAACCAAACAGAAATGTCCTACGATGTAGCTTGCTGTAAACTTAACTGTCAGGTCAATAGATTTATTTGCAGTGGCAGGAATAGGTCAACATATGTAATGTAAAACCAGCATTGGTTCCAAGCTTAATTATTGAAAAAAAAGAGAGTAAAAGCATCCTTCCTAGGTAGCGTGTCACAGCAATTCCTCACAAGATTGGGCAGAGAGAATACCGTTAATTACCAGTAACCATTTGCTGAAGGCATCAAACATGTTAGCATTAAGCAGTGTTGAGATAGAGTGAAGTTTAAAGAATAAAGGATATAAATATGTATATTCAATTGTATCAAAAGTGCCAACTTTTTAAAATACATACATTGTGGTATGTTTTCAAAACTACTTAATCACATCATCAACGCAAAAGCACTTTGATTTTGTTTCTTAGCATGTCTCAAAGAGTATTTTTCAAAGAATACTGGAGAGGTACCCTTAATTTTAGGACTTCTGCTCCAAGATGAACTCCTGGCTGTCCAGTTGTCATTAATCACTTACTTGCATATTCTAGTATCCGCATATGATGAAAATTCATCATTCTAGCATGACAAAAAATTATTGCTGTGCAGAGATAGAATGACGTAGAAATCAACTATTTTTAAAAGTGAAATGATTGTCTTATGGTTTATCATATCTCTCAGGAAGGTCATTATCAGCTATGATTATCAATGCTGGTTCATTCTTTTGATTGGAAAGTGAGAGAACAGCTGTCTCAGTTTGTATCATTGATGACTCTATTATTCTTGAGTACGATCTTTCCCTGGGGTAATTCAATCATTCTCTTGAAAGTACCTTCTAAAATGATTTCACTGACAAGACTGGTGATATTCATATTATCTTATGCTTCAGCTGGTACCCTGGATGTTATAGTCTTTGATTTCCCTAGTAGTCGTTAAAAGTATTGCATGTTTTTGAAAAGCGTCACCTCAGTTACCAAACTGTATTAGCCGTGTGAAATAGACTGCTTATTTATTCTGAAAAAATATCATTTTAACTTAATCTGAGTTAATAAAATAAAATGCAATTTAAAATTAATTTTCTAATTAATTTTGTTTCATTTATTTGCTTTAAAATATTTCCTCTAAACTGCTAATCCTTTTTCACCGTTAAATACTCATTAGCTCCTGGCAAAATGTCATCCACCCAGAGGCTAGTCCTTTTCCTTCGGAAGTACTGCAAAGACCGCAATGTGCTAATAGCTGCAAATCTCAGTGTCACAGACTTATGACAGCTGTCGTGTAAAAGCTGGCATTCATGCAGGATTTGACAATGTATACCATAGCTGAGGAATCTCCATCATAGATTTCATGCAGCTTTTTATCACAAACCTCACTTCCCTCCAGATCAATGCCAGGAACCAGATGACTGTTTACAAGGCAGTTTGAAGCTCCTCCTGGGTCACACTGTTTCTGCTGAGACAGTTTGTTTTAAGAGGACCATACTCCCACTTCCATTTTCAAACATCTCCTTCTCTCTACAGAATTTCTTCAAACTATCTACCATAATATTAGTGACTTTGTATAATTTCTTGACTACTTTGTTAAATTTTAATGTGGGGTGCATACAATCCAGTTAATCAAAAGCGTATGTCTGGAGCGTAAAAATATTCTGGAAAGGCAGAAAAGACAGAGATAAATAGACAGTCACTCTTTTCAGTCTTGTCTTTCTGCAGGGCCTTCTGTCCTTCATGAACGCTGCTTGCCTTTGCTCATTCTACAAATTTCTTCCAATACATTGTTATATGATCTTTTATCCTGCCTCCAGGTTTTGACATTTACAGTCTGGATTGTGAGCTGGACCTGAAGTTCATCTGCGCTCTCTTGTTGAATCTTGGCAAGAACTAGAGACTTTACTTTTAGCCAGTCTCAGACTTTGCTGTAGCTCTGCAGACTGTGTCCATGGCAGAATGATATCAACCCCTTGAAAAAATATAACACAAGTGAAAAAGAAACTTTCATGCTATCTCTTTTCCATGAGTCACTGACACATTATGCCAAGCCGTATTCCCTGTATAAGTCCCAGATAAGGTGAGTCATAGCTGCACAAATACCAGGGACTGCAGGAATATACTGAAATTGCAAAACACTCTTGAATAGCAGCAGTGTAGTCTCCTGCCAAATAGATATCACAGAACATTTTTCTCCTGGTGACTGAACACTAAGAACTGTCTTTAAAAGGTAAAGCCACTTGCCTTCTTCTTGGGATGATGGAGATTCTTGCTTTCAGCAAGTATTCTTGCTAGCAGGAGCCTTATGTGAATGTCTGAGCCAGAAGCACATATTTCTTGTCTGGGCTCAGAGTAAGCTGCTTTTTCACAAGCGTAACATCTTTAATGATTTGTGACAAATGGGTGACCGTACACACTGCTGCTGTTGAGGACAGATGACTTCATTAATCCTGTTCAAGTCTATGATGATTAAGAGCATATCGAAAATAAATCCACAGACTAAATTGCAGCATAGTGTTTTTTGATAACATAAAGTGGTAGGACATCTTAGTAGATGTACCTAATGTAATGTTACATAATGTATGCAGCTGTGATTGCACTTTGTTCTTATTTAGAGGCATTTCAAGACAGCAGGATATGCTTTTTATTCTGTAAGCATGCTCCTTGAAATATTGTCAAATTTTCCTTGGAGAAGTAATTTAGGTAAAAATTTTCACTGTGCTGAAATAATGCTATCTGCTTTATCTATCCATAGGACAAAAATGGAAAGTTTTTAAAAGTCATCTCTGTATTTTGCTGTTTTTATCTTAAAGATACAACTTCATTAATATCAGAGTCTACAAGTGGAAAGATGCTGACGATAAGAAAAATGTCAGTAGCAAAGTGGTAAGATAAAACTGAACTGATATGTTGGCTTAAAGTATTTAAGCTATAACATTTCTTTATTAGCACATATACCTTAGCAGTATCGCATTGCAGTTGTGCTGTTCTCTCAACCATACATATGGCAGCATGAGTCCAATGCTATAACGCCTCTGGGAGGAACAGGTCAGAAAAAGCAAAGTAACTCTTACACGCAAGAACTACTCCCACGTTTGGAATTTTAATGGTGGCTTTTAGTAGTAATTTTCTTATCAGAGTAAGAGAAAATCGTGCTGCCAATCTTTCCAATGTTTTATAAAGATTAATCAGTTGATCTAGTTACCTTTGTAGAGTTTTAAGAAGAAAAAAACAAGAAACAATGAATTTGCTGCTGTAGACATAGTTCCAACATCTTTGGTTCTCGTTTGGACATAAAGATCATGGTAGCACGTGAACTAACAACTCTCTGGACTTAATTCTTCGAAGTATGTGCAAGATAGGTACAGCACATAATCCTGTTGTACAATATCTTCCTACCTGTGGGCTGTGAGAGTGAAAGCATAGCTCATTCTTTTGGCTTAGAAATGTATACCCTCTCTCAATCTGAACAATGTATTAACTAGGAGAGTCATTCTTCATACTGAAGGTGTAACATTTCACAATAGCAGGAATGACTTATTCCCAACTCCAGTGGCAACTAAATAGGTGATTGTTTTTAGAAAGCTTGGTGTGTTATAAGTACATCAAGCTTTCTGACTCACAATTCTGCATTAATTCACAAAACATACGATCAATCTCCCCTCTGCCTTATGTTCCAACATACAGCCCCTTGCATTCTTCCCTCTGTAGCATAGCTATTTGGAGCTTTGAGGTGCTAACTACACTTAAAACTCCCCAAAACCAAACCAAGCCAAGTCAAAATATAACAAATCACTGCTTACCGAGGTCTTGCAAATTTTATGCTGCTAATGCTACCTATATTAAGCATTGAGGATTTATCAAATTAACTGTAACCAAAAGAAACCCTACACTTTTCTAATTCCCTTTTCTGAAAATCTTGTAGCAATTGATGAATATACTCAAGTGACTTGACATATCACTTCTCTGAAGGTGAGTAGGCTTTTCCCCATTTCATCATACATGTGCTAGTGGCTACTTTTCTACTTCTCTGTTAGCAAAATATAAGATCACCCTGCTAGCTACAAGAATAACCATGCCACCTCTCAATGTTTATCATCATCTTAGATGTACTAAAAATCTTAAACTAAGAAGCTTCCACCCTTGTGTGTCCTTAGGCTTGTGTGACTGGAAAGTATTTTCTTTGTGGGTATGCAGAAGGCTTTGCATCCTCATTGTGAAGTACCCATATTGTTCTGGACTCAATGCTTCATTACCCGTTGTATGATGCTTTTTCCTTCTCGTCAGGAACTGCCCACCTAGTCTCTCTAAATGCACAGCTGTGTTTTCTACACTAGATATAGGTATGCACAAGCAAAGTAGCCTATGTTTACTTCTACCTTTTTCAGTTTTAGTCCTTCATTATTGACTATAGAAGTATTTAACATGCTTGTTCCCCTAAATAATGGTGAATTTTGAATGCCTTTCAATCCTGTTTTAAATTTCAAATCTTATTCCTGATTTTGTGGCTTATTTATGGGAGCTCAAGATATGCAGGCTTGTAGGTCTGTAATCATGGTGAGTGCAGACTGTGCACCTTTATCTCCATATTGCTGTACTACCCAGGACACCAGAATCAAGTCTGTTGTGATGATTTTTGCCTTAGGGAAACAAAAGGTAAGATCGCATCTTAGACAGCTGAAATAGCTGGAGAAAGCAGACAAACTTTCAGGTACACAATGTGTTTACTAAATCTGAAAAAACTGAAAAATTCCAAGCAAAATAAAGGTTACGTACAGTTACTTTCAGTTTAACATAGTTTTATTTGTCAGACAAGTTGAAAGCAAGAAGCACTTAGTACCTGTTGAATGAAGACATATAGGAGGTGGAAGAAGAGAGATTGTTTTAATGATCCATTCTCAATGTGGTTCTGAATTTTTGGTTGCTGGGCTAACAAAATTATGTTTGGTGCCGGAAGGTCTATGAAAGAGATGTTTTGGTTTTTTTTGAGCAGAATTCTCAAAACACTAGAGATATGTTCTGCTGGTGTCTTCAGACACTATTTTTCCAACTTTTTTTTTTAAAAACTCTTAATGCCTTAAGCACTTCAGTAAGTAACTCACTCATATTCTTCTCATAATCAGTTCAGACTTTTGTCCCCTGAAGAACTCCCACTAATACAGCTCCTAGGTGTTTGCTTCCTTGCTCTTCTATATGCAACAAGCCTTACATCTTCCCAGAACTTTTTCTGATAGCTAGAATGTTTTATTTTGTAGTCCTGCTCTTCCTCTTAAAAATGTCAGTCCACAATTTTCGATAAAATATTCCAAATCCTGTTTTGAATATGTAACTGTCAAAATATCTGGTCTTTGATGGGAGAAGACTTGCTATCAGGCATTTTAGGCTGCCATTGTTCAATGTTATAAACCTGCTAAAAGTGATATCATTATCTGTGCAAAACATGAACGGGTTTTAAACAAAACTGTTAAGTTTGCAAGGAGAACTAATTCATGTTGGTAATAACAATGAGTTGGAACCAATGATTTCAGTATTGCATCCCGGTGCTACCTACCAATGAATTTTGCATATTCATTGCATTCATACAAAATTACTCCACTATTATTCCCACACAGCTTTCAACAATGTGTGATGTACACTAAGGTTCAACTCCACCAATCTTCTCCAAGCTCTAGATGCTACTAAATTACACGATCAAGTTATATATATGCATTAGGGTGGTGAATAAAACTGAAGTGCTACAAACTTCTTAAAATAGCTACTGCAATTCTAGTGACTGAAATCCCTCCCATTGTAAAGGAATTTTGATAACGGTGATATTACTATAACTAGTAAGTATTAATATCAAGTAGTTGCCAGCACATATCTGTACAGAAATATGTATCTGTAGAGCATACTTTACCTGAACTCTATAATAACTCTTGAACAAAGTTGTATGCTTGACTAGGTTGCACCAATATAGTGTTAATTACTTCATCAAGAACTAACACCCTCAAGGCTCTTGAAGAAATACAGCACACTCCAGAAGTTCAATATGATAGCATGGGCCTTGAAAGTGCAGAAACCTCAGAGCTTAAGTCTCAAATCACAAACAGCCAGTTACAGGATATTAAAGAATTGCAGCCTTGAGACCAGGATAATACTGGGTTGAGGGATAGCAAAGACAGCAAAAGTATCTAATACGTGAAAAACGCTGCATATATACTAAAACCCAAAAGTAAAATTGAATTTGTAAACGGCTGAAAAAAGAGCCAGATCCTCAGTGTAATTCCCCTTCTCTGTAATATCATGCTTAAGGAAGAGTAGTGCCATCAATCTTCTGACCCAGAGGAGAAGTGAAAAGGTGAGCATAAAAGAGACAAAGATGGATACTAGGAAGTCTGTGTTCAACAACTTTATCAGTACTATAAATGAGAATTAGCTGAAACTGGATAGTTTGAACTGTGGGTGCTAGTATAATTGTGACCAGATTAGTAATGTCTTTCATTAGATTTCTATTATGTCAATTAGACTAACAGTACATTCTTGACTTTATATAAAGTATGTTTCTTTAGTCCACATGGACTGCACAGAACATTTGGTCTGGTGCTCCACTCTTGAATTATGGATGCATTTCTCCTTAAAGATATGTTTAGCATTTTTCAGGTATCTTTTATTCTTTCATTTCTTAATACATACATCTAGTGTAATCATAGACAGGATAATAGGATAGCTTTTCTTTTAATGAAGTATTCTGTACCTGTGAAGGTCAACTGAATAGGGATGTTTAATCACCTTTTATGCTTCAACAATCAAAACGAGAATAGCAGCAATTTGCTGAAGAGATGTTGTCTTTTCCACCTAGCCCCTGATGCTCTGGAAACACGCAGGGATTGAAAGACCTTGAAGCATAAGCCTTCACAGCACTGGCTGACTGCATCCACTGAAGAGTGATCCCTGAACTACACCAATTAGGAGCCATGTCATGCACATAGAAGTTGATTGTGCTGTCAGTTCATATGTACAGACCCCATTTGACCTCCTGTTCATCTCTGAACTGTCTGCATACTCTCACTGCTGCAATTGCTGAAGGCCAGGTAGTCCCATCTTGATACAGAGTGGCTGGAGGTTTTGTTTCTGTAAGCCTTGTCCAGACGCAGTTCATCTTCTGATGGTCCCAAAGAGCATCTGTGAAGGTAAAACTTCCCTTTACACAGAAAGCCCTGCTTCCTCCCAGCCAGAGGAGCTTTCTGTCTAACATTATAAAGTTTCTGAGACATGAGAAAATCAGGGAGAAAGTTCCTTTATCTCTGATAGTTTTTCACTAATAGAGGCAGTTTGAGGAAAACAAATGTTTATAACATAGTGGTAAATACTTATGAAATGAACTGCTGGAGACCTTGATAAACATCACAGCCCATCAGACGCACTTACTGAAGAACAATGAATCACTTGGTATGGCACAGCACATTTTTATAATGTATCCTTAAATCTAGCAGCTCCCTAAATATATAAAGCCCCAAAAGTCCTTTCCAGGCAATCAATGTCTTTTTACCTCCCTGATGTGTCTGATTCTTTCAGTTCACAGAATTTCTTAAATAATCTCTCATCCTAACATAATTCAATAATTTTTGAACAGAATGTTTTCTGGAAATCTCCCTCTAAGGGAGTAACAAAGTAACTTGTGATTAAATATAGCATACTATTAATGTTTGCTTGTCCCTTTTCCTGTTCTGAACTGCCTAAGTATAATCATTTTTTGCCCTTTATCTACATTGTAGGCATTCTTTCCACTTCAAAATATCTTTGTTAGTCATAAAGCATAAAAGAGCTGTAAAAGCTGACTTTAAGTGGTGTCCAAAAATCCCTTAGGGACCATCCAGCATTCAGCAGATTAAAGTAGCAGTTCTTCAAGACAGAAATGACATCCAAGTGTGGAAACACATTTTAGGGGAAAAAAAAAAAAAAAAAAAAAAACGGTTGGATACTATAGTACACAAACAAGCATTTAAAAGATAGCTCCTGTGGAGCACAGTAGCTACCTAGATATTAATATACGTCTCATGTCGTTTTTCATACACTCTAAATGGAAGTGCCTGGGATAAGAGCAGGCTACATGCGTTCCCTCATCATTTACATAACACAGTGTTGAACATGGCCACAGCTTAGTCATCTCTCCACTGTACCTGTCTCTACGTAGAAGCTGTGCTATTGGAAAACAAATAGTTCCCACTTCAAATTCACTGCTAAGTCACAATATGTGCTTTAAACACAGTATCTTGAAGACACCATGGTGCCTGGGTATCATGTAATGTCTTAATTTCTAGCTGGGTCGTGGTGTCTGGTAGGAGGCTATGTTTCGGTTCCAGAAGAAAAACAAGCTGGTAACATACTGATTGTTTATATTTGTTGCCTGGCAGCATTGAACAGAGTCAAGAACATTTCAGTCCCTCAGCTTCTTGTATTGCTCTGACAGTGAAGGGGTTGGGGGTCACAGGGAGCTGGAAGGGGTCAGGACCAGGGCTGCTGACCCAAACTGACCAAAGTGATATTCCATACCATATGACATCATGTAAATATAAGGGAGGGGATCTAGCTGGGAAGGGGGCCGCTGCTCGAGGGCTCCCTGGGCATAGGCCAGTGGGTGGTAAGCCCTTGCTTTGTGTGTCACTTTTTGTATAATTACTGCTATTTCAGTTTACTTTATCCTGTCTTAGTAGATAGTTTTTATCTCAATCCACAAGTTCTACTGTATTTTCTCCTAATTCTCTGCCCCATCCCACTGGGGGTGGGAGGGGGAAGGTGCACAAGTGACTGTGTGGTACTTAGCTGTCTGCTGGGTGAAGCTACAACACATCTTTTTTACATTCTGATGAATCTTTATTTGTTTACAAGCACCAGAGGACCATTCCACTCTTTCTACCCAGGCAAGAAGAAAATATGCATGGATGCCCAGTGCGTGCAAAATAAGGGAGTAGAATTTTTGGGAGGCAAGTTAAAGGACAAGCAAAATATAATTATTTTTCATGCAACTCAGGCTAACTGAATCGGGAATGGAAAAGCTGAAGGGAAGGAAATTGTAAAAGTCTGAGCTGCATTTTATCAAAAGATAAAATGTGATTTGCTTTAAGAGAATTCCCTGGAGATCAGTTCAAGACATTCAAGTGCAAGAGTTAATATACTCTCACTCCACATTTCAGAAATAATTTGAGGCACCAGACAAGTTGGAGGAGATAGAAGATACCTTAAATAAACTCAAGTTAAATATCCCTTGTTGGAATATTGTAAGCTTTATGAGCCAAGCAGCTCCTTTAGGGCTGTTTAATACTTGTTGCAACTACTAAGTATTTCCCACATTATTTCGATACTTAAACAATCCCAGTTGTTTTTAAGTGGAAGAAAAATATAGCAAGCTGGTTTGCCAAAATACGTGAAGTAGAGTGATTGCTGATATCTGACGCACATAGAGAGAATTGTATTCTCAAAGACACTTCTAAAGCACCTAGTATCTTGCTATCAGAACAAATGTTCTCAATTATTTTTATTTTAGAGCACTAGCATGGGACTTGCTGGGAATTAACATTGGTTTGAATCCTTTCTAAGCTCAACTTATCCTTCTGGGCAAATTTTGTTTCTACAGAAGAAACACCTAATGATCTGAATCCTCTAGTTGCCTAAGTGCACGTTCCTTTTTTTTTTGCCATGGTAGGTTCTCCCATTCTCTCCAGGAACCTCATTTCTTTTCTGCAGAAGGATGGGACGCATTCACATGCATCCCATTTTGCACAGCCTCATGTCAGTTTGCATGCCTATGTGGGGGAAACAGGAATGGGAGACAACAGCTTGACTCACAGACAGGAAGGAGAGGGGAAAAAACTGTTACTCCTTGCAGTTGTTGAGACTGCTGCACCTATAGCTGATTGCCGTCCTGAGAGCTGGTCTCTGCTGGGAGCTGCCTGCCACCACCATCAGGCACTGTGCAGAGGTGGCAGCAAGCATCCCTGCCCTGGGTCTCACCCTGCCTTTCACACCCACCTGCAGCCCTAGCTCTGTCTCATTCCCAAGCCAGTACAGGGAAACCAGAGACAATTTCTCAGATGACTCAGAAAAATCTAAGGCTTTTCATACATAACAAATCCTTACACCTTCATGCTTTTAAACTAACTGCAGAGGATGTTATGCAGCTGAGGTTTGCCTGATATTGACTTCTCTCCCACACATACAGAAATTTCCAAAGATAAAACTGTTTCTTTCTCAGAGTTCTGTGCCTGAGAAGAGGTGCACTGCATTTGATCTCCCCTGGGTTTTTGAGAAAATAGGGGTCTCAGAAATGATCTTGTAAGCTCTCACCCTTTTTAAAATCAGAAATGTGATATTGCCTTGTAAACTTACCAGCAAAAACACATCAGACAAGTTCTTAGTGATCCCAGGCAAAGTATTAGATGGTATTCCAAGAAACATACACAAAAAAGGCTCAAACTCACACAACCAGTAACAGTGATCTCTAAACCAAGTAGTACCACTCTCAGAGAGATGTGCTCTTTGTGCTGCTGGCTCTTATACCA